>JAJHZJ010000207.1:4137421-4518927 GCA_023548195.1 Bettongia penicillata ogilbyi | reverse complement strand
GCTGCTGCATTCTGAGGGGGCCTGAATTATGGGGACACCTCGCTCCCCTCTTGGCCAGCCAAACAGGCTCTCTCACTAACTTTTGGTGTCTGTGGGTGGATGGACCTGTGCGGCCACTGGAGATTCCATCCCTGAAGCCTGCTCGGATCTGCTCCTCTCAGTGTTGGGTGCCCAAGCCAAGGCTGGGCTCTGCTCTGGGTCTGGTGCATGATGGACCTTTGGTGTTGGTTTTTCAGGGCTCTCTGGAACAGAAATCTCCTCCACTCCATTGTTGTGTGGGTTCCGCTGCTCCAGAATTTGTTGGGAGTTCTTCTTTGCAGATATTTTATGGGCTATGGGTTCAGAGCTAGCATATGTGTGTCTTTCTACTTCGCCATCTTGGCTCCTTCCCTCCCCGCCCCCCCGAAACTTCTTGACGAGGGTGAAAGAGGAGAGTGTAACAGCTGGCTTGAAACATAAGGAAACAAGGAAAGACTAATTCAAAGTGCTAATTAGACCAAATTGTTTACTTACAATATTTATTACTAATAGTATTCTCAAAACTGTTGTCATTACTAAGGTAATCTGAAAGAAAACTTGTTGCTTATTTTATAATGGGGTGATTCTAAAAAGCAAAATTGCTTATGAAAATGTAAAAAGAAGCAATTATCTCATAAAAACAGGCCATGGAAGGAAGAACTAATACAAAGGAAACAGGTGGCATTGGAAAGTTGGTAATGGTGGAAACTTACTCTCATCTGGGTTAAAGAGGAAACAACATGTACATCTGAAGAGGCTTAGAAGTCTACTGAACTTTGAGAAGGGTGAGAAAACTAGAGGATAGTGTTGGAGAAGGATTTTGGGTGTATAAAATAAAATTAAGAGAGTGGGCAGAGAAAATAAGGGAGGGGATATTAGAAGGGTGAGTAAAATAAGCAACAAGAGGGTAAAAGCATAGGAAGGATAGGGTAAAAAAGGGGGCTGAGACAGAAAATAGTGAGTAAAAATAAGCTAAAGAGAAATTCACAAATAGCAGTTAGAATTTTCTTAAAGCTCTAAGATGAGTCATTCCCCAATTGATAAATCGATAAATGATAGGAACAGGAGTTTTCCAATGAAGAATTCAAAGCAATTTATAGTCCCATAAAAATGCTCTAAATAATTTTTGATGAAAGAAATGCGGATTAGAACAACCTTGAGACATCCTTATACATCTACCAGATTTGTTAACATGATAGAAAGGGAAACTGATAAATGCTGACAAAAAAGTGGAAAAATGGGGCCACTAATTCATCATTGGTGGAACTGCAAAATGATCCAAATATTTTAGAGAGAAATCTGCAATTCTGCCCTCTGGCCATGCCAATACTTGGACTATGTGAAAACATGATTAGCAAAAAAAGAAAAAAGCCTACATGTTCGAAGATGTTTATGACAGCTCTCTTTGTGCTGACAAAAAACAGGAAATGGTAGAAGTGTCCATCAATTGGGGAATGGTTGAAAAAAATCGTCATATATGATTGTGATGGAATATGACTGCACTGGAAGAAATGATCAGCTCAAGACTTAGAAAACCATGGAAAGATCTGGGTGAAATACCAGAGTGAAATGAGCAGAACCTAGAGAACACTGTATACAATAAGAGCAATATTATTTTAAAAATGATTTTGAGTGAAGAAATTATTTTGTCTATTACAAATATATAAATTAGTGAAAAAGCACATATGAAAAAACATTTTATCTTCATCTAGAGAAAGAAGTGATAAATATATAGAATAATTACATATATACAGATATGGATATCTGTATATATAAGTATATACACATATATGTATATATAACAATTTGTGCCTAAGGGTAGTGACTTCTAAGGTAGGGAGTGAGGTAAGTAACAAAAAACAAAATTATATGACAATTTTGTTGTTGAAAGGAATAGCAACTTGACCACAGAAGGTTTGCAGTTTCATATATAATCTTTTTATTGTATGTTATTTATGTTATGGAAATGCTTGTTTTATTCCTTAAAAATCACAATAAAATAAAAAAAATTTTAATAGCTGGTTTGATGCTTTTTTATATGTGTATACACACATATGTATGCATGTATGCATGTATGCATATAAAATCCTGGCAACTGGTCCCATCACTTCCTGGTAAACAGAGGGAGAAGAAATGGAAGCAGCCTAAGATTTTATGTCCTTGGCCTCCAAGATCCCTTCAGATGGTGACTGGAGCCATGAAATTGAAAGATGCCTCCTCTTTCAAAGAAAAGCAATGGCAGATCTGGACAGCATGCTAAAGAGCCGGGACTTCACCTTGCCAACAAAAGTCAATAGAGTAAAAGCTATGGATCTTCCAGTAGTGTGACTGTCTGAGTTGTAGTATAAGGAAAGCTATGGGAGCACCACAGAATCAAATTAAATTGTGTGCTGGAGAAGATTTGGAAGAGTCCCCTTGGACAGAAGAAAGGTGATACCAGGCAATACTGAAAGAAATTAATTCAGGCTATTCAGTGGAGGGTCAAACACTGAAGCTTAAATACTTTGGTCATGTGATGAGAAGGGGGATTCATAAAGAAAGACCCCGATGCTGGGAAAGATAGAAAGAAAAAGAAGAGGAAAGCAGAGGATGAGATGGATAAAGTCATGGAAACAACTGGAGACCTTGGACAGACCGTGAGAGATAGTGGAGGCTAAGTGGCCTGCTATGGTCCATGGGGTCATAAAGAATTAGATATGACAGAATGACTCCACAATAACATATGTTTATACACTTCAAGCCCCTTTAAGGTGAGACAGAAGTAGCCAGATGGGTGATATAGTGCATAGCACAATGGCCTTGAAATCAGAAAGACTCAACTTCATGAGTTCAAATCCAGGCTCAGCCACTTACTAGGTATATGACCCTTAACCCTGTTTGCCTCAGTTTCCTCATCATTAAAATGAACTGCAGAAGGAAATGACAAACCACTCCAGCATTGTTGCCAAAAATACCACCCCACCCCAAAATGGGGTCACAAAGAATCAGATAAAACTGAATGTATAGAATGTGTAGTATATATACATATATAATATATACTATATATAGTATAGTGTATATACTACATACAGTATATACTATAGAAGAACAAATCAGGTGAGACTGTCATGATGACCCTAAGATAAATAGGTCTAGTTTGATGACAATGGTTTTCATGCATAGATTCTATAAGCTAAAGTCTTCCTTCAAGAGAGAATGCATTAGTGGTCTCAAGACCACAAGGACTAATTATCAGAAGGAAAATCAAGTGAACGGAAGTACAAAACTCTGAGCACTAGCAGTTTATTAGTGAACACGACTCAGTTAAAAAAAAGAGGGCCAATATCTTCCCTATGGAGCTCCAAGTCCTGGAGGAGAGGTAGTCCCCCATTCTAAAGGATACAACAAAGGAGAGAAGACGGTAGGTGGGGAAAACAGGATAAACGGTTAAAGCATCATGGGGACAGGAAGAATAGGATGGGCTGAAAGTTTGAAATGTGGGCTGGAAACAGGCCCTCAGTTTCAAGTCAACTTGAAAAGGTTGACCCTTTCCTCCTGGATTTTGCAGAAATAACTAGTGACAGATAACAAATTTCCTCTAGCTATACGAATATACATAGGGACAATATTTCCAAGAATAGCGTCATCCTGCCAGAGAGAAATAACAACAGATGGTCTGGAATTGAATTAGGAAACTTACCACTATAGAAGATAACACATTTCCCTGACACAAAGAGCTGGTGCTGAGATAATGATGCCTTTTGAAGTAAAGTGTCTTAAGAGAGCCCCAAATTTTTAACCTTAGCTCAGAGTTTTTGTGCAATTAAAAGGGATGGATAGGAAAACTGAACTTTTGCATTTAATTGAGAGAGGGAACACTGAACTTTCAACCTCCTTTATCTTTATTTTATCTTTATACTTTATCTTAATCTTTTTTTAATTTCATTTATTTATTTAATTTTTTACATTCATTTTCACAAATTTTTGGGTTCCAAATTTTCCCCCCTTTTCTCCCCTCCCCCCACCCCAATACCCCAAGCAATCTAATTTTCCCTATCTCCAATCTGCCCTCTCTTCTGTCATACCTCCCTTCTCTTGTCTCCATCTTCTCTTTTCTCCTGTAGGGCCAGATGACTTTCTATTCCTCATTAGCTGTATGTCTTCTTCCAGGTTGCAACAACAATACTAAACAGCTATTCCTAAAACTTTGAGTTCCAAATTCTCCCCATCCCTCCCTCCCCACCCATTCCCTTTGGTACGGCAGGCAATTCATTATAGGCCATATCTGTGTAGCTTTGCAAATGACCTTCCTGATAGTCGTGTTGTGTAAGACTAACTGGATTACCATCCCTCCTACCCTGCCCCTCATTGTTTCTCTTCTGTCTTTTGATCCTGTCCCTCCCCAAGTGTTGACTTCAAATTGCTCCCTCCTCCCTTTGCCCTCCCTTCCATCATCCCCCCCTTGCAATATCTCCTTCTCCCCCACTTTCTTATACTGTAAGATAGGTTTTCATACCAAAATGAGTGTGCATTTCACTCCTTCGTTTAGTCAAATGTGATGAGGGTAAACTTCTTGTTTTTTTTTTTTTCTCAGCTCTCCTCTTTTTCCCTCCACTAAGAAAAACTCCTACCTGCCTCTTAAATGACATATAGCTACCCCCTTCCCTTTCCCTCTCTTTCCTCCCCCTACATTTCTCTCTCACCATTTACCTTAGTTTCTTTTAGGGTATGGTCCCATACTATTCAGTTCAATCTGTGCTCTCTATCTCTGTATGTGTGTGCATGTGTGTATGTGTGTGCATGCATGTACATGTGTGTGTGTGGTCCCACCAACTACCCAGATACTGAAAAGTTTTAAGAGTTAGAAATATTGTCTTTCCCTGTATGAATGCATACAGTTCACTTCTGGTAAGTCCCTTAAGACTTCTCTTTGCTGTTTACTTTTTCATGCTTCTTCTCATTCTTGTGTTTGGAAGCCAAATTTTCTTTTCAGCTCTGGTCTTTTCATCAAGAATGATTGAAAGTCCTCTGTTTCATTGAAAGACCATATTTTCCCTTGAAGAATTATACTCAGTTTAGCTGGGTAGGTGATTCTTGGTTTGAGTCCTAGTTCCTTTGACTTCTGGAATATCCTATTCCACGCCCTTCGATCTCTTAATGTAGAAGCTGCGAGATCTTGAGTTATCCTGATTGTATTTCCACAGTACTGAAATTGTTTCTTTCTAGCTGCTTGTAAGATTTTTTCCTTGAGCTGGGAGTTCTGGAATTTGGCCACAATGTTCCTAGGAGTTTCTCTTTCTGGATCTCTTTCAGGTGGTGATCGATGGATTCTTTCAATACTTATTTTGCCCTCTGGTTCTAGAATGTCAGGGCAGTTTTCCTTGATAATTTCATGGAAGATGATGTCTAGGCTCTTTTTTTGATCATGAGTTTCAGGTAGTCCCATAATTTTTAAATTGTCTCTCCTGGATCTATTTTCCAGGTCAGTTGTTTTTCCCATGAGATATTTCACATTCTCTTCCATTTTTTCGTTCTTTTGGTTTTGTTTGGTGATTTCTTGGTTTCTCATAAAGTCATTAGACTCCATCTGTTCCATTCTAATTTTGAGAGAACTATTAAATTCAGTGAGCTTTTGAGCCTCTTTTTCCATTTGGCTCATTCTGCTTTTGAAAGCATTCTTCTCCTCATTGGCTTTTTGAACCTCCTTTGCCAATTGAGTGAGCCTATTTTTCAAGGTGTTAATTTCCTCAGCATTTTTTTTGGGTCTCCTTTACCAAGGTATTGACGCGTTTTTCATACTTTTGTTGCATCTCTGACATTTCTCTTCCCAGTTTTTCCTCCACCTGTCTAACTTGCTTTTCAAAATCCTTTTTGAGCTCTTCCAGGGCCTGAGCCCACCCACCACCCCCCTGGGGTGTCTGGGGTACTGAGGCCCCGCCCTCCACGTCTTTCCCTGATGGCAAGGATACGTCCTCATCATCAGATCCGAAGGTCGGGATCATTTGCATTTGTTAGAAGAAACTCTCTAAAGTCTTATTTTTCTTCCCTTTTCTAGGCATTTTCCCAGCCAGTTACTTGACTTCTGAGATTCCTTTCCACCCCCGCCTGGATCCGCCCAGCTAGTGCTTGGCCTCTGAGATTTAAATGGGCTTTCCTCCTGCCGGCTGTCAATCAGTGAGCTTTAGTTCAGGTGCTGGGGTGGGGGCAGGGCCGCCTCCCAGGCTCCGATCCCTCAGGGGCTTTATGCAGAGACTTTCAGGAATGGAGCAGGTGGGGGCGGTGTGGGGGGCCCGCCTCCCAAGCCCAGCTCCCTTGGGGGCTTTAAGCAGAAGCCTTTAGTAACAGAGCAGGGTGGGGGCAAGGCCGTCTCCCAGGCTCAGCTCCGTCAGGTTTTATGCAGGAATCTTCCGTAATGAAGATCCTGCCTGCTGCTGGGGGATTGCCGAGTCCCAGTCCGCTGCCGCCTCAGCCGCCGCCCACACCTCTGCCTCCGCTGCTTCCTGCGCCCGTCCCTGCCGCCACCGCTTCCTCCCGAGGGGGCCCGAGTCACGGAGACACCCTGCTCCCCCTCTCCTCCAGCACGGCCTTCTCTCTCACTGACCTGTAGCTTCTCTGAAGCCTGCTCGGATCAGCTTCTCTGGGGTTGCGGCCAGGGCAGTGCTGGGGGTGGGGTCCACTTTCCGGGGTGCGCCGGACCCTGGGGACGGGTCTCCAGGGCTCCCTGGAACGGAAATCTCTTCCACTCTGTTTCTGCACACCTTGTATTGACCCAGAAGTTATGGGGGGCTCTTTTTACATTAATTCTATGGGCTTTTGGTTTCGGAGCTCGTAAATGTGCGTCCTTCTACTCCGCCATCTTGGCTCCGCCCTCCACCATCTTGGCTCTGCCCCATCTTAATCTTCTTTACCCAGATGGTGGCTGTTCTAGTTCTGGAAGAGGAAGGAAGACATCAGGGGGGAGATGTCTGACTTGTAAATGAGTTGGATTTAAGTGAATTAGAGCTGTGCACAGTCATGAACCTCTCTTTCTCCTCCAGAGGCAAGACCTAGGACAAGACAACTGGTAACGCCCCCCATTTCTACCTGATCTGTAAATGTATCCACAGTTGGAAGATTTAAGGGTCCCAAAGCTGTGGTTCCACCATTGTTAGCAAATACAGATTACAAAATTATAAGATTTTAGAAAGTAGTTTATCATCCAGTTTGCCAGCTACCTCTCTCATGTGTCAGCAAGTCAGATGTTTTGCTGATCAACCCACTTTCTGAACACCAGCTCTCCTCTCTTGGGATAATGTCCATTGCTTATGCTTCTCATTAAGAAATGGTATGATAAGATGAGAAAGTGAACTGGCCACACTGTAAGGAAGAAGGCTACTAGTGGAAAGCCAGAATACTCCACAAGTCCCCTTAAAATGTCAGGAGAAAGTCAGGAAGGACTCCATCATATTGGAAGAAGCCTCTGTGGTGAACCTACGTGAGGACATAGGCAAGAGCCACATCACACAGGGTGGAGAGACAGACATGGAGGATCTGAGATCTGCATTGCTGGAAGGAGCTTCCACACTGAAGAGATCACACATCTGGCCATTGGAATATTTGAGGGAGTCACTGTTTATAGCGGTTTTTTTGGTTTTGCTTACTTCAATCTGTGTCACTTCATTTACATATTCCCCTTTCTCTGAATTCTTATTCTCCACTGTTTCTTATCACAAAATAATATTTCAATACATTCATGTACCACAACTGGTTGAGACATTCTCCACTGGATTAATTTGCTTCTCTTTGTTTCTCTTTTGCATCTACTTCATTTTTTTTTGCAATCAATAAAAGCACTGCAATGAAGACCTGAGTGTAGGTAGAACCTTTCTCTGATGTCCTGCAGGGGGGGTCTCTGTTACACAGTATGGACATTTGATCATCTTTTAATAAATCATAGTTGCAAATGACTTTACAGAGCAGCTGGACCTATTTGCAAGTCCATATGTTGTGTTACTGTGCTCCTAATTCTACAGTCCCCTGACACTATGTTCATCTTTTGTCATCTCTGCCAATTTGATGGATGGAAGGTTGAACCTCAGAGTTGGAACTTTTCATTTTTAAAAGCATCGTAATGAGATATTTTCTACCTGGATAAATATGGCAAGAAATTTGCTTGACTGGCTGCACAGAAAGAGCTGCTCAGTGAGGAATGACATGCAACTTTATATGTTTAAGACTCTCCAGGTGGCTCTCTCTCCAAACAGCAGCCACACCCAGAAGGCTTAGTGAAGTCATCTAAAGCATTAGCCCTCATCTGAAGGTCAGGTTCCAGCAGTAGGCAGCAGTGAAGCATCAGATTCATCTTTAAGCTTCCCTTTGGCTTCTCAGATCCCCAGGATCAAATGATCTAGAGGTGGAAGAGACTTTAGTGATGACCTAGGCCAATATCCTTGGTGTTTCAGAAGGGGGAACCAAGACCCAGTTAAGCTAAATTACTTTTCCAAAGCCACAGAGGTACAGAACCAGATGAAATTCAACCCATGGCCCCTGACTCCAGTGCTCCCTCCACTCCACCACACTGCCTTTCATGTAGGTGACTAGGTGGAAAGGAAGGATCCAGTATACCTAAGAAGCTATCCATTATATATGCAATCTTCGATTTTCCCTCCTTTCTGTTCCCATGAAGTTATATCTAGAACAGGCTAATTATGGATGACATCAGCACCAGCACATGTTCTCTTCCTAATTATTTTTTCTTTTGGTTTTAATGTGTTTACATTCAAAGAAGAATGAGCATAAGCTGCAAGAGGTAAATTTCGGCCTGATATGATGAACAGTGTCCTAATGAAGGGCTGCCTTCCTGGCTGGCCTTTAAACAGAAATGCTTTCCGAGATGCCTCTGCAGGTATGAGTCTGGACCAGATGGCCTCTGAAGGCCCTTCCAACTCAAGATTTTCCTTTTTTTTTCCTTTCCACTGCTTTTTAAAAAAATTAATTAATTTATTTTCAGTGTTCTACAATTTCTACCATATAACTTAGATTATTATTTTTCCTTCCCTCCCCCCTACCTCCCCATCCCTCCCCAAACCAGCATACAATTTTATATAGGTTCTACACAAACATTCTTATTAAATACATTTTCACTACAGTTATGCTGTGTAGAAGAATTAAATTGAATGGGAGAAATCATATAACAAATCAAAATGTAATACACATACGCAAAAATGAACTGCTACATTCTGTGATTGAATATTATAGTTCTTTCTCTGGATGTGGAACCAACTCAAGATTTTTTGATCAATTCAGTCACAAGGAACACAAGAAGTGGTCTTGGGTCCTCATTAGCATTCAAATGAGTTTCATTAGAAAATTTCTGGTGGTCAGTGGTTGCCTTTTCTGGCAAAGCAAAATTCTTCTGACTTTCCTTGGTAAGAAAATATAGACAATTCCCATAATGCCTCTTGAATTGCTCCCTCATGTCCAACCTGGTCTCTGAACTGGAAACCACGACTCTGATGAGGGTGCTGTCATCAGGACCTGAGCCCTTCATTGATCTGTACAGAGCAGGTGACAAGCAGCCCAGATGCCACTGATATGGAACTGGGTTCCTTTAGCTTTCCCTTGCAGGCTGGCAGAGCAAGAGTAATTATGGGAAACTTGGTAGCTAGAGATTGCAAGGCCTTTTACCTGCCTAGAAGGGGCTGTATTGTTGACACAATGGTTCTGCTCTGCCACAAGTCCATCAGAGGAATCCCTGCCTCATCATCATGATTGTTGGGTCAGAAGACAGAAAAGATCTCAACTAATGAGAAGTTTCTTGACTGTCATATGCAATGGCCTCTATATAGGCTGAATACATACATGGTGGTGGCCTCTGGGAGAACACAACATTCCTCCCCAATACCCCAATTTTCATGTCCTTGATCAAACAAATCTGATTTCCTCCCTTCCCCAAAGATTGTTCCCCAGTTGACATAATATTGACACAGAATCTTTTCCTTATTCTGAAGACATTCTATTTCTGAGAACATCCAGTTATATCGTTTCCCATAGTTCGGTAGATTATCAGCCTACTGCCTCCTGCTCTGGTTTTGCAACCTGGAGGGTTGCCATGCATTATTTTCCTTCTCTCACCTTTTTGTTCTAGTCAGACATGAAAACCATAACCTCCATGTTCTAGAGGGAGGCAGGTATCCACTGAGCACATTCATAAGGTTTCTTTTCATTATAAATCCTGTATGATAGGAAAAGAGATGATCTCTCGCTGAAAACCTTCCCACGCTGAGTCTATAGATGGCTTGTACCCACAGTGAATGTTGTGCTAAGAAGTTCTGTATTCCAATTCAATGCTTTTCCTTATTTAGGTCAGTTAGAAGATTCCTATATCTCCCATGAATTCTCTGATGCTAAAGAGGAGACTGACGTTAGCCTGAAGGCTTTACCACAATGATTACATTCTTAAGGTTTCTCTCCAGTGTGGATTCTCTCATGTTTAACAAGACTGTACTTCCATGTGAAAGTCTTTCCACATTGGCTACATTTATAAGGTTTCTCTCTAGTATGTATCTTCTGATGTTGAATAAGACCATTCTTCCAAGTAAAAGTCTTTCCACATTGGCTACATTTATAGGGTTTTTCTCCAGTGTGGATGCTCTGATTTTCACCAGCATTCTTTTGACATGTGAAACCCCTTCCACATTGATTATACTCATAAAGTTTCTCTCTAGTATGGATTCTCTGATGTAGAGTAAGAGTTGTCCTTGCTCTAAAAGCCTTTCCACATTGATTACAGTCATAAGGTTTCTCTCCAGTGTGGGTTCTCTGATGTACAATAAGATAAGCCATTTTTGTAAAAGCCTTTCCGCACTGACTACATTCATAAGGTTTCTCTCCAGTGTGGATTCTCTGATGTTCACGAACAGACCTGCTACCTCTGAAAGTCTTTCCACATTGATTACATTTATATGGTTTCTCTCCAGTGTGGATTCTTTTGTGGCTAACAAGATTGCTCTTCCATGTAAAAGTCTTTCCACACTGATTACATTCATAAGGTTTCTCTCCAGTGTGGGTTCTCTGATGAACAATAAGATGACCCTTCTGATTAAAAGCCTTTCCACACTGATTACATTTATAAGGTTTCTCTCCAGTATGGATCCTCTGATGTTGAATAAGACCATTCTTCCAAGCAAAAGTCTTTCCACATTCGCTACATTTATAAGGTTTCTCTCCAGTGTGGATGCTCTGATTTTCACCAGTATTCTTTTGACATGTCAGAGCCTTTCCACATTGATTATAGTCATAACGTTTCTCTCTAGTATGAATTCTCTGATGTAGGGTAAGAGTTGTCCTTGCTCTAAAAGTCTTTCCACACTGATTACATTCATAAGGTTTCTCTCCAGTGTGAATTCTTTCATGTTTAACAAGACTGCCCTTCCATGTAAAAGTCTTTCCACAATGATTGCATCTATAAGGTTTCTCTCCAGTGTGGATTCTCTCATGTTTAACAAGATTGGCCTTCCATGTAAAAGTCTTTCCACAATGATTGCATTCATAAGGTTTCTCTCCAGTGTGGATTCTCTCATGTTTAACAAAACTGTCCTTCCATGTGAAAGTCTTCCCACATTGGCTACATTTATAAGGTTTCTCTCTAGTGTGTATCCTCTGATGGTCAACAAGACCTTTCTTCCATGTAAAAGTCTTTCCACATTTATTACATTCAAAAGGTTTCTCTCCAGTGTGGGCTCTCTGATGAACAGTAAGATGACCCTTCTGTTTAAAAGCCTTTTCACATTGATTACATTTATAAGGTTTCTCTCCAGTGTGGGTTCTCTGATGTACAGTAAGTTGAGCCCTCTTTGTAAAGGACTTTCCACATTGATTACATTCATAAGGTTTCTCTCCAGTGTGGATCCTCTGATGTTGAATAAGACCATTCTTCCAGGTAAAAGTCTTTCCACATTGATAACATTTATAAGGTTTCTCTGCAGTGTGGGTTCTCTGATGTACAATAACATGAGGCCTCTTTTTAAAAGCATTTTCACATTGTTTACACTCACATGGTTTCTGTCCACTATGTATTTTCTGAGGTGCAATAAGATATTTCTTTTTGGAAAAACCCTTTCCACATTGTTTATAGTCATGTTTCTCTACAGGTGTTGTGCAGACTTCTCTCCAACTGAAGTAAGAGGGACCATCACTCATGAATCTTTGCTTGTGAGTTTCTTCCACAGAAAGGTTTAGCTCTTCAGTAATTTCCTTCATTTCCAGTCTGATCTCCCCATCTGAAAAAAAATAACAACACTGTAATGGCAAGTAAAATAGGATCTTTTGCTGTTTTTCTTTGGCATAATCAAGTGCCTCTGAATGAATCTTGCCTTTATCAATCAAGAGTATTTACTAGGATTAAAGGGGTGTAGGGTTTGTTCAGGGAAGACCAGTACCTTTGGTGTGATATATGCCAAGCCCTTTTCAGGGTTCTTTCCACCTTTGGTGTCCACCTGTTCCACCCAACTCTCACCTGTGTCTCCAAAAAGCTGCAGCATGCTCAGTGGTCACACCCCAGTAAACCATTTCGGCAGATGGACCAAACCAGGTTGAGGGTAACCAAGGGGTCTCAAACTCATTGGTGAGTTGGCAGGGGTGTCTAGCCCAAGAATGAGAAGACTTTCTCTGGTGGAATGGGTGGATGAGAACAATTTGTTCCAAGGGCCATGAAGGGAGATGAAGCAGGTGATGTGAAGTGCTTAGAGCTTGTTTAGATACCAAAGACACCAAGGTCATGCACTGCATCCCGAGCCATCACCAGCCACCTTGACTGTGCCCTATCACTGGACTATGATGACTCTGGAAGAGAGAGTGAGGTTGACAATGTCGTGCAGCTCTGCCTCACTTAAATCCAATTGAGGCACAACTCAAAAGACTTCATCCATAGCATTTTACTATTATGCCTGAAAGTGCTGTGGTGACAGGCAAATGACGAAGCAGCAGGTGTGCATACATATTGAGCTGTAGTCACAACCCTGCACACAGGTGGTCTAGGCCATAGGGTCATTTCTCACTGGAAGCAGCAGTGGGACTTGGCAGTCCTCTGGCTGTCTGAGCAGCCTTTTCAGGATCACAGTGCTCACCTCCAGGTGTGAGTAAGGCATTTAGAAAAGGTGCCCCTAACCATTGTCTGCTTACCCAACCCTGGCCCGATTACCATGGCAGGTGGGGAATCCCTCTCTGTGGTCAAAACACAAAAAAATGTACAAAATCTACAAAAACATCTGCAAAGATGATTCTATGCACCATTGGCACATGGAATGTGTGCACAGTAAAAGACAACACAAAATCTAATAGACCTGAAAGATGAACTCCTCTTCCTGCAAGAGAACTCAACTAGTATCACATTCAAATAGCAGCCTTGAGTGAAACAAGGTTGGCAAATGAAGGCCAGCTTACTGAATTTGGAGCTGGATACATATTTTTCTGGACTGGCTACAGTGAAGGGAAATGCTGTGAAGCTGGCATTGGTTTTGCAATCAAAATGAATCTAGTCAGCGAGCTGGTATGCCTGCCAAAAGAAGTGAATGACAGGCTCATGACAATGAGGTTGACACTCCCAAGAAAATGCCATGCCACTATCATCAGTGCCTATGCTCCCACCATGATTAACCATGACAAGATCCAAGAAAAATTTTATGAAGACCTAGAGACCCTATCATCAATGTGCCAAAAGAGGACAAACTCATTATTCTGGGTGACTTCAATGCTAGAGAAGGCTCAGACTACCAGGCTTGGCAGGGAGTCTTAGGGAGGAATGGAGTTGGAAACAGCAACAGCAATGGTCATTTACTACTAAAGACTTGAGCATTGCATGACCTCATCACCAACACTGTTTTCTGTTTGTCTAAATGCAAAAAAACTTCATGGATGCACCCCCAGAGCAAACATTTGCATGTAATAAACTATGTGATTGTAAGGAAAAGAGACAGACAAGATGTGAGAGTGACAAAGGCAATGTGTGGTGCAGAGTGCTGGACTGATCATAGACTTATCCTTTCCAAGCTAAATATTTGCATTCATCAAAAGTCCTGCCCCCAAGACAAAATGACTACCAGAAGAATCAATGTCTACAAATTACAGCACTTCTCTGAGTGTGAACAGCTTGTTTTTAACCTGGAGGGAAAGTTGAGCTAACACATAATTGGCAACAGTGGAGCAGAAAAGGAGTGGGCAGCTTTCAAAGATTTGGTGTACAGCACTGCATTTGCTCATCTGGGTCAGAACACTCACAAACACCAAGACTGGTTTGATGAAAATGATGGGGAAATTCAGAACCTGATAACCAAAAATGTGAACTCTATAGGATATACCAGCAGGATAGTTCATTCACCTCCAAAAAGGCAGCATTTAATTCCATCAAAAGTAAAGTACAAGCAAAGCCTAGAGAGATGCAGGATTCCTGGCTCAGTAAGAAGGCAGATGACAGTTTTATGCTGATGGTAACAGTCCAAAGCACTTTTATGATGCCCTGAAGGCTATTTATGGACCAAAAACCTGTGGTGCATCACAACTACTCAGTGCTGATGGAGTCACATTGATTAGTGATAAGGACATGATTCTAGAGAGATGGGCTGAACAATTCCATAGTGCTCTCAACAGACCATCATCAATCAATACTGAGACCACTGACCATTTACCTCAGGTCAAAGTCAAAATCCTCCTTAGCTGAACTTCCAACTGAAGAAGAGGTCTGGAGAGTTATTAGGCTCCTTTTTTATTTAAGAAAAGTTTTACTAACACATTAATATTTGGGCAAAATTATTGCAGTGGGTGTGAAAGGAAGACAAACTGTAACAGGCTATAGAAAAAAAAAGTTTAATACAATTAAAATATTAAACATGTTTCCAGGATTTAGGTGAATGCCTCACAAATCCATACCAGAAAATAAATATGGAAGATTAGATCCAGTATCAGCACCTCCAATATCACTGGCAGTAGAACTTTAATTCTTTCTTTCTTTTCTAGTAAATCCCTTCACTGTTTGTAAAGAACAATGCTCTCAAACCATAATGATCAACTTAACTTGAAAGACTTAGAAAACACTGTCATGAAGAACGTAGGCAGAAGAAAAAGATTAAATTAGATTTTTGGGAGTTTTATTTAGGAAACATTCATATTATTTTACCTGAACTAATTAAAAGATTTGTGCTCATCCTTCATTGCTGAAGAAGACCATGCCATCAGAGAAATGATAACATGACTTGCACTTGACTTTGTTTTGAGTGAGGGAGGGCTGTGCAGGTCACCAGCTTCACTTCTCCTCCAGCGCCATCTGAATCCAGTGACCAGATATTCATCAGAATGACCAGAGACGACCCAGGATGAGGCAATTGGGGTTGAGTGACTTCCCCAACATCACACAGTTAGTGAGTGTCAAGTGTCTGAGATGAGATTTGAACTCAGGTCCTCCTGACTCCTGCACTGGTGCTTTATTCACTGCACCACCTAGCTGCCCCATGATAAAAAACAAACAAACAGAGAAACAGCAAAGCACAGTGGACATAGAACCAGCCTTAGAATTGGAGAGACCTGGGTTCAAGTCTCATTGACCCATTTTACTATTGGACCATGAACAAGATTTATGTGCATCCTGAATACTGAATTCAAGAAAGGTTCATGATTCATAAGTTTTGCCAGTGGAGATAGTTAAAAATAAGCACATACAGTATTATTCCTACCAAATTATTTTTCCCATAAGTTATATTTACAATAAAGCCAGGAGGAAAATGTCCATTACACCTGCTAATTACACATTAAGGGACAGAGCAAGGATGTCTATAGGTCTGATAATTTAATAAAACAAGCAACACATATGACATCCTCCCAACGTTCATGGCAATGCAGTAAGGACATAAAATTCTTCAAGGAAAATGAAGGTAACTGGAAACTGCATGAAATACTGGTTCACTCAGTTACATTAAAAACAAATAGCATTATACATTATCTTCAGGATGAGAAACTAATGGTAGAAACAGATCTTCTGGCAATCCTGTGAGTCCCATGATGTCTGGGAGATGTGGAAGGAGGCCACAGGCATAGATTACCCCTCATCAAAAATCATGCCCAGAAGAAAAAACATTCTTCAATTCAGAAATGAAACCAAGCTTGGATATGACTTGTTGAAATAAAAAAAAAAAAACACCTGATAGAGATGATAGCATAAATACTGAGCAAAACCAACAGTCCTGGTGACAGATAAGAAATGGATGTGGGATTGGCCTGATATATTCAGCTCATTTTATTAAATTGTTCTGAATTAAAAAAGTGAAATGCTTCATTACATTTTCTCAGAAACAACTAGAAAAATTACAGAGTCCTACACAGTTTAAAGACACGAAGTGGATGCTGAGTGACTAGATGTCACTCCAGCAGTGGAATTTTAGAAAGTTTGTCCTTGGAGTAGAATGACACAACACTCAGAGTAACTCTGGAAGGAGATACAAAGCAACGGTGCTTGGAGAGGAGGTAGGGGACACTCTGCAGTTGGCTGGTGGACAGAGGAAAGTCCTATTCTGAGATGGACTCTTAGACTCCATGGTTTATCTTCCCCTGCTCATGCCTCTGTCTTCATAAATGGTAATTTCAATAACATGAAGTCCTCTCTCCATCATGGTCAACTACCATGCTGATGGTAAGTTCTTCAATTTGAAAAGGCTACAAGCCAAGACCAAAGTGGAGGAAGGGTTGGTGCATGATTTTCTGTTTGCAGATGATTGTGCACTCAGTGCAGCCTCTGAAGCTGAGATGCAACAAAGTACATTTCTACTGCCTGTTCTAATTTTGACCTAATAATAAACACCCAAAAAACAGAGGTGCTCAGTCACCACCCTCTCATCCATATGTGGAACCACCAGTTACAACAAATGGAGATGTTTTGGATGCTGTGGATAAGTTCATTTACCTTAGTAGTGTAGTTTTCAGGGATGTACACATTGAAAATGAGGTTGATGCACACATTGCCAAAGCTAACTCAGTGTTTGGGAGGCTCCAAAGAAAAGTATGAGAGAGAAGAGTAATTGTATTAGACTGACTACCAGACTGAAGGTCTACAGAGCTGTTGTGCTGAACTCGTTGTATGCCTGTGAAACATGGACAGTCTACCAGCACCATGCCAGGAAACTGAATCATTTCCATCTGAACTGTCTGAGGAAGATTCTGAGGATCGCCTGGCAGAATGAGGTACCAGACACTGAAATCCTTGCTCCAACTGAACTGCCAAGCATTTAAACTGTGTTTCAGCATAGTTATGCTTCAGCAACTCTAATGGGCTGGCCAAGTTGTTCAATTGCAAAAGGTATTGCCAAAAAGAGTATTTTATTTTTTAAGTTTATTTATTTTTAGTGTTCTACCATAAAACTTAGATTTTTTCCCCTATTACTCCACATCTCCCCTCTCCCTCCCTGATACAGCATACAATTCTATGTAGGATCTACACATACATTCTTATAAATGCATTTTCACTATCGTCATGCTGTGTAGAAGAATTAAAATGAATGGGAGAAATCATATAACAAACCAAAACATAATACATACAAAAAAAATGATCTGCTACATTTTGCAGTTGACTTCCATAGTTCTTTCTCTGGATGCGGAGGGCATTTTGCCTTAGAAGACCATTGGGAATTTTTTTTAAGTCCTTCAGGATAGTTATGCTTCAGCAACTTCAATGGGCTGGCCAAGCTGTTTGAATGCAAAATGTATGCTTGCCAAAAAGACTATTTTATGGAGAATTCACATGGGGCAGGCAATCATAGGGTGATCATAAGTAGTGACACAAGGACACTCTCAAGGTCTCTCTCAAGAACTTTGACTTTGGGGGAGCACAGGGAGAGCAACTACTCACCTACGCTCTTAGAGCAACTCCTTCAGGTACCTCTAAAAAGCGAATCTGACCAAATTTTGGAGGTGCAGAATCTAATGGGAGACTGACTGTGGCAGATTCACAGGCCAGGACAGACTGGTAATTTGTATTCAGCACAGAGCGCAATGCGTCCTGCAGGGGCACAGCTAAGCAGGAGACCCCCAGGGTGGCCTCAGGCAGCAACAGCACAGCAGAAAGGTGTAGTGGCAGGCCAGGGCAGCAGACCAGCAGAGTGGAGTGAGTGACAGCCTTGCTGAGCCCCAGGTATCACCTGCAGCCGCTCCCGAGATTTTGTAAGTCACCTACTTGATTTTCCCAGAGCCAAAATGGCAGAGTGATCAGTAAATGCTATCTCCCTCTTCCCTTATTGCCCTTGAAAGAACCATAAAATATTTCTCCAGAAAAATCCTGGATCAGAGGAAACAGCTGAAGGGGCAAACAATCTCATAGCACCTGAGGCTTGGAAAACAGCTAAGGGGCATTCCTTTTACTGTGGCAGAGGGTAACTGGCAGGAGAGGAGTCTCCGAGGGGGTGGAAACCAGCACTAGGACCCAGGCATGAACTGATTTTGCCTTTTCTCTAGCTCAACTGAGGAGCTCTCCCATGACTAGACTACCCTTCCCCCACTTAATAAGCTAGCCCCAGGGCTAAGCCAGGAAATACAAAACAAGAGGAAAAACAAAGGCACCAGCCTTTAGCTTTCCCACACCAGCAGCTCAACAACAGACTCTCCAGCTTCTAACTGAAAGAACCAGAGGCCACAACGCACAAAGCCTCACCATTATGAGCAAGAGCAAGCAGGAAAGGACCAGAGAATTTTTCTTTGGGGACAAGGACCAAAACATGATTACCAAAGAGGTCAGTATTGAGACTGAACTCCCATCTGAAACTTCAGAAGGGACTACGAACTGCTCACATGCACACAGAGCATGTTTGGAATAGCTGAAGAAGGAAACAGAAGAAAAAATGGCCAACAATTTTTGAAGTATGAAAAAGGAATTCACTGAAGAGAAAAGCTTTTTAAAAAGAAAAATTGAATAAATAGAAAAGGAAGTACAAAAACTTACTGGAGAAAATAATTCCTTACAAGAAATAATTGGTCAGATGGAAAAGGAGATGCAAAGTTATCAGAAGAAAATAATTTGATGAAAATTAGAAATGGACAAGTAGAAATTAATGACTCTATGAGACATCAAGAATCAGTCAAACAAAATCAAAAGAATAAAAAGATAGAAGACAATGTAAATTATCTAACTGGAAAAACAACAGACTTGGAAAATAGATCCAGGAGAGAAAATTTAAGAATTATTGACCTACCAGAAAGCCACAATGAAAAAGAGAATCTGGACAATACCTTCCAAGAAATCATCAAGGAAAACTGCCCGGAAGTGCTAGATACAGAGAGAAAAATACTCATCAAAAGACTCCACCATTCACCACCCAAAAGGAATGCCAAACTAAAAACACCAAGAAATATTGTTGCCAAATTCCAGAACTATCAAGTGAAGGAGAAAGTACTACAGGCAGCCAGAGAGAAGCCATTCAAATACTGGGGAGCTACAGTCAGGATCACACAGGACCTTGCAGCTTCTACATTAAAAGACTGAAGGAATGGGAATCTGGTATTCCATAAGGCAAAGGAGCTGGGACTACAAGAAAGGATCAATTACCCAGCAAAGTTCAGCATAACATTTCAGGCAAGGGGATGGACATTCAATGAAATAATGGATTTCCAGACCTTCCTGACAAAAAGGTTAGAACTCAACAGAAAATTGGATCTTCAAATGCAGGTCTCAAGAAGGGAATAAAAAGGTAAGCAGGGGAAAAGAAAAACTTATTATTCAGTTTGGGCAAACTGTTTACATCCCTGTAAGGGAAAATGATGCTTGTAAATCTTGAGAACTGTGCATCTATTATGCACTATAAAAGGGATATATATAGGTAGAGGGAGCAGGTATATAAAGTAAATGATGTGATTCAATCATGCGAAGGAACTGTAACAGGAGATGTAAAAAGGAGGAAGCACAAAATGATAAATTACATTACAGGAAGAAGTACAAAACTATAGCAGAGGGAAAGAGGGGAGAGAGATGAGCATTGTTTTAGAGATATTCTCATCTGATTTGGTTCAAAGAGGGGAAAATAAACTTAACTATATAAATCTAACTAGCCCTATGGGCAGTAGGAGGGAAAAGGGCAAGAAAGGGGAGGGGAAGCTAAAAGGGAGGGAAGAAGTAGTAAGAATAAAGGGGAGTAAAAGGGAGGGGAGCTGAAAGAAGGAAGGGAAGACTGCTGGAGGTGGTGGTGAAAAGTAAAAACTCTAATGAGGGGAAGGGAGAAGGGAGAACTAAAAGTGCAAACAGTGGGAAAAAGGATGGAGGAAAGACACAGATTGTAATCATAACTGTGAATGTGAATGGGATGAACTCTCCTGTGAAATGGAGATGGATAGCAGAATGGATTAAAAGCCATAATCCAACAATATGTTGTTTACAAGAAACACATTTGAAAGCGGGGGAACACACACAGGATAAAGGTAAAAGGTTGGAGCAGAATATATTGTGGCTCAGCTGATGTAAGAAAAGCAGGGGTACCAATCCTGGTCTCAGACAATGCAAAAGCAGAACTAGATCTAATTAAAAGAGATAAGGAAGGAAATTATATACCGCTAACAGTCACAATAAACAATGAAGCAATATCATTATTAAACATGTATGCTCCAAGTGGTATAGCATCCATATTATTAGAGGAGAGGTTGGGGGAGTTGCACGAAGAAATAGACAACAAAACTATACTAGTGGGAAACCTCAACCTCCCCGTCTCTGAACTTGATAAATCTAACCTTAAAATAAACAAGAAAGAAGTTAAGGAGGTGAATAAAATTCTGGATAAGACAAGTATGATGGATCTCTGGAGAAAACTGCATGGGGACAGAAAGGAATACACCTTTTTCTCAGCAGTACGTGGCACATATACAAAAATTGTCCATGTTCTTGGGCATAAAAATCTCACAGTCCAGTGTAGAAAGGCAGAGATAGTCAATGCATCCTTCTCAGATCATAATGCAATAAAAATTATATGTAATAAAAGGCCATGAAAAGATAAACCAGAAATTAATTGGAAACTAAATAATCTAATCCTAAAGAAGGAGTGGGTAAAACAACAAATCATAGAAACAATCAACAATTTCACTCAAGAGAATGACAACAATGTTATGGGATACTGCCAAAGAACTTTTTTAGGGGAAGTTTTACATCTTTGAACACTACATGAATAAAATAGAGAAAGAGGGGATCAATGACTTGGGCATGCAGCTGAAAAAGCTAGAAAAAGAAAATCCTCAAGGAAATACCAAATGAGATATACTGAAAACCAAAGGAGAAATCAATAAAATTGAAATTAAGAAAACTACTGAACTAATAAATAAAACTAATAGTTTGTTTCATGAAAAAACTAATAAAATTGATAAACTTTGGTCAGTTTGATTTAAAAAAAGAAAGAAGAAAACCAAATTACCAATATCAAAAATGGAAGGACTGAACTCACCTCCAATGAGTAGGAAATTAAAACAGTAATTAGAAATTACTTTGCCCAACTTCATGCCCATAAATTTGACAATCTAAATGAGATGGATGAGTATTTTAAAAAATATAAATTGCCCAGATTAACAGATGAGGAAGTTGAATACTTAAACAACCCCATCTCAGAAAAAGAAATTGAACAAGTCAAGGAAAAAATCTCCAGGGACAGATGGATTTACAAGTGAATCCTATCAAACATTTAAAGAACAATTAATTGCAATATTATATAGACTATTTGGGAAAACTGGGGAAGAAGGAGTACTCCCAAGGTCTTTCCATGACACAAATATGGTTTTTATACCTAAACCAGGAAGAGACAAAAAAGAGAAAGAAAATTATAGACCAATTTCTCTGATAAATATAGATGCAAAAATTTTAAATAAGATTTTACTAAAAGGAATACAGCAACTTACCATGAGACTAATACATTATGATCAGGTAGAATTCACACCAGGAATGTAGGGCTGGCTCAATATTAGGAAAACTGTTAGCATCACTGATCATATCAAGAAAAAACTAATAGAAACCACATGATTATCTCAATAGATGCAAAAAAAGCTTTTGACAAAATACAACTCCCATTCCTATTAGAAACACTGGAGAGCATAGGAATAAAGGTAACTTTACACAAAATAATAATATCTACCTACAATCTTCACCAAGCATTATATGCAATGAAGATAAGATAGATGCATTTCCAATAAGATTGGGGTGAAACAAGGATGTCCATTATCAACACTATTATTCAATATGGTACTAGAAATGTTAGCTGTAGCAATTAGACAAGATAAAGAAATTGAAGGAATTAGAATAGGCAAAGAAGAAACTAAGATATCACTCTTTGCAGATGATATGATGATATACTTAGAATATCCCAGAGATTCAAGTAAAAAACTACTTGAAACAATAAACAACTTTGGCAAAGTTGCAGGTTGCAAAATAAAGCCGCACAAATCTTCTGCATTTCTATATATTAGTAACAAAGCCCAACAGCAAGAGATAGAAAGAGAAATCCCATTTAAAACTAGGGTAGACACTATAAAATATTTGGAAGTTTACCTGTCAAATCAAACTGAAGGACCATATGAACACAACTACAAGACACTTTTCACACAAATGAAGTCAGATCTAAGTAAGTGGAAAAACATCAGCTGCTTGTGGGTAGGCTGAGCCAATATAATAAAAAAGTCAATTTTATATAAATTAATTTACTTATTTAGTGTCATACCAATTAATCTATCAGATAATTATTTTCTAGAGCTGGAAAAAATAATATCAAAATTCATCTGGAAGGACAAAATGTCCAGAATATCAAGGGGACTAATGAAAAGAAATGTTAGAGAAGGTGGGCTAGCACTACCAGATTGCAAATTGTAGTATAAAGCAGCAATTATCAAAACTGCTTGGTACTGGCTAAGAAAAAGAAGGATAGACAAGTGGAATATGCTAGGTACTCAAGAGAAAGTAGACAATGTAGAAAGTATGCAATCTACTGTTTGATAAATCCAAGGACCCTAGCTTCTGGGATAAGAAATCACTTGCTGGGAAAACTGGATTAAAGTGTGGTGAAAACTAGGCATAGACCAATGCCTGACACTGTACACAAGAATAAAATCCAAATGGGTACACAGACTGTAAGTTCCATGGGAGCAGGAGACATTCATTGCATTGCTTTATGTGCTTGGCACTTTGTACAGGGGTCTGGAACAGAGCAGACTCTTGGAGGTTTGTTGATTTGAAAAAAAGTCTAGGGAAGAGCTCAGGGAGAAGACCCTAACCTCTTTTATACTTTCAAGGGAATTTCATGCCCCCAAATTCCAAAGAACAACTTTTTTTTGGATCACAGATTTATCCCTAGAAGGAAGATGAAAGGCCATGGAGACCAAATCCCTCATTTTACACATGGGAAAAGTGAACCTCATTAATTCTGTGATGGATTCAGAAAGCCACTAGTAGGAAACATCTGAAAAAAAGAATTCCAAGGCAGGTCTTCCTGCCCCCACATTAAGCACCTGCTTCACCATGACACACAGCAGCCTCCTGTAACCCCAGCTCCCTTATACCTGCTTTCACCTCACTCACCTGGAGAGCAGTTCCACAAGCCTTTTTGCTCCAGCATCCACGGTGCTTCCCTTTGCTCAAAATAAGAGATCACATCTTCTCTGGGAACTGGAAGTCCTGGGCATGGGGAGTCAGGAATGAGCATGGAGAGAAACTTGGCATTCAGTTCTCCTTAGGGAAAGGCATTCAGACACAGATTTGCTACATTTTGTGATTCACTCCACAGTGTTCACACATGAGTCTGTACTCACCCATCAGTGCTTGTAATGCAAATAATCTCAAGTAGAATGTGCCACATCATCCTGTGTTACAACCTGTTCTGGGTTCCATTCTGGCAGAAACTCCTAATTGCCAAACTGGCTAAAAAGATTTATTGTGCAAGACCAGCCTCAAGCCCCAGTAACAGGCACCTTCATCAACCAGCTTTTACCCTCTCCCCCTATCCTATTCCTCACTCCATGAGACCTACAGCAGAGCTGTGTACTCTTCATTTGGAGTGTTTTTGCCTTTTCAGGTGAGATTCTCCTGCCAGAAAACTTGATAGACCCTATTTGATCTAAATTCTATTTCTTGAACAGTCTCTTATTCCTGGAAAAGCTGGAGACATGTAAGCAAGGACCCTAGGGTGGTTCCCAGGACTCCTGAAGGACAGTCTCATAGCATTTCTTTTCTGAACTTTGAGGAGAGGTGAGGGAGAAGATCATGGAACCATGTTGGTATCAAAAATTTGGTCTTGGTGAATCTTCTTCATGGAAGGATGGACTCATGGCACACTTTCCATTCTCTGGAAATGAGAGGCAGCTGTTGGTGCAGTGGAAAGAGCCCTGGGCCTAGAGTGAGGTGTGCCAGAGTATAAATCCACCTCAGTTCCTAGCTATGTGCCACAGGATAACTCTCTTAACCTCCATTTGCCTCAGTTTCCTCAACTGTCAAATGGGGAGAATAATATCACCCACCTGGAAGGTTGCTGTGATGATGAAGTGACATGATATTGTAAAGAAAGCCCTGGGCCCAGCACCTGGCATACAGTAGGTGAAAATAAATGTTTCTTCCCTTCCTTTCCCATCATCTCTGCTGGAATTTGAGAGCAACAGGAAGGAGGATTCAGGACAAACTTGCTAAAGGAGGGACAAGTAGTCATAATTGATGCTTGTTTAAAAGGAGAATATTCCAGATCCTAGGCCCTCCGAAAGAGGATGAGTATGTAAGGAGAAGCCACCTGAGCAGCTTTCAGAGAACTGGCAGACACAATTCCTGTCAAGGTGGAAGTGAGACCAAATGAACATGAAGTTGGTTCTGTGTCTCTGGTCCTTCCACACTAATTTGAAGCTGCCTGCTTCAGGAGCAACAAGTTCCTGTCCCAAAAAGCAAAGTCTTTCTAGAGGAAACACCAGGCAGCAAGACAGGAGATCAACACTGTTCTCTCTAATAACTGATAAATGCTCCAAACCCTGCACATTAGGGGATGAAAATATCCCTTTCATGGCAGACTCTGTGTTACCAAAGGAAATGTCCTTACCCAGGGAGAGCAGGTTCTGGGCATTCTCCAGCATGACCCCCTTGTACAACTCCTTCTGAGCATGGTCCAACAGGCCCCACTCCTCCTGGGTGAAGTCCACAGCCACGTCCTTGAATGTCACCAGCCCCTAAATCATTAAAAGTCATAGAATGGGGAGTTGAAGGAAATTCCAGATTTTAATACTCCTACCCTCAGTGATTTACAGAACAAAACCTAAGCACAGAGAAGGGATTTGCTGAAAGGTCATCATGCCCTTCAAGAGAATCAGAGTCAGCTCCTAAAACCAAGGGCATGAAGAGCCCAGTGGAATTTTGAGAAAAGTTTTTTATATTATTACTATGATTGAAGTTGAGAAATATTGTCCTCTCAGATGAGTCTCCTGTTGAATCAGATAGAAAGTTTGTGTTCTATGTGTGAGGAAGGTGGATCTGTAGGGAAAAGTGGTGACAGGAAACATCTTCCTTAGCAGAACTAATGGTTATATTATTCTCCAAAAGTTAATTTCCTTTTTCAAATCTCTTATGTGCATGAGCATGGTAAATTCTAGAGTTTATTTCCTTTCATATTGAATGGAGTTATAGGAAGATTTACTTAAACCCAAAGGATATAGAGGTCAAAGTAGTGAATTATAGTCCAGAGGAACAGGAAGCCCTAGATAACATGTATACAATACATGCCTAAACATATGTGTATATACACATCATATATATCATATATGTGCAAAATTATTTGCATGTTATCTCCTCTACTACATTGTGAACACTTTAGGATTAGGAAGTGTGTTATGCTTTTTTAAAAATAAATTATTTTACTTTCAATCAGGGAGCAAAACACACATTTCCAAGAGTACAATAAAAAAGATGTCTGCTCATTAAAGTGGAAATCTATCATGGACAACTTCCAACTCTCAAAATATACAAGAAAGTTATCATGCCAATTTCTTTCTTTTTTCTTCTCTTTCCCCACCCTTTCCTGGTTTGGCCCTAGAAATGACCACCATTAGCCAAATAGGTATATGTATGTAAAAGTATTCTCTACGTAATTCTATTCATTACTTGTTTCTCTGGTTGCAGAAAGCATCTCTCTTTAATATGTCCTTTATTTTTAATTAGTGTATTTATAATAGTCAAATTAAACTTATTCACTCAAATTTGTTATGAAAACAATAATCCCAACCCTTATAATAAATACTTCCAACTCTAACCCTAACCCTTACCCAACATGTGCCCTTTAATCTTCATCACTTCGTGAAAGTCTTTCTGGGCATTTCTAAGCCCACTGAGCTCATCATTTCTTATAACACTGTAGTATTCCATAACAACCACACATCATGACCCATTCAGCCTTTCCCAAAATGAGAGGGAAGCTCCTGTCTCAATGAGACATCAAAAAACAGTCAAACAAATTGAAAAAGGAAAAGTACAACACAATGTGAAAAACTGCTTTGGAAAAAGAACTGATCTGGAAAAAAGATCCAGGAGAGATGGTTTAAAAATTAGTGAACTTCCTAAAAGCCACAACAAAAAAAAGAGCCTAGACATCTGCTTCTCAGAGCCAAGATGGCAGAATAAGAAGTAAGTCACTCTCACCCTCTCTTATTGATCTCAGAAAGCCCAGAAAAATATCATCCCAAGAAAATCCCTGGAAGAGCCGAGGCAGTGGAGAGATGAGGAGCAGCAGTTTTGTAGCCCAGAAAGCTTCACAGATTGTTGGGAAAAGCCCCTCTTGCTCTAGGGAAGGGGCAGCAGTACAGGACAGGAGGTGACCCAGCAATCCAGCATCAAGTCCCACCTCAGCAAACCAGGGGGAGTTCCGGAGCCTAGGGTGGTGGAGCAGGTAAGCACCAACTCCAGGACCCCGAGTGCCTCAGCACAGGCAGGGGAACTGGTAGACACAAACTCAAAAGAACAACATGTGTGCCACAGCCAAATGTCCTGATGCTTCAGTATAACTCCAGGAGGCAGAGCTCCAGGCTGGCAGACATCCTCCAGCAACCAAACATTTGAGTGCAAGGCCTGGGTGAGCAGGCATCCCCCAAGGGTCAGACTCCCCATCCCCACCCCAGAGCCCCAACGTTGCTGATCCTAAGTCCGCACCAGGTAAGCTACCAGACCCTTATAGCCTTCAGCTGCCAGCTGGGATGCACGTACTTGAGGACCCAGCACACAACGCCAGTGGCTAGGTTCCAGGATCTGAGCACAAGAAACTTGTGGCAGTGCTCCCTGCCTTCCAGCAGGAGAGCTCAACTCTAAAAGCCAGGAATCAGGTGAACACCATGAGCAAAACACTGAAACAGAAAATGGCCATAAATTCTTACTATGGCGACAGGGAAGATGAAGGCAGAAATTCAGAGGAGGACAACACTGTCAATACACACACATTCAAAATCTCAAAGGGTTATATGAACTGGTCTGAAGCCCAGAAAGCCTTCTTAGAAGAGCTCAAGAAAGATGTAAAAAGTCAAGTAAGAGAGGTGGAAGAAAAATTGGCAAAACAAATAAAAGGTATACAAAAGAGAGTCAAGAGAGTGGAAAAGGAAGGACAAAAATTGTAGAAAACAAGTCTTTAAAAAGTAAAATTGATCAACTGGAAAAAGAGGCACAAAAACTCACTGAAGAGAACTCCTTAAAAAGTAAAATGTGCCAAATGGAAAAGAAAGCAAAAGATCTAGAAGAAAATAATTTTTTAAAAACCAGAATTGGGCAAGTGGAAGCTAATGACACCATGAGCTATCAAGAATCAGTCAAACAGAAACAAAAGAATGAAAAAATAGAAGAAAATGTAAACTAACTCATTGGTAAAACAACTGAGCTGGAAAACAGATCCAGGAGAGATAATTTAAAATTATTGGTATACCTAAAAACCATGATGGCAAAAAAAAAAGACTGGAGGGGGGCGGAGCCAAGATGGCGGAGTAGAAGGATGCACATTTATGAGCTCTGAGCCCACAACCCATGGAATTGAGGTAAAAAGAGATCCCCCATAATTTCTGAATCACTGCAGGGGGTGCATAAACATAGGGGAAGAGATTTCCGTTCCACTGAGCCCTGGAGAGCCGTCCCTGGGGTCCATCGCGCCCCGGAAAGCGGACCCCACCCGCAGCGCTGCCCTGGCTGCGGCCCCAGAGAAGCTGACCCGAGCAGGCTTCAGAGAGGGAAGCTCCAGGGGAAGCTCCGGCAGCTGGGAAAGTCCCTCCGCCCACAGAAGCTACAGGTCAGTGAGAAAGAAGGCTGGGCTAAGGGAGGGGAGCGGAGCGTCTCCGTGACTCGGGCCCCCTCGGGGCAGGAAGCGGCCGAAGCAGAGGCGTGGGCGGCAGCTGAGGGCGCAGCGGCCCAGGACTCAGGAATCCCCCAGCAGCAGGTAGGATCTTCAATACTGAAGGTCTTTCCAACCTGAGGTAGCTGAGCCTGGGAGACGGCCCTGCCCCCACCCCGCTCTATTACTGAAGGCCTCTGAATAAAACCCCTGAGGGAGCTGAGCATAGGAGGCGGGCCCCCCACCCCGCCCCCACCCGCTCCGTTCCTGAAAGTCTCTGCAGAAAGCCCCTGAGGGACCGAGCTTAGGAGGCAGCCCTGCCCCCCACCCCTGCGCCAGAACTAAAGCTTGCTGCGGAAAGTGCATTTGAATCTCAGAGGCCAAGCACTAGCTGGGCGGATCCAGGCGGAGGTGGAAGGGAATCTCAGAAGTCAAGTAACTGGCTGGGAAAATGCCTAGAAAAGGGAAGAAAAATAAGACTATAGAGAGTTTTTTCCAACAAGTGCAAATGATCCCGACCTTTGGATCTGATGGCGAGGACGAGAACATATTCTTGCCATCAGGGAAAGACGTGGAGGGCAGGGCCTCAGTACCCCAGACACCCCAGGGGGGTGGCGGGTGGGCTCAGGCCTTGGAAGAGCTTAAAAAGGATTTTGAAAAGCAAGTTAGACAGGTGGAGGAAAGACTGGGAAGAGAAATGACAAAGATGCAAGAAAAGTATGAAAAACAGGTCAATACCTTGGTAAAGGAGACCCAAAAAAATGCTGAGGAAATTAACACGTTGAAAAATAGGCTCACTCAATTGGCAAAAGAGGTTCAAAAAGCCAATGAGGAGAAGAATGCATTCAAAAGCAGAATGAGCAAATGGAAAAAGAGGTTCAAAAGCTCACTGAATTTAATAGTTCTCTCAAAATTAGAATGGAACAGATGGAGTCTAATGACTTTATGAGAAACCAAGAAATCACCAAACAAAACCAAAAGAATGAAAAAATGGAAGAGAATGTGAAATATCTCATGGGAAAAACAACTGACCTGGAAAATAGATCCAGGAGAGACAATTTAAAAATTATGGGACTACCTGAAAGCCATGATCAAAAAAAGAGCCTAGACATCGTCTTGCATGAAATTATCAAGGAAAACTGCCCTGACATTCTAGAACCAGAGGGCAAAATAAGTATTGAAAGAATCCATCGATCACCACCTGAAAGAGATCCAAAAAGAGAAACTCCTAGGAACATTGTGGCCAAATTCCAGAACTCCCAGGTCAAGGAGAAAATATTGCAAGCAGCTAGAAAGAAACAATTCCAGTACTGTGGAAATACAATCAGGATAACTCAAGATCTAGCAGCTTCTACATTAAGGGATCGAAGGGCGTGGAATAGGATATTCCAGAAGGCAAAGGAACTAGGACTCAAACCAAGAATCACCTACCCAGCTAAACTGAGTATAATACTTCAAGGGAAAATATGGTCTTTCAATGAAACAGAGGACTTTCAATCATTCTTAATGAAAAAACCAGAGCTGAAAAGAAAATTTGACTTTCAAACACAAGAATGAGAAGAAGCATGAAAAAGTAAACAGCAAAGAGAAGTATTAAGGGACTTACCAGAAACGAACTGTTCACATTCCTACAGGGAAAGACAATATTTCTAACTCTTAAAACTTTTCAGTATCTGGGTAGTTGGTGGGACCACACATACACATGTACACGCATGCACACACATACACACATGCATACACATACAGAGACAGAGAGCACAGATTGAACTGAATAGGATGGGACCATACCTTAAAAGAAATTAAGGTAAATGGTGAGAGAGAAATGTAGTGAGAGGAAAGAGGGGGAAATGGAAGGGGGTAACTATATGTCATTTAAGAGGCAAGCAGGAGATTTTTTTAGTGGAGGGAAAAAGAGGAGAGCTGAGGGGAAAAAAAAAACCAAGAAGTTTACCCTCATCACATCTGACTAAACGAAGGAGTGAAATGCACACTCATTTTCGTATGTAAACCTATCTTACAGTATAAGAAAGTGGGGGAGAAGGAGATATTGCAAGGGGGGGATGATGGAAGGGAGGGCAAAGGGAGGAGGGAGCAATTTGAAGTCAACACTTGGGGAGGGACAGGATCAAGAGACAGAAGGGAAACAAAGAGGGGCAGGTTAGGAGGGATGGTAATCCAGTTAGTCTTACACAACACGACTATCAGGAAGGTCATTTGCAAAGCTACACAGATATGGCCTATAATGAATTGCCTGCTGTACCAAAGGGAATGGGTGGGGAGGGAGGGATGGGGAGAATTTGGAACTCAAAGTTTTAGGAACAATTGTTTAGTATTGTTGTTGCAACTAGGAAAGAAGACATACAGTTAATGAGGAACAGAAAGTCATCTGGCCCTACAGGAGAAAAGAGAAGATGGAGACAAGAGAAGGGAGGGATGACAGAAGAGAGGACAGATTGGAGATAGGGAAAATTAGACTGCTTGGGGTATTGGGGTGGGAGGAGGGGATAAAAGGGGGGAAAATTTGGAACCCAAAAATTTGTGAAAATAAATGTAAAAAGTTAAATAAAAAAAAAAATCTTAAAAAAAAAAATTTTAACTGAAAAAAGAAAAAAAAGACTGGACAGCACCTCTCACAAAATCATCAAGGAAAACTCCCCAAGGTCCTAGAACCAGAAGGTAAAATAGTCATTGAAAGAATCGTCCCATTACCTCCTGAAAGAGACCCCAAATTGAAAACATGAACTATTATAGCCAAATTTCAAAGTTACTGAGTCAAAAAGAAAATACTGCAAACAGCCAGAAAGAAACAATTTAAAAAATCATGGAACCACAGTCAGGATTTACATAGGACCTTGCAGTGTCTATATTAAAAGATTGGAAGGCATGGAATATGATATTCGGTTGGGTAAAAGAGTTTAGACTATAGCAAAGGATCAACTACTCAGTGAAACTGAGCATAATCTTTCAGGGGAGGAGATAGGCATTCCATGAAATAGGGGATTTCAAAACATTCAAGATGCAAAGATCGGAGCTCAATAGAAAATTTGATCTTCAAATACAAGCCTGAAGACATAAAAAGGTAAACAGGAAAGAAAAAAAAACAACAACATGTTATTAATAAGGGCAAACTATTTACATTCCTACAAGGGAAGATAACACTTGTAACCCTTGAAAACTGCAGTGTTATTAAACTGTTTATTTCAAAGTATTATACAGAGACAGAGGTTGTGGATATAAATTGATTCTGATGTGATGAAAAAAATCCAATTAAGTGGTGTAAAGGCATTGTCCTGGGAGAAGAGGAAAGGAGGAGGCAGATAAGGGTAAATTACATCATATGAAAAGGCACAAAAGTCTACTACTATAGAGAAAAAGAAGGGAGGTAGATAAGCATTATTTGAACTTTACTCTCATCAGATTTGGCTCAAAGACAGAATGATTTAATCAGGTATAGAAATCTAACTTACCCTTATAGGAAGTAGGAGGAGAAAGGGGAAAGAAAAGAGAGAGGGTACATAGAAGAGAGAGAAGAAGTAGTCAGGGTAAAGGGGAAGAAAAGGAAGGCAGCTGATAAAAGGGAGAGAAGACTGAGGGAGGTGCTGATCTAAAGCAAAACTAGTGAGGAGTGAAAGGGAGAAAGGAGAGGGAAAAGCAGAAATGTGGGAAAAAGGATGGAGAGAAAAACACAGAGAGTAATCGAAACTGTGAAAATAAATGAGATGAACCGTCCCATAAAACAGAAGTAGATAGCTGCAATGCTAATTATGAGAATTAAAAATCTTCCTTACCTGTTAATGGGCCTGCTCATTAAGGGAAGTTTGATTGGGGGAGATTTCTTTAGTAGGAAGGCTCACACCTTTTGTTAATTTCTAATGAGGCCCTGGTTCTCAAGGCTTGTGATGCCCTCTGGCTCTGAAAAGTATAGGTGTGTGCATCTATATATATGTAGATACACATACACACATACACACACACACACACACACACACACATATACACACACTCTCTCTCTCTGAGGTGATGTTTTGTTTTGGGGTTTACTCATTGAAAGTGTTTGTTTGGTTAGATGAGATTCTGGACAGCTGTTAAGGAGCCCCCCTCCCCGGCTTTAAAACTTCAGATGATGGTGCTCCTCTCTCTGGTAACTATGTTATGTATGGTCAGATAGTAGGAATCCCTGTCTATTGGTCTTTCTGTTTGTAATTTCTTCTTATAATTTCTGTTTCTATTATCCCTGAAGTTCGGGGTGCTGACTTTTTCCCCTAAACAAAGTGAATGATATATGTGCTTGATTACTGCCCCCTCAAAAGTTGCTTTCCTTTTAGAAAAGCAGATCTACGAACCTGTACGGTAAGCCCTCCTGTGTATGACGGGGTCCTTCCTGATAAAACAGCAGAGTAGATTTAAGAACCATAATCCTACAATATGTTGTTTACAAGAAACGCATTTGAAGCAGAAGGATACACAAAGACTAAAGGTAAAATGCTGGAGCAGAATATATTATGCTTCATCTGCAGTTAAAAAAAAAAGCAGGTATAGCAATCCTAACCTCAGAAAAAGCAAAAGCCAAAATAGACTGAATAAAAATAGATAAGGAAGGAAAATACATTCTGCTAAAAGGTAATGAAGTGATATCATTACTAAGCACATATGCACAAGTGCTAAAGCATCCAAATTCTTAAAGGAAAAGTTAAGGGAGTTACAGGAAGAGACAGATAACAAAACTACACTAGTGGGGGCCCTCAACCTCCCCCCTCTCAGAACTAGATAAATCTAACCAAAAATAAACAAGAAAGAAGTTAGAGAGCTGACTAGAATTTTACAAAAGGTAGGTATGTTTGATTTCTGGAAAAAAAATGGATAGAGATAGAAAGGAATATATGTTTTTCTCAATAGTACACGACACACAAAAACTGATCACATCCTAGGCATAAAAACTGCACAATTCAATGCAGAAAGGCAGAAATATTAAATACATCCTTCTCAGATCATGATGCCATAAAAATTACATGTCATAAAGGGCCACAGAAAAACAGACTAAAAATGAATTGGAAAATAAATAACCTAACTCTAAAGAATGAATGGTTAAATAACAGATCATAGAAACAATCAGTAACTACTTCTAAGAAAATAAAAATAATGAGACAACACTTATGGGATGCAACAAAAGCAGTTCTTAGGGGAAGTTACATATCTCTAAATGCTTATATGAATAAAATAGAGAAAGAAGAGATCAATGAATTGGGCATGACTCAAAACGTTAGAAAAAGAACAAATGAAAAATCTCCAATTAAATACCAAAATAATGATTCTGAAAAGCAAAAGAAAGGTTAATAACACTGAAAGTAAGAAAGCTATTGAATTAATAAATAAAACTAGGAGTTGGTGTTATGAAAAAAATAAAGAAACAAAACAAAACAAAAAATAAACACCTTTAGCAATGTTGCAGGATATAAAATAAGCCAATAGAAATCATCAATATTTTTATATAAAACTAACAAAGTCTGACAGCAAGTGATAGAAAGAGAAATTTCACTTAAAAGTTATTGTAGACTTAAAAAATCTGGGAATCTACCTGACAAAACAAACCCAGGAACTATATGCACCCAATTACAAAACAGCTTTCACACAAATGAAGTCAGATCCAAATAATTTGAAAAATACCAGTTGCTCATGGTTTGGCTGAGCCAATAATATAATAAAAATAACTATTCTACCTAAATTAATTTACTTATTCAGTGCCATATCAATCAAAATACCAAAAAATTATTTTATACAGCTAGCAAAAAACAACAAAATTCATCTGGAAGAACAAAAGGTCCAGAATATCAAGGGAATTAATGAAAAGAAATGCAAGGGAAAGTGGCCTAGACCTGCCAGATCTTAAATTGTATTTTAAAGCAGCAATTGCCAAAACTACCTGGTGGTTGCTGTCTTTCTCTCTCTGAAGAGGAATAAAATAACATCACTATGGTAAAGTCAAGTTTCAATGTGTCTGACTGAGGGGGATCAAACAAAATGAGTTCGGAATCTCTACCCCAGGTTGAGCACAAAAAGTCTGTGAACATTTGCGGTGGATATTCTAAATTTGCGCATCCTGCATTTCCTCTGAGCTGTTTCAATTCTACCTTGCTCATAGACCACAGCCCTTCTCTGCTGTGGGCACACTATGGTGAGCAGTCCTGTGCCAGTGTCTCCCATGTGGCACAATCAAACTCAAAGCTTTTGAGAGAGGCCTTGAGAGCATCCCTATATCACTTCTTCTGACCACCAGATGAGTGCTTGCCCTGTGTGAGTTCTCCATAAAACAGTCTTTTGGCAAGCACATGTTTTGCATTTGAATGAAACCAGTCAGCCCACTGGAGTTTTGTTATCTGAGAAGAGTGTGAATGTGTGGCAATTTAGCTCTACTTTGCATATCAATGTCCAAGATCTTATTTTGCCAGATGATCCTCAGAATCTTTCTGACAGTTCAAATGGAAGTGATTCAGTTTCCTGGCATGGCACTGGTAGACTGTCCACATTTCACAAGCATATAAAAATAAGGTCAGCTCAATGGCTCGGTAGAGCTTCAGTTTGGTAGTCAGTCTAATACCTCTTCTCTTTTCTCCCATACTTTCCTTTGGAGTCTCCCAAACACTGAGCTAGCTCTGGCTTGCGTGTGTCAATCTCACTGTCAATGTGTACATCCCTGCAAAGTACATTACCAAGGTAAGTGAACTTATCCACAGCACTGAAAACTCCTCCATTTGCTGTAACTGATGTTTCCACATATGGATGATGTGGTAGTGGCTGGTGGAGTACTTGTATTTTCTTGGTATAAATTTTTAGACTCAAATTAGCACAGGAATGAGAGCAAGCACATTGCCTTATTGCACTCCACTGGTGACTGGGAAAGCACAAGGGCATTGGTACTGACTAAGAAACAGAGTGGTGAATCAGTGGAATAGGTAAGGTACACAAGACTCAGTAGTAAATGACTATAGTAATCTACTATTTGAAAATCCCAAAGACTCCAGCTTCTGGAAAAGAACTTACTATTTGACAAAAACTGCTGGGAAAACTGGAAAATAGTGTGTCAGAAACTAGGCATAAAGCAACATCTTACACATTATACCAAGATAAAGTCAAAATGAGTACATGATTTAGATATAAAGACTGATACTGAGAACAAGGAATAGTTTATCTGTCAGATCAATGGAGAAGGGAAGAAATTGTGACCAAACACAATATAGAGAACATTATGAAATGCAAAATTGACAGTTTTGATTACATTAAATTGTAAAGTCTTTACACAAACAAAGCCAATGCAACCAAGATTAGAAGGGAAGCAGAAAGTTGGGAAATAATTTTTACAGCCAGTGTCTATTATCATTTCTAAATGTTTACAGAACGGAGTGAAATTTATAAGAACACAAGTTATTCTCCAAATGATAAATGGTCAAAGGAGATAAATAGGCAGTTTTCAGAGGAAGACAAAAAAGCTATTTATAATCATGAAAAATGCTCTAAACAAATACTGATTAGAGAAATGCAAATCCAAATGACTCAGAGGTACCACATCATACCTATCAGATTGGCTAACTTGACAAAACAAGAAAATGATAACTATTGGAAAAGATGTGGAGAAGTTGGAACACTAATGCATTGTTGTTGGAGTTGTGAACTGATCCAACCATTCTGGAGAGTAATTTGGCACTATGCTCAAAGGGCTATAAAATTGCATAGGCTTTCATCAAACAACACCACATCTAGATCTGTATCCTAACGAGAGCATAAAAATGGGAAAAGGACCCATATATACAAGAATATTTATAGTAGCTCTTTTTTTCATGGCAAACAATTGGATATTGAGGGGATGTCCATCGGTTGGGCAATGGCTGAACAAGTTGTCACATATAAATGGAATACTATTGTGGTATGGGAAATGATGAGCAGGTAGACGTCAGAAAAAACTGGAAAAGCTTATATGAACAGATGCTAAGAGGAATGAGCAGAACTAGGAAACCATTGCACACAGTAACAGCCACATTGTGTGATGACTGACCTTGACAGACTTAGCTCTTCTCCTCAATAACACAACTCCAAAACACTCACAACAGAAAATGCCATCCACATCCAGAGAAAGAACGTTGGGAGTCTGAATACAGATGGAAGCAGACTGTTTGTTCTCCTTTTCTTTTGTTTCTTCTTTCCTGTGGTTCCTCCCATTAGTTCTTTAGAGTATGACTAATGTGGGTGTAGTGTGTGTTCAGGGAAGACCAATATCTTTGGTGTGATGCCTGCTGAGCACTTTTCTGTCCTCTTTCCACCTCTGGTGTCCACCTTCTACCTCTCACCTGTGGCTCTAAGAAGCTGCAGCATGCACAGTGGCCATACCCCGGGAAACTATTTCGGCAGACAGGCCAAACCAGGTTGAGGGTAACCAAGGGGCCTCAAACCCACTGGTGAGTTAGGGGGGTGTCTACTCCAAGCATGTGAAGACTTCGTTGGTGCAATGGGTAGATAGAACAATTTGCTCCAAAAGCCATGAAGGCAGCTGAAGCAGGCAAAATGGAGCACTTAAGAGCTTAGTTAGACACCCAAGACACCAACATCATCCACCGTATCCTGAGCCATTGCCAGTCATCTTGACTGTGTCCTGCCACTGGACTATGATGACACTGGAAGAGAAAGTGAAGCTGGTGACTTCATGCAACTCTGCCTCACTTAAATCCAATTTGTGCATGAATCAAAAGACATCACCCAAAACATTTCACTATTATGGGCTGGCCATGTTGTTCGAATGCAAAATGTACTCTTGCAAAAAAGACTATTTTATGGAGAACTTGCATGGGGCAGGTGATCACATGGTGATCCTTTGAGAGGACACTCTCAAAGTCTCTCTCAAGAACTTTGGATTTGGGGCACCTGAACAATGAGGCCAGGGGGTGGAGCTGAGATGGTGGAGTGAGAGCAAGGACTCACTTAAGCATTTAGACAAACTCCTTCAGATACCTCTGAAAAGAGAATATGACCAAATTTTGGAGGTGCAGAATCCAATAGGAGACAGACTGTGGCAGATCCACAGCCCAGGCCAGATGGGAAGGATCTGTTCCACGAGGGCGAGCCCACAGTGCACAGTGTGTCCAGCACAGCAGAGCAGGAGGGCCCAGGAAGGCCTGAGGCAGCAACAGGTGGAACAGCAGGGTGGCAGCCCAGGGTGAGAGGCCAGCAGAGCTGAACAAGTGACAGCCACTGAGCCCCAGATATCACAGCAGCAGCTCCTGAGACTTTGAGCCCACAGATCAAATGCCTGTAAGTCACCTATTAAAACTTCCAGGAGCTAAAAAGGCAGAGTCATTGGTAAAAGTTCTCTCCTCCCCACTTGTTGACCTTGAAAGAACCACAAAATATTTCCCCAGAAAAGTCTCGGATCAGTGGGCACAGCGAAGGGGCAAACAGTCTCATAACACCTGAGGCTAGGAAAATAACTAAGGGGGATTCTTCTTACTGTGGTAGAGACTAACCAGAAGGAGAGGAGACCCAGGGTGGTGGAAATTCTCACTAGGACTCAGGTGTGCCTCAGCACAAGGAGAGGGGGTGGTGGAAACTCACATTCGGACCCAGGCAAGCCTCAGCGCTAGGTGTAGAGCTCCAGGAGAGGTGGAAACTCACATTAGGACCTAGGTGAGCCTCAGTGCTAGGAGAGGAGGTCGAGGAGGGGTAGAAACTCTCACTAGAACCCAGGCGTGTCTCAGTACTCCAGGGGAAACAGGAAGACAACATGGCAGCCAGGATCACCAACCCCTGAGCTTGCCTTTGTCTCAGCTCAGCTGAGGAGATCTCCTGGGACTAGACCACCTCTTCCCCACACTTAACAAGCTAGCCCAGGGCTGATAGGAGAAACACAAAACAAAAACATAAAAAGGTATCTGCCCTTAGCTTTTTTACACCAGTCAGCTCAACACTAAGTTCTGCAGCTTCTAACGGAAAGAACCAGAAGCCACAACACAAATCAGCAGCAGCAAGAAAAGCAAAACAAGGGTGAAAAAAATCATAGAATCTTTCTATGGGGACAAGGACCAAAAGAATGGTATCAAAGAGGTCAGGACTGAGACTGTACTTCCATCTGAAACTTCAGAAGGGACCATGAACTGCTCGCATGCACGAACAGCTCTCCTGGAACAGCTGAAGAAGGAAATAGAAGAGAAACTAGCCAATGATTTTAAAAGTATGAAAAAAGAATTCACTGATGAGAACATCTCCATAAAAAGGAAAACTGAACAAATGAAAAAGGAAGTACAAAAACTTACTGGAGAAAATAACTCCTTAAAAGGAACAATTAGGCAGATGGAAAAGGAGATGCAAAAGTTAACTGAAGAAAACAATTTGATAAAATTTAGAATTGGGCAAGTAGAAACTAATGACTCTATGAGACATCAAGAATCAATCAAATAAAATCAAAAGAATGAAAAGATAGAACACAATGTAAAATATCTATTGGAAAAACAACAGACCTGGAAAATAGATCCAGGAGAGAAAATTTAAGAATTATTGACCTACCAGAAAGCCACAATGAAAAAGAGAGTCTGGACAATGTCTTCCAAGAAATCATCAAGAAAAACTGCCCAGAAGTGCTAGATACAGAGAGAAAAATACTCATCCAAAGAATCCACCATTCACCACCCAAAAGGGATGCCAAACTAAAAACACCAAGAAACATTGTTACCAAATTCCAGAACTATCAAGTGAAGGAGAAAATACTACAGGCAGCCAGAAAGAAATCATTCAAATATTGAGGAGCTACAGTCAGGATCACACAGGACCTTGCAGCTTCTACATTAAAAGACTGAAGGAATTGGAATATGATATTCTGCAAGGCAAAGGAAATGAGACTACAACCAAGGGCCAATTGCCTAGGAAAGTTCAGCATAACGTTTCAGGCAAGGAGATGGACATTCAATGAAATCAGAGATTTTGTGACCTTCCTGACAAAAAGGCCAGAACTCAATAGAAAATTGGATCTTCAGATGCAGATCACAAGAGAGGCATAAAAAGGTAAACAGGGGAAAAGAAACACTTGTTACTCAATTTGGGCAAATTGTTTACTTCCCTGTAAGGAAAGATGATACTTGTTAATCCTGAGAATTGTACATTTATTATTAAATATAAGAGGGATACACATAGAGGGAATGAGTATAAAGTAAATGATGTGATGATAATGCAAAGGGATTTAGGGTTCGGGTTAGGGTTAGTGTAACAGGAGATGAGAAAAGGAGGAAGTAGAAAATGGCAAATCACATCACAAGAAGAAATACAAAATTATAGTAGAGGGAAAGAGGGGATAGAGATGAACATTGTTTGAGAGGTACTTTCACCTGATTTGGGTCAAGGAGGGAGCAATAAATTTAATTAAGTATATAAATTTAACTAGCTCTATAGGCAGAAGGAGGGGAAGGGGGAAGAAAGGGGAGGGGAAGCTAAAAGGGAGGGAAGAAGTAGTAAGAATAAAGGGGAGTAAAAGGGAGGGGATATGAAAGAAGGAAGGGAAGATTGCTGGAGGTGGTGGTGAAAAGTAAAAACTCTACTGAGGGGAAGGGAGAAGGGAGAACTAAAAGCACAAACAGTGGGAAAGAGGATGGAGGGGAAGACACAGATTGTAATCATAACTGTGAATGTCAATGGAATGAACTCACCCATAAAACAGATATGGATAGCAGAATGAATTAAAAGCCATAATCCAATAATATGTTCTTTACAAGAAATACATTTGAAATGGGGGGATATAGACAAGGTAAAGGTAAAAGGTTGGAGCAGAATATATTGTACCTCAGCTGATATAAGAAAAGCAGGGCTACCAATCCTAATCTCAGACAAAGCAAAAGCAGAAATAGATCTAATCAAAAGAGATAAGGAAGGAAACTATATCCCACTAAAAGGCACCATAGATAATGAAGCAATATCATTACTAAACATGTATGCTCCAAGTGGTACAGATTCCAAATTCTTAGGAGAGGTTGGGGGAGTTGAAGGAAGAAATAGACAGCAAAACTATACTAGCAGGGGACCTCAACCTCCCCCTCTCTGAACTTCATAAATCTAACTTCAAAATAAACAAGAAAGAGGTTAAGGAGGTAAATAAAACTCTGGATAAGGTAGATATGATAGATCTCTGGAGAAAACTGAATGGGAATAGAAAGAAATATACCTTTTTCTCAGAGGTACATGGCATATATACAAAATTGACCATGTTCTAGGGCATAAAACTTCACAATCCAGTACAGAAAGGCAGAGATAGTCAATGCATTCTTCTCAGATCACAATGCAATAAAAATTATATGTAATAAAAGGTCATGGAAAGGTAAACCAAAAATTAATTGGAAACTAAATAATCTAATCTTAAAGAAGGATTGGGTTAAAAAAGAAATTATAGAAACAATCAACAACTTCATTCAAGAGAATGATAATAAGGAGACAACCAATCAAAAGTTATGGGATGCTGCAAAAGCAGTTCTTAGAGGAAGTCTTATACCTTTGAATGCTTACATGAATAAAATAGAGAAAGGAGATCAACGGCTTGGGTATGCAGCTGAAAAAGCTAGAAAAAGAACGAATGGAAAATCTCCAAGTAAATACTGAATTAAAAATACTGAAAACCATAGGAGAGATTAATAAAATTGAACTTAAGAAAACTATTGAATTAATAAATAAAACCAACAGTTGATTTTTCAAAAAACTAATAAAATTGATAAACTTTTGGTCAATTTGATTAAAAAAAAGAAGAAAACCAAATTACTAAAATCAAAAATGAAACAGGTGAACTCACATCCAACGAGGAAGAAATTAAAACAGTAACTAGAAATTACTTTGCCCAACTTTGTGCCCATACATTTGACAATCTAAATGAGATGGATGAGTATTTAAAAAAAAAAGTTGCCAAGATTAACAGAAGACAAAGTTAAATACTTAAACAACCCCATCTCAGAAAAAGAAATTGAACCAGCCAGCAATGAACTCCCCAAGAAAAAAATCTCCAGGGCCAGATGGATTTACAAGTGAATTTTATCAAACATTTAAAGAACAGTAAATTCCCAAACTATATAGACTATGTAGGGCTGGTTCAATATTAGGAAAACTATCAGCATCATCGATCATATCAACAACAAAACTAACAGAAACCACATGATTATCTCAATGGATGCTGAAAAAGCTTTTGACAAAATACAACTCCCATTTATGTTAAAAACATTGGAGAGCATAGGAATAAAGGGAACTTTATACAAAATAATAAGCAGTATCTACCTAAAACCTTCAAGCATTATATGCAATGGAGATAAGATAGATGCATTTCCAAAAACATCAAGGATGAAACAAGGATGTCCATTATCACCACTATTATTCAATATGGTACTAGAAATGTTAGCAATAGCAATTAGAGAAGATAAAAAATTGAAGGAATTAGTAGGCAAAGAAGAAACTAAGTTATCACTCTTTGCAGATGATATGATGATATACTTAGAATATCCCAGAGAGTCAAGTAAAAAACTACTTGAAACAATAAACAACTTTGGCAAAGTTGCAGGTTACAAAATAAAGCCACACAAATCTTCTGCATTTCTATATATTAGTAACAAAGCCCAACAGCAAGAGATAGAAAGAGAAATCCCATTTAAATCCCATTTCTACAGGGTAGACACCATAAAATATTTGGGATACCTGCCAAAACAAACCCAGGGACTATATGAACACAACCACAAGACACTTTTCAAACAAATAAAGTCAGATCTAAGTAAGTGGAAAAACACCAGCTGCTTGTAGGTAGGCTGAGCCAGTATAACAAAATGGCAATTTTACCTAAATTAATTTACTTCTTTAGTGCCATACCAATTAAACTATCAGATAACTATTTTCTAGAGCTGGAAAAAGAAGTATCAAAATTCATCTGGATGAACAAAATGTCAAGAATATCAAGGGGACTAGTGAAAAGAAATGTTAGGGAAGGTGGCCTAGGTCTACCAGATCTCAAATTGTACTATAAAGCAATTATCAAAACCACTTGGTTCTAGCTAAGAAACAGAAGAGTAGACAAGTGGAATGTGCTAGGTACTCAAGACACAGTAAACAAAGAATATAGCAATCTACTGTTTGATAAACCCAAGGACCCCAGCTTCTGGGTATGAATTCACTATTCGACAAAAATTGCTAGGAAAACCAGATAAAAGTGTGGCAGAAACTAGGCATAGACCAATGCATGACACCATACACAAGAATAAAATCCAAATGGGTACATGATTTAGGAATAAAGACTGATACTACAGACAAATTAGTGAAGCAAGGAATAGTGGATTTATCAGATTTATGGAGAAGGAAAGAATTTTTGACTAAAAAAGAGACAGAAAGCATTATAAAGTGCAAGATGGATAATTTTGATTGCATTAAACTGAAAAATTTTTGCATGACCAAACCCAATGCAACCAATATTCAGGGGATGTAGAAAACTGGGAGAGAATTTTTATAGCTAATCTCAGGGATAAAGGCCTTATTTCTAGAATATATAGAGAACTAAGTTAACTGTACAAAAATACAAGTCATTCCCCAACTGATAAATGGTCAGAGGATATGAATGGGCAATTTTCAGAGGAAGAAATCAGAGATATCTGTAGTCATATGAAAAAAATGCTCTAAATCACTATTGATTAAAGAGATGCAAAACAAAACAACTCTGAGGTACCATAACACACCCATCAGACTGGCAAACATGACAGAACAGGAAGATGATAAATGTTGGAGAGGATGTGGGAGAGTTGGAACACTAATACACTTTTGGTGGAGCTGTGAGTTGATCCAACCATTCTGGAGAACAGTTTGGAACTATGCCCAAGGGACTACAAAAATGTGCCTACTGTTTGACCCAGCAATAGAACCTCTAGGACTGTATCCCCAAGAGATCATAAAAATGGGAAAGGGTTCCACATGTACAAAAATATTTATAGCAGCGCTCTTTCTGGTGGCCAAAAACTGGAAATCAAGGGGATGCCCATCAACTGGAGAATGGCTGAATAAATTATGGTATATGAATGTAATGGAATACTATTGTACTATAAGAAATGATGAAGAGCAAACTTCAGAGAGACCTGGCAAGACTTATATGATCTGATGCTGAGCAAAAGGAGCAGAACCAGGAGAACTTTGTGCACAGCAACGACCACAGTGTGCGAGAGTTTTTTGGGTAGACTTGGAACTGCACTGTAATGCAAGGACTTAAAAAAATTCCCAAAGATCTTCTAAGGCAAAACGCCTTCCACATCCAGAGAAAGAACTATGGAATAAATTCACAAAACACAGCAGATCATTTTGTGTGTGTGTGTGTGTGTGTGTGTGTGTGTGTGTGTGTGTGTATTGTGTTTTGGTTTGTTAGATGATTTCTTCCACTCATTTTAATTCTTCAACACAGCATGACTATAGTGAAAATGTGCTTAATAGCCCACATAAGAAAAGGTGCTGTGCTCTTTGAATAAAGCAGAAATGAGACAGCACAAAGGAAACACAGGACGTGCAAATTTGGGATATCCACCTTAAATATTCACGTGGACTACCTGTGCCCAATCTCTGGTAGAGCCTTCCAAGCTCGTGTTGGTCTGATCAGCCACAGGTGGACACACTGAAATTTCACTTTATCATAGTGAGGGCATTTTGGTCTCCTTCAAAGATGAAGGACAACAACGAATGTGGAAACATGTTTCATATGAATGTATAAGGAGAGCCTACCTCAGATTGCATGCTGTCTGAAGGAGGGGGAGAAAATTCAAAATTCAAAATCTTATGGAAGTGAATGATGAAAACTAAAAAGTAATTAATTAATTATGAAAAATCTAAACAAAAAAATCAAAAAGAGTCTAGATATCAGCTTTCAAGAAATTATCAAGGAAAAGTACACTGACAATCTGGAAGCTAAGGAAAAAGTTGAAATTGAATGAATCCACCAATCACCTCCCGGAAAAGATGCCCAAATGAAAACTCCCAGGATTGTTATGTCCAATTCCAGAGCTCCAAGGTCAAATAGAAAATATTGCAAGGGCACAGAAAGAAACAATTCCAGTAGGCATGGAGCCACAGCCAGGATCACACAAGACTGAGCAGCTTCTAGATAATGCAGGAGCAAAGGGCTTGGAATGTGATGTTGTGGAGGGCAAAGGAGCTAGGATGGCAAGTACCAATCCCCTTCCCAGCAAAACTGAGTATGATCCTTGAGGGAAAAAAACTAAATGTGCAATGAAACAGAGGACTTCTAAGCATTCCTCAAGAAAAGACTAGAGCTGAAGAGAAAATCTGACCTTCAAATACAAGACTCAGGAGAAGCATAAACAGATCAACACTAAAGAGCTTCAATAAGATTCATCTATTGTTTAATTGACTTTTAAAATCTGAAAAGTAAGTACAAATAAGAAAAGAACAAAGAAAGGAAACTAAATATATGAAAATAATACAAAATAAGAAAAGAAAAAACGCCTTGCCATGTGCACACCAGAATGAGAGAGAGGATTCGAAATATGCAGCAATAAATGTACATTTCAATAAATAGTGTGTTCACCCTTCGTTGCCACCAGAGCAATGGTGACATCACTGGCACTTGACTTTGTTTGGACTGTGTTGAAAGCTGGCCATCATTTCTTTGCTTCCTTGTAAACTGTCTTCAGTTGTCTGCTCTGTCCTACTGACTTTGAAGGTTTAACTATTTCCATTCCTACGTAGGAAGATGATACCTGTAACACCTAAGAACTTTCTGATTATGGGGGCTCTGAGAAGGAGTAGGTATAGAGAGAGGGTACAGGTGTAAGTGGAATATGATGGGAAAATATTGAAAAATATGAAATTAAGGGCTGAGTAAAAGCAATGTACTGGAAGAAAGGGAAATGGAAAGGTAGAATGAGGTAAAGGATCTCACATAAAGAGGCATGAAAGACATGTTAGAATGGAGGGGAAGATGGGAGAGGTGCCAGGGAAGACCTTATTCTCAACAGCACTGCCTTGAAAAGGGAATAACATACAACTCACTTAGATATAGAGATTTATCTTACCCTATAGGAAAGTAGGAAGGGAGGGGGATAAGAGAATGGGAGGGGGTGCTCCTAGAAGGGAGGGCACAGTGGGAGGGGGAGATGATTGTCAGAAGCAAAACAGTTTTGAGAAGGATCAGGGTGAACGGAGAGAGAAAACAGAATAAACATGGGGAAATAGGTTGGAAGGAAATAGACTTAGCAAACATAACTTTTAATAAAAACTTTCAAAGCAAGTTTCTCTGAAAAAGGCATCAACTCTCAAATAAATAGAGAAATGAAAGATATTGATGAAAATAAGAGTTATTGCTTATTTATGAAAATAAGAGTTATTGCTTATATGAAGTCAGTTTTCAGATGTAGTAATCAAAGCTATCTACATGATATGATCATATGATCGAAAGCTCTCAATCGCTATTGAGGAGAGAAATACAAATTAAATCAGTTCTGCAATACAAGCCCAAACTAATTAGATGGCTAATAGGACAAAAAATGAGAATGACAAATGCTGGAAGGCTTGTGGGAAAATTGGTGTTGGTGACATTGTAAAGTGAACTCTGTCCAGAGGACTTATAAAAGAATCCCTCCTCTTTGACCCAACAATACCACTACTAGATCTGTATCCCAAAGAGAGAAAAAATGAAAAGGATCTGTATGTACAAAAATATTTATCCAACTCTGTTAGAGGAGGCAAAGAATTAGAGACTGAGGGGACGCTCATCCACTGGGGAATGGCTGAACAAGTTGTTGTATATGATTGTAACGGAATACCATTATATTACATGAAATGATGCACAGGATGCTCTCAGAAAAGCCTGTGAAGACTTACAGGAGCTGATGCAAATTGAGATGAGCAGAACCAGGAGAACACTGGATGCAGGAACAGCAACATTGTAACAATTATCTGTGAATGACTTAGCTCTCCTCAGCAATACAACACTCTAAGACAACTGCAAAGGGCTTAGGAAAGAAAATGCTACTTATACTCTGAGAAAGAACTGGTTGGCTCTGAATGCAGATGGATGGATACTTTTGCTTACTTAACTTCTCTTGGGGTTTTTTGTCTGTGTTTCCTTTCACAGCACAACTGATTGACTGACCTGGAAATATGTTTCGCATGAATGAACATGTATAACGTGTCCTGAATTGCCAATATCATTAGTGAACATGGCCTCAAAAATGTCAAACCAAATCCTATCACAAATGGGTAAGCTGAATCAGGTGGCACATAGTAGGTCCATATAACCAGCTCCAACCCCATTTTCCAGTCTTTCTACACCTCATTCCCCTCCTCCACCTCTTCTCTGACCCACAGACACAAGCCTTCTGGTTGACTCTTGACCAAATCCCTCACCTCCTCACTTTAGCCTTTCCAATGGCTGTCTACCATGACTGGAAAGTTCTCCATCCTGACCTTAGCCTCTGGTCTTCCTTCAAGTCTCAGATAAAATTTCACTATCTGAAAACATTATTTTCCTCTTCCCCAAAACTGTTAAGGCCTTCCCTCTCAGAGTTAACTCCACCTGATACTGTGCAGAGCTAGTTTGGACAAACCTGCTGACATGTGGGATGGCTAAGTGGCCCTGTGGATAGAGAGCTGGCTCTGGACTCAGGAGGCCCTGAGTTCTAATCTTGCCTCAAACACTAGCTGTGGGACTCTGGGAAAGCCAGACTGAACCTTGCTTGTCTCAGTTTCTTCTTCTGTCAAATAAGGTGGAGAAGGAAATGGCAAACCACTGAGGCTCTCTGCCAGGAACAACCCAATGGGTCAAGAACACTCAAAGAGCCAGCCAGGAATGAAAAGCAGCTAAATAACAATAACAAATATTTACTGACTGGACCCAAGGAACGGTGAACGGGAGGGACTAAGGGAGGCTGGGGACACCTGCCTGAGCCATTGTAAGGAGGGAGAGCTTGGAAACACGCAGGGAGGGCAGAGAGGTGAGGAGGGGGAGGGCATGCTCCACATGCCAAAGAGAAAGGGCATCAGTTTAAGCCAGAGCAGCAGAACAGGGCAGTGTTGTTACTACCTCATTCAATTCCATGCCTGTCTTTGTACAGAAATGCTCCATGAGGACCACGTTGGCAGCTTCGTAGACATGCTCTACATCTATGGCAATGGCCTCATGGGCTGATGTCTGGGCACAGACTGCACTCACCTGGGAAGGGTGGCTGTGGCTCCCAGGGGCCATTTCCTTTGGCTCCAGCCTCCCTCCTGGGGCCAGGCCTGGGTCCTCTGCAGACTGGGCAAGGAGAACGATCCCAAAGGGGCAGGGGTGTTGCTGTTCTCTTCCAGTACAGCAGGCTGACCTACAGGGATTCACAAGGGTGAGGCCCCAGAGCACTTGCAAAGGCCCTGGCACTACCCTCAGGGAAGAGACTCTCTCCTACAGAACAAGGGTCAGGCTTGGAGGAGATAGTCTGAACAGGGAGACTCCTTCCCTCCCTTCCTTACTCCTTTTCTCCTGCCTCCTTGCCCCACATTCTCCCACAGAGATTCAGGAGATGGAGGGGGCTTGGGATCCCAGATTGGATGAGACCAGTCAGAGCCTCAATGACTTCTCAGTCAGAGCTCTCCCTCCACATGGCCCTTTGCCCTCCCTGTATCCCCCCTCACTGACTCACAGACACATTAGTTAGATTACAGACTGACTGCTTGATCTAAGAGAGAGGGAAGCTAGGGAAGGTTGAGGTGGGGGAGGGGTCTTGAATGATCAGGGGAAGCCTGAGACTGGGAGACAAAATGCAGTCTGGGATTCAGCCCCCTGGCATGGGGTCTGAGATAGGGCCTCAGAAGCCCTGGGGAACGGGAGCAGAGGTACAGTCTGGGAGTCAAGAACATCTAACATACCTAATGGAGGGAGATGAGGGACACTGGAGGGGCAGAAGGGATCCAGGGGGACACTGAGCCTGGGGAAGCAGGATGACTGTGTCCTGAGTTCTCACTGGGAGCTGAGGAGAATTGTTGGGATGCTCTGGTAGAGCTTAGGCTTGGAATCCCTAAAGGGAGACTGGAGACAGGGAGCCACATGCCTGGGATCAGACAGGGAAGCAGTCCCAGAGCCTTGGGTGCAGAGAAAGGGGGCCAGGAAAGAGCTTTGGTACCTGTGATCAAGTCTGGATACATAGGAAGGAAGGTTGGCTTCTTGGATCTCCAAAGGGGGCTGGATCTGAAGGTAAGGAAGGGAATTCCTAACTAAGAAGGTAGAGAGTAGGGGACTGGGAGACAGGACACGGGGGCCTGACAGGAGGCTTAAATCAGGACTCCCAGAATCCTATGGGCAAAGTCTGCAATCTGGAAAAGTGTTACACAGTGGAAAATCTGGGGAAGGTGAGGCAGGAATTCAGGAAGTGATGGGGAGTCTGCGAACGTTGTAGGGGCAGGGAGCTATCCAGGAGCCAGGCTTGGGGGGAAAGTGTGCTCCTGGAAGACCTGGAGGTCACCATGAGGTCGGACGAGGAGAAGGGCATTGAATTGCAGGGGAAGCCAGGAAAGGGGGGAGGGTGAAGGGCGCTGTGGCTCAGTCCTACCTGGGACCCGCGAGCACAGAGCTGGGCTCCAGAAGGTACAGCGACCTCGGCTCCAGGGAAGAAAAGGAAAGAGATTTGAGGTGCAGGAGAGCAGAGCATTCTGGGCTCAAACACTTCCTGCTCCTGGCCAGCCCACCCTGGGAGGGTCTTCCTACTCCCACAGCCCCACCCCCTCCAGTCCCCAAGGCCAGGATGGCTGGGCCCTTTCCTCCAATCACACCCAGGGAGCTCAGAGATCCTGGCTGCCTCCCATCCCGAAGCCCTGCCCTCAATTCCATGCAGTGCCTTCTCCAGTGCAATGATCCCTCCTCTGCCCTAAACTCCTCCCAGGTCTCCACACTCCTCCCCCCCTCCCCCCACCATCAGCGCAGGACCCCGCCTTGAGAGTTCCTGCCCCCCCCCCCATGTCTCCAACCCCTCCCTCCGCCCCTCCCTCCACACTCACCCCCCTCCTCCCCTGAGCTGAAACAGGACTTCTGTAAAACTGCTGCACCAGCCTATCTCAGTGATGGACCCTATGCTTTGAGGAGCTGGTAGCAAATGGCTCCTGGGAAAGTTGGGATCCTTTACACCATTTGTAACTCAAATCCAGATTGGATTGGACTGAGTTCTCCCACTGTAATTATGATCTTTGACCCTGTACAAAGTGGTCAGATGTTGAGGCAACATAGACTCCTAATTGGCCATTAAGGTATTAGAGCTGGAAGCACAAGAATAAAAGGCTACTGGATCAGACTGACTCCATCTTATTGGGGTGTAGGGTGTGTTCAGGGAAGAGAAGGTCCTACTGTGTGGGGGCTGCTGAACCCTTTTCAGGGCTGCTCTCCATATTGTATCCACCTAATCCTCACCTGTGGCTCCCAGAAGCTGTAGCATGTGCAGGGGCCACATCCCTGTAAACCATTTACTCACAGCAGAGAAACCAGGAGGAGGACAACTGAGTGTGGGGTGGGGGAGGGGAGTGTGCCTGTCCCAAGCATATGAAAACTTCCCCAGTGGAATGGGTGAATGAGAACAATGTATTCCAGAGGTCAAAGGTGGCTTAGGGTTTAGTTAGACATAGAAGATGTCAAGGTCATGCATTGCATCTTGATCCAACCCCAGTCACCTCGATTCTGTCCTGTCACTAGGCTGTGACATCTATGGAAGAGTGAGGCTGAGGACTTCGTGCAGCTCAGTCTCACCTAAATCCAGTTTGGGAGGGAGCCAAAAGATGTCACCCATTCCATCTGACCATTTTTGCTTTCTCAGTGTCCTGTGGTGTCAGGCAAGTGACAAAGCAGCAGGCCAGGATACACTGGGAGCTGTAATCATAATCCTGCACACAGGTGGCCCAGGACATCAGGTCATCTCTCACTTGCAGCCGCAGTGGGATTTGGCAGCCCCTGGGTGTCTGAGCAACCCTTTGAGGACCTCAACCCTCCCTTCCTGGTGTGATGAAGGGGCCAGAAAAGGTCCCCTACAAATTGTCTGTTTACCCAACCCTGGCCTGATTACCATGGCAGGCAGGGATCCCACCCTTCAGTGAAAACACTGAAAAAATGTATAAAAATTTCTGCAAAGATGATTCTTCCTACTTATTAGTTTGTGAAATTTTCACACACTTATGGACAAAACAATATTCAGTAGACCTGAAAGAGGAACAGTTCTTGTTTCAAGAGAATTCAGCAGATATCACAAGCAAACAGCAGCCCTGAGTGAAGCAAGGCTGGCAAAGGAAGGCCAAATTATTGAAGATGAAGCTGGATACACGCATTTCTGGAGTGGCCACAGTGAAGGGGAGCACTGAGAAGCTGATGTAGGTTTTGCAATCAATACTAGTCTATTCAACAGGCTTGGATGCCCATCAAAAGTACTGAATGACAGGCTCATGGCAATGTGATTGTCACTTGCCAGAAAATATCATCCCACCATCATCAATGCCTATGTTCCCACCCTGATGTACACTGGTGATAGGAAAGAAACATTTACAAAGACCTAGAGACTCATCATCGGTGCACTAAGAGAGGACAAGCTGATGTACTTCTGGGTGACTTTATTGCTAGACTAGGCTGAGACTAATGGCAGAAAGTCTTTGGGGGCAGTGCTAGAAACAGTAACAGCTATGCTCCCTTACCATTGAACACTTGTGCAACTTATTACCTTCCCATTACCAAAACTTTTTTCCTTTTTCCTAAATAAAATAAAACTTTGTGGATGCACCCTTACAACGAACAATGGAATTTAATAGATTATGCAGTTGTAAGGAGAAGAGACAGACAGGATGTGAGAGTGATGAACGCAATGTGTGGAGCAGAGTGCTGGAAAGGTCACAGACTTATCCTCTCCAAGCTATATATTTGTTTCCAACAATAGCAGCAGCCCCAGGTCTACATGATTAGCAGAAACTTAATGCTAGAACACTTCTCTGAGGAGGAATGGTTGTTTTCAAGTTGGAGGGAACAAAAAAGGAGTGGATAGTTCATTCAGAGAAATGGTGGATAACACTGCTTTTATTCATCTGGATCAGAACAGGAACAAATATCAAGATTAGTTTGATGAAAATGATGGGGAAATTCAGAAACTGCTACATGAAAATCAAGAACTCCACAGGGTTTACCAGCAGGGTAGTTCATCCATCTCTAAGAAGTCAACATTTAACTCTTGTCACAGAAAGTGAAGCTTAGAGAGATCCAGGATTCTTGGCTCAGTCAGAAGGCAGAGGAAACTTAGTTGTACACTTACAGCAAAAATCTCAAGTGCTTTTATGATGCCCTGAAGGTTATTTACAGGCAAGGATTTATGCTACAGTTTACCTATTCTCTGTCACCTTGATTACTGATAAAGACATGATGCTGGAGAGATGGGCTAAATGTTTCCATAGTGTTCTCAAGAGACCATCATCAATCATAAGAATTCATCTTTCCTGAACACATTTTAAACACATAGAGTGTATGAATCAGAGAATGATCATGCAGGTAAAAGAGAAAGAGGAGGTGGACAATGAAAAGAGGGAGAGACTTCCATGTTGGAAAGGGGAATAGGAAGGAATGGATCTCAAAAGCTACTGAACAGGTCTATTTGAAGGGGAAAAGACAAAGGGAAATCAATATGAGAAACTGAAAGGAAAAATGAGAAGGAGAAATGTAGAAGGAGATGAAAGCAGGAGAGAGAAGCACATTTCTGGAGAAATTAGAGTTAAAAGATATGGCATCTTCTAAATGGGACAACAAAGGAATATGCATATTTCTTTGCAACACATGAAAGTTCTTTGAATATCACCAGGGCACAGAGACACTGCAAACAAATACAAAAAGGTAGAAATAATCAATATATCCTTTTATTCCATAATGAAACAAGAATGGAAATTACTTCAGGGACCACAAACAAAAAATAGAACTGCAAGTGGCAGAATGGGAAAATGGCAAATGTTGGAGAAAAGTGGAAAAACTGGGACATAAATTCATTGTTGGTGGAATTATAAAATGATCCAAACATTTTGGAGAGCAATCTGGAATTATGTGGGCATACCCATACTTGGGCTATTTGTTGACATGATTAGGGAAAAAGGAAAAGAGTCTACATGTTCTACAATGTTTATAGCAGTTCTCTTTGTGGTGGGCAAAGAACTGGAAACTGTGAAGATGCCCATCAATTTGAGAATGGTGGGAGAAATGGAATACATGACTGTGATGGAATGCTACTGTGTTATAAAACATAGTGAACTCAAGATTTTAGAAAAACATGGAAATATTTGCAGTAAATAGGAAAGAGCGAAATGAGCAGACCCAAGAGAATATTCTGTATAGTAACAGCAATCATGTTTTAAGAGAAATTTTGATTGAAGAAATTATTTTATCTTTTATAAACACCCAAGTTGGCTCTAAAGGACATAGAATGATAGATGTTATTTGCATACAGAGAAAGAATTGATAAATAGAAGTATGTATACAATAATTTACCCAAAACACCTATTTGTGCCTAATGGTAGCCTTTTCTAGGATGGTGGGGTGGGGGGAAAGAAGAATAAGAGAAAAAATTATTTCACAGTTTTGTGATGTGATATGAAAGGAAGAGGAACCTATGCACAGTAGATTTGCAGTTTCATGTAAATCATCTTTTTCTTGTATGATGTTATGAAAATGCTTTTCAATTGCATGAAATAAAAACATTTTCAGAAAGCTTGTTTGAAAATACACACACATTCACACCCATATATTTTGAGATCTTGCCTATTGGTGCCAGCATTTTTCTGGCAACCAAGGAGGGCAGAAAGGGAAGCAGCAGAAGATTTCATCTCCTTCCTCTCAAAAATCATTGCAGACAGTGACTGCAGCCAGGAAATTAAAAGTCATCTCCTCCTTTAAAGGAAAGTTATGGCAAATCTGGAAAGCATGTGGAAACAACCAGAGAGATCACCTTGCCAACAAAAGTCCATATAATAAAGCTATGGGTCTTCCAGTAGTATTGCTGTCAGAGTAGTAGTACAGGCAAGGTAAGTACCTCAAAATTAAAAAACTAAATAGTGGTGCTGGAGAAGACTTGAGAGTCCCTTGGACAACAAAAAGGTGAAAGCAGTCAAGACTTAAAGAAATTCATTCATCCTATTCACTGGAAGGTCAAACACTGAAGCTGAAAGACTTTGGGCACATAATAAGAACATGGGATTCTTTAGAAAAGACCCTGATGTTGGGAAAGATAGAAGGAAAATGCAGAGATTGAAATGGATAGTGTCATGGAAACACTGAAAATGAATTTGGACAGACTTTGGGAGGTAGTGGAGGATAGATGGGCCTGGCCTGCTACGGTCCATGGGGTCACAAAAATTGGACACAACTGAATGAATCAACAACTACAAGAAATCTTTTATAAGCTTAAAAGTTCCTCAAAGGTGAGACTAAGGGCAACTAATTGGTGACACAGGGTGTAGAGCTTGGAAATGGGAAGGCTCAACTTCACAAGTTGAAGTCCAGCCAGATACTTACTAGGTGTGTGAACCAGGCCAAGTCACTTAACCCAATTCATCTCAGTTTCTTCATTTATAAAATGAACTGGAGAAGGAAGTAACAAACCAATCCAGCACCAATGCCAAGAAACAGCCCCCCTCCTCCCAATGAGGTCACACAGAGTCAGATATGATTGACATGACTAAACAATAAATCAGGTGAGACTGTCATGACGGCCTTTAGATAATCAGATCGAATTTGATAACCACGTTTTTCATGCATAGATATAACAAACTAAAGCCTTCCTTCAGGAAAGAGTGCTCTCTTGGTCTCAAGACCACAAGGACTCACTGTCACAAGGAAGATCAAGTCAACTCAGGTAAAGAGCTGTGAGCACTAGCAGTTTAATAATTAATACGAATTTAGTAATAAAGAGGGCCATGCCTTTGCCATTGAGCTCAAAGACCTGGAGGAGGAGAGGCAGTTTTGTCTATCACTAGATTTTTTGAACTTGCCCTCTAGGTTTTATGAGGTGCCAGGGGTATATTTTGGTAAGGAAATCTAAAGATGCTTAAAAAGCAAACATATAAACAAGAGAACACACGTTTTCCTTTGTCATTACTGTACTCTTGTGTTTGCACATTTTTTCATATGTTCATTTTTGGAAGACATTTTTTCAATAAAAAATTCGAGAAAAAGGTAGAACAAAGAACAGAAGTTGGTAGGTAGGAAAAACAATATAAATGGTTAATGAACTGACAGCATCATGGAGGCAGGAACCATGAGATTGGCTGAAAGTCTGAAAGGTGTGTGAAAATGTTGATATTTTCCACTTGGATTGCACAGAAATAACTAATGATAGATAACAAATTTCCTCTAATTGTACAAAAATATCAGAGACAATATTTCCAGGGATGGCATCATCCTGGCTGGTAGAAAACAACAGATGCCCTAGAATTCAGTCAGGAAACTTAAAGGTATAGAAGATTACAAGTTTCCTTGACAGGAAGTGTGTTCCAGCTGATGCTGAGATAATGATTCCTTTTGAAGTAAAGTGTCTTAAGAGAGCCCTGCACTTTTTAACTTAGAGTTTTTCTTCAATTAAAAGGGTCTGACAAGAAAACTGAGCTTTTCATTTAACTGACAGAGGAAGACTGACCTGACCTTTTGAACTCATGAGCTTCTTCACCCATATTGTTGTGCTTGGTCCTTTGCAAGTGAATTGGATTTAAGTGAGGCAGAACTGTGCAAAGCCATCAGCCTAACTAGGTCCTTCAGAGTTCAGAGTCCAGTGGTGAGATATCTGGTGATGGCCCTCCACTTCTACCTAGTCTATAAACATACCCACAACTGACAGATGTTAGGGTCCCAAAGTCATGCTTCCAATATAGTTAGCAAAACCAATTTACAAACCAATTTATACTCCAGTTTGGTGTCAACTTTGGCAGCTACCTGCAGACAAATAAATATGTATAAATGAGATATCTCCTTCTACCTAGGGTCTGTGATCAATTGAAGAAAATCACCAAGCAGCAATGACTATTTGGAACACAGCCAAAGAAAGGCTATGAATATGATGGATTGGAGACCATGCCAAGTGAGGATCCATTGAAAGAACTGAGGCTACTTATCCTGAAGAAGAGAAAACGTGGGGGGCAACAGGAAATATTCTTCAAATATCTGAAAGGCATGATAATGTGTAATGTGAAGCACAATTGTTTTGCTTGACCCCAGAGGGAAGACCCAGGAATAATGGGTGTAAGTTATAAGAGGCAAGTTTCAGTCTGACATGGAGAACCATGTCGTAATGATGGGCTGCTTCTTGGCCAGCCTTCAAGCAGAAATGTTTTCAGAGAGAGGCCTCTGCAGGTATGAATCTGGACCAGTTGGCCCCTGAAGGCCCTTCCAACTCTATGTTCTCTGATCAATTCAGTGATAAGGAAACAAGAAGTGGGCTTGGGTCCTCATTAGTATCCAAATAAATTTTATTAGAAAGCTTTCTTCCTATCAGTGTTTGCCTTTTCTGGCAAAGCAAAACTCCTTTGACTTTCCTTGATGAGAGAATATAGAGACTTCCTATAATGCCTCTTGAATTGCTCTCTCATGTCCAACCTGTTGATGTCTGCACTGGAAACCATCACTCTGATGAGAGTGTTGTCCTCAAGACCTGAGTCCTTCATTGATCTGTAGAGAGTATGTGACCAGTAGCCTCTGATGTCGAACTAGGTTTCATTCCTTTTCCTTTCCAGGCTGGCAGAACAGGAGCATCCATGGAAAGCATTGTAGATAGAGTTTGTAAGACCTCTTGCCTGTCTAGAAGGGGATACTTTGTTCACAAAATGGCTCTGCTCTGCCTCAGGTCCATCAGGGGAATCCCTTCCTCATCCTCATGATTGTTGGGTCACCAACATCAGGAGGCAGAAAAGATCTCAAGCTAATGAGAAATTTTTTGAATGTCACATGCAATGGCTTTGATGTAGGCTGAATACATGCATGGAGGTGGCCCCTGGAAGAACACAACATTCCCTTAAATTGTTCCAATTTTTATATCTTTGATTAAACCTATCTGAATCTTTCTCTTCATCAAAGATTGTTCCCCCATTGACATAAAATTGACATAAGGCCTTTTCCTTTTTTCTGAAGGCATTCTATTTCTGAGAACATCCGGATGGATTGTCTCCCATAATGCTGTAGATTATTAGCCTATTCCCTCCTGTCTTGTTTTTGCAACCTGGAGGATCACATGATTTATTTTCCTTATCTCACCTTTCTGTTATAGTCAGAGAATTTAAACTTCACCAGTGACTTTCATGTTCTAGAGAAAGGCATGTACCCACTGAGTAAATACACAAGGTTTCTTTTCATTATAAATCCTCTGATGAGAGGATAAGAGATGATCTCTGGATGCAGGCCTCCCCACACTGAGTCCTTATATGGTTTGTACCCATAGTGAATTTGACTATTTGCTAAGAAGGTCTGTACTCCATTTCAATGCCTTTCATCATTCAGGTCAGCTATAAGATCCCTGTATCTCCCATGAATTCTCTGATGATAAACAAGGACTGACTTTAGCCTGAAGGCTTTACCACTTCAATTACTTTCTCAACTTTTCTCACCAGTGTAGACTCTCTGAAGTACAGTAAGAATGTACACTACTTAAAAGCTTTTTCTCATTGCTTACATTCATAAGGCTTCTCTTCAGTGTGGATTCTCTGATAATGAATAAGGCTGCCCTTGCATGCAAAAATTTTTCCACACTGATTACAGTTAGAAAGTTTGTCTCCAGTGTAGGTTCTTTGATGTTGTACAAGAACAAGCTTCATGCAAATGTATTTTCAGATTCATTACATTCATAAAGTTTTTCTCCAGTATGGATTCTCTAATATTTATCAAGATTTTTCTACATCTGAAAGTCTTTCCACAATGATTAAATTTATGCTTCTCTCCATTGTAGCTTTCCTGATGGTCAGAGAGATTGGAGATATATCTGAAAGCCTTTCCACATTGATTACATTTCTAAGATTTCTCTCCACTATGGATTCTCTGCTATGCAATAAAGTATCTCCTTTCTCTAAAACCCTTTCCACATTGTTTACAGTCAAAATATTTCTCTCCAGGGTGGATTCTCTCATGTGTTGCACAGATTTCTCTCCAACTGGATTCAGAAAGATCATCACTCATGAATCTTTGCTTGTGAATTTCTTCCACAGAATGGGTTAACTCTACATTAGCTTCCTTCATTTCCAGTCTGATCTCTTCTTCTGAAAAAGAAAGAACCCAGGAAAAAATAGTGCAAATACATATGCTATGAAAATGCACATATATTTATATGTCCTTTTATCTATCAGCAGAACATAAACTCACTTCCTTTCTAGCTCTCTGGGGAAACAGAAAAATCTTAAAAGGGCAGAAACTATCATTGCAAAAAGTCCTTTGCTTACATGTCAAGGATGATTTAGTTTACAGAGATTTTGATGTATGAATTTGTATTGGATTCTCACAACAAAGCTGTAATAAAGGTAGGGTCATCATTCTCATCACATTCATAACTCAGACCATGGGCTCAGAATGGCTGAGTGACTTGACCAAAATCCTAAAGTCTGAGACTTGAATTAAATCCCCATGAATGGGCATGCTCTGTTCACAGGAATTGACAAAATATCTCTATTTCACTTTTTTCCTTTCCCTTTCATTGTGTGTATTTCCAATACTTTGTTCACAGATATACTGCCATTTAGTGTACATGTAATGAATATTCAAGTTATTTCATGTCCTATGTTACCTGGAAGCATAAAATAATTTCCCAAGTGATCACTTTCAATCTTAATTTTTCTGTTGCATTTTCTGAGATCACATGCAGAACACCAACACTTTTTTTGTTTATCTGAGGCATAATTGATTTTGTTCTGACTAATTAATTTTTGAGATAACCATTAATTATTCCTTTTAACAAATTATCTGTCAAAGCCAATGATCACTAAAACAAAATTAAAATCCTTCTAAAACACACAATTAAACAAATGAAATCCAATGCCCAGGTCTAAAAACATGTGCCTGATCCAGGAACTTGAGTTCATCATCCTTATCTAGAGCAGGGGCCACCATGCTTCACAAGTGAGCCTCTTACATCCTTTCTCCTTCAGAAGTTCACAAACCCCTTGAAGGACTGCAACAGCGGTCCAAGGGATTTGAGCTAAAAATCTGTCAGTGGCACTTTGAGCAGTAAATAATTGTCCAATTTGGCACAACAAGTATGTGTATGTTTCAACCATAACAGTGATCTTTATGCATTGATTTGAAACTGTCAGGATCAGGAATACACAGTATTTGGGGATCCTGCAGTGAGTACCTCAAATTCTGACTGCTACTATGTGCAATATATTCTTTCAGTTTCTCAACTTAACATCAAATTGTTTGCAAACTTCCAGGAAGGTTAGACATTCATGTGCAAATGGTCACAGGCATGCCAACACCTTTGGAGGCTGTCTATCACTGCACTGGAATCGTGCTCTCCTTCTTGGTCTACCTTGTAATCACATCTCATCAAACCTGAAATCATCAGAGCAAGATCTCACTTGGGTTTACATTCTTGCAGCACTGAGGGTAAGCTACTGGGAAACTATCATCACCAGGCACACACAGGAGAGCCCATCATGAAACCGTCATGGACCACCACAACCTTGCTACAACAACAGACCTTAAAATGCCACTCCTTGACATGCTGATGTTGTTTTCTAACTGGAACTTCTCCTCTGCTCATGTTGCTCTTCTTGGGTCTGGAAGCTTCTCAGAGGACTTGCTTGGCAACATGTGTTAGTCATTCAGTATTTTCAGTACAATCAGTAGACATTCAGTTTTCAGTAAACATGTAGCCCCTGTATCAGTGGTAGAAAAACAAAGTCATACCTGAAGAAATTCTATCCCTTCAAATGTTTTTTTCATATATAAACACTAATTTTTAAAAAAAACCCACAAAGCATTATTTGCAATTGACTTCAAATACTTTTCCCATATAATGCAGTAATGGTTATGACCCAATAGAAAAATAAATCTTTTCTTTTTTTTTTTTTTTTTGGTTTATTTATTTATTTATTTAATTTTTTTTCATTCATTTTCACAAATTTTTGGGTTCCAAATTTTCTCCCCTTTTATCCCCTCCCCCCACCCCAATACCCCAAGCAATCTAATTTTCCCTATCTCCAATCTGCCCTCTCTTCTGTCAACTCTCCCTTCTCTTGTCTCCATCTTCTCTTTTCTCCTGTAGGGCCAGATGACTTTCTATTCCTCCTTAACTGTATGTCTTCTTTCCTAGTTGCAACAACAATACTAAACAGTTGTTCCTAAAACTTTGAGTTCCAAATTCTCCTCATCCCTCCCTCCCCACCCATTCCCTTTGGGACAGCAGGCAATTCAATATAGGCCATATCTGTGTAGTTTTGCCAATGACCTCCCTGATAGTCGTGTTGTGTAAGACTAACTGGATTACCATCCCTTCTAACCTGCCCCTCATTGTTTCTCTTCTGTCTTTTGATCTTGTCCCTCCCCAAGTGTTGACTTCAAATTGCTCCCTCCTCCCTTTGCCCTCCCTTCCATCATCCCCCCCCTTGCAATATCTCCTTCTCCCCCACTTTCTTATATTGTAAGATAGGTTTTCATACCAAAATGAGTGTGCATTTCACTCCTTCGTTTAGTCAAATGTGATGAGGGTAAACTTCTTGTTTTTTTTTTTTTCTCAGCTCTCCTCTTTTTCCCTCCACTAAGAAAAACTCCTACCTGCCTCTTAAATGACATATAGTTACCCCCTTCCCTTTCCCTCCCCCTACATTTCTCTCTCACCATTTACCCTAGTTCCTTTTAAGGTATGGTCCCATCCTATTCAGTTCAATCTGTGCTCTCTATCTCTGTATGTGTGTGCATGTGTGTATGTGTGTGCATGCGTGTACATGTGTATGTGTGGTCCCACCAACTACCCAGACACTGAAAAGTTTTAAGAGTTACAAATATTGTCTTTCCATGTAGAAATGTAAACAGTTCACTCATGGTAAGTCCCTTAAGACTTCTCTTTGCTGTTTACTTTTTCATGCTTCTTCTCATTCTTGTGTTTGAAAGTCAAATTTTCTTTTCAGCTCTGGTTTTTTCATCAAGAATGATTGAAAGTCCTCTGTTTCATTGAAAGACCATATTTTCCCTTGAAGTATTATACTCAGTTTAGCTGGGTAGGTGATTCTTGGTTTGAGTCCTAGTTCCTTTGCCTTCTGGAATATCCTATTCCACGCCCTTCGATCCCTTAATGTAGAAGCTGCTAGATCTTGGGTTATCCTGATTGTATTTCCACAGTACTGGAATTGTTTCTTTCTAGCTGCTTGTAAGATTTTTTCCTTGAGCTGGGAGTTCTGGAATTTGGCCACAATGTTCCTAGGAGTTTCTCTTTTTGGATCTCTTTCAGGTGGTGATCGATGGATTCTTTCAATACTTATTTTGCCCTGTGGTTCTAGAATGTCAGGGCAGTTTTCCTTGATAATTTCATGGAAGATGATGTCTAGGCTCTTTTTTTGATCATGAGTTTCAGGTAGTCCCATAATTTTTAAATTGTCTCTCCTGGATCTATTTTCCAGGTCAGTTGTTTTTCCCATGAGATATTTCACATTCTCTTCCATTTTTTCATTCTTTTGGTTTTGTTTGGTGATTTCTTGGTTTCTCATAAAGTCATTAGACTCCATCTGTTCCATTCTAATTTTGAGAGAACTATTAAATTCAGTGAGCTTTTGAGCCTCTTTTTCCATTTGGCTCATTCTGCTTTTGAAAGCATTCTTCTCCTCATTGGCTTTTTGAACCTCCTTTGCCAATTGAGTGAGCCTATTTTTCAAGGTGTTAATTTCCTCAGCATTTTTTTGGGTCTCCTTTACCAAGGTATTGACCTGTTTTTCATACTTTTGTTGCATCTCTGACATTTCTCTTCCCAGTTTTTCCTCCACCTGTCTAACTTGCTTTTCAAAATCCTTTTTGAGTTCTTCCAGGGCCTGAGCCCACCCACCACCCCCCTGGGGTGTCTGGGGTACTGAGGCCCCGCCCTCCACGTCTTTCCCTGATGGCAAGAATACATCCTCATCTTCGTCAGATCCGAAGGTCGGGATCATTTGCATTTGTTGGAAAAAACTCTCTAAAGTCTTATTTTTCTTCCCTTTTCTAGGCATTTTCCCAGCCAGTTACTTGACTTCTGAGATTCCTTTCCACCCCCGCCTGGATCCGTCCAGCTAGTGCTTGGCCTCTGAGATTTAAATGGGCTTTCCTCCTGCTGGCTGTCAATCAGTGAGCTTTAGTTCAGGTGCTGGGGTGGGGCCAGGGCTGCCTCCGAGACTGATCCCTCGGGGGCTTTATGCAGAGACTTTCAGGAATGGAACGGGTGAGGGTGGGGTAAGGGGCCCCGCCTCCCAAATCCCGCTCCCTTGGGGGCTTTAAGCAGAAGCCTTCAGTAACAGAGCGGGATGGGGGCAGGGCCGTCTCCCAGGCTCAGCTCCGTCATGTCCTATGCAGGAATCTTCCGTAATGAAGATCCTGCCTGCCGCTGGGGGATTCCTGGGTCCCGGTCCGCTGCCACCTCAGCCGCCGCCCACACCTCTGCCTCCGCCGCTTCCTGCCCCCGTCCCTGCTGCCGCCGCTTCCTCCCGAGGGGGCCCGAGTCACGGAGGCGCCCTGCTTCCCCTCTCCTTCAGCCCGGCCTCTCTCACTGACCTGCTTCTGTGAGCGGAGGGACTTTCCCGGCTGCTGGAGCTTCCGTCTCTGAAGCCTGCTCGGATCAGCTTCTCTGGGGCCTCGGCCAGGCAGCGCTGGGAGTCGGGTTTACTTTCCGGGGCGCGCCGGACCCTGGGGACGGGTCTTCAGGGCTCCCTGGAACGGAAATCTCTTCCACTCTGCTTCTGCACACCTTGTATTCACCCAGAAGTTATGGGGGACTCTTTTTACATTAATTCTATGGGCTTTGGTTTCGGAGCTCGTAAACGTGCGTCCTTCTACTCCGCCATCTTGGCTCCGCCCCCCAATAAATCTTTTCAATAGTAATTAGTAAGTCATTTTGACTGGTTAGAATTAAACAAGTGAATTTCCATTCTCCCAGCAGGATCTTGTGAGGTCTCCCTTGTATTTTCTCCTTTATACTTGTGTGAGCATTTTCACTGTCTTTTATTTAAAACTCAGAATACAACTGGGGGTACAGTGGATAGATTGCTGGATCTCAAATCAGGGAGATCTGAGTTCCAATCTAGCTTCAGAAACTTGGTAGTCCTTTGACCCTAAGGTAGTCAGAAGACCTGTGTTCACCTCAGGATTTTTTATCAGTAAAGTGGGCTTAGGGTTAGAACCGCATCATAAGGCGCATTTAGGGTTAGGGTCTGATTCTAACCCTAAGTGCCCTAAAATCACTTGATTTCTAGGGTCATCATGAGGATCAAATGAGACAAAATTTATACAGTGCATGACACTTAGTGTGTACGGTATAAATGTTAGCTCTTATTTGCTTTTGACTATTTCCTCCCCCATCCTGGTCTCCTTTTTAAATCAACGTTATCCTCACTCCTTTTCTTCCCTTCTTTCCTTGTTGAACTAAATGTATTTTCAGTCCAAATCACTCTCTCTTCCCTGCATCAGCATTTGTTTATAAATTAGATTCTGAGCTCTATGACAGTAGATTGTCTTTTGCCTTCCTTTGTATCCTCGTAGCTTAGCATAGTGCCTAAAACAGAAAGCACATAATCAATGTTTATTGATTCCCTGCCTGGGCCCAGAGTGGACAGCAGTCCTTAGCCTCTACCTCTACTGCCTGCATTCTGGTCTCTCTTCTAGTCCTTGAATACTTGTTCAGGCCTCAGACCTGTGATTGTCTATTTCTTGTACTCAGTCACCTCTTCAAAGCTACCTAACTCAGGTTCTAACCCCGATTGTCCTGAACCAGCACCAGTATTGAAGATTAAAGATGCTTTTTTTTAGGCTCCTGAAGGGTCTCCTGCTAGAGGACAGCTGTGGGTCTCTAACTCCCAGCTTCCTAAACTGATGTGGTGGTCACCCACATGAATCTGAGCAATGATTCTCCAAGAATGGAGATAGAGATTAACCATGGAGATTGGGAGAGGGACTTGGACTGGTGATTTATGCAAAGTTTAGACTTGGAAAACTCCTGACTAAGGCAATAGCCATCTCTCCTCCTCATGTGATGCTAAACTGGAGAGAAAAATCACAAAACTAGGCTCCCAGATCCATTGCCAATTTAGACTACATAATTTAAGCTGGGCCTTCACCAGGGTAAGGCAATCCTTTGCCATCTCCCTGACTCCCTGGCCACTCACCACAGCAACTCTTTCATATCTTTTCATTCATTCCCCCACCATGTATTTTGGCTTGCTTTGACCCCCCTCCCAGCCACTGAAAAAAATGGACATTTATCAAGGACTTTCCTAACTTTCTCATCTCACATATACCAGATATTTTCTTCTCTTTTGTGATCCCCATATTATGTAGAAAGATTATGCTTCAGAGAGTGCAACTCTGATGGGCTGGCCTTGTTGTTCAAATGCAAAATGTACTCTTGCCAAAAAGACATTTTATGGAGAACTTGCATGGTGACCAGAAGAAATGATACAAGGACACTCTCAAGAGTTTTGGATTTGACTGTGCAACATGGGAGACACTGGCACGGACCACTCAGCATGTGTGCCCACTTAAGAAAAGATGCTGTGCTCTTTGAGCAAAGCAGAATTGAGACAGCACAAAGTAAACACAGGATGGGCAAATTTGGGATATCTACCCCAAATAATAACATGGCCTGTCTGTGCCCAACCTGTCATATTGGTGTGATCAGCCACAGTGGCACACACTGAAATTTCACTCTACAATGGTGATGTCATTTTGGTTATCTTCCAAGATGAAGGACAACAACCAACCAAGGTGGGGTCAACAGTGTAGGCAGAACTGATAGATCGTTACATGGGACTATCTGAAGGCAAGAGCTAGAGACAGGGAGACAGGAAATGTGAATCCTGATTGGAAAGCTGAAAATAAGACTTCTAGGTTCCTACGGGCAATACTAATTTTGGGAAAGTGTAACCCAATAGTTAATTTGAGGATGGTGACCTGGACATTTGGAAATCATCTGAAGTGTGAAAAAGAGTTAGAGGCAGGGATATCCAACAGAAGCCAAGCAAGGAGAGATGTGTGGTCCTGGTGGACACTTTCCAAAGATGAGATAGGAGGATGAGACCCACTGACAAAGGCAGCCAGCAGAGGCTGGGACACTTGTAGGACCTGACTCAATCATACCTGGGACCTGCACTCACAGAGCCAGCTTCTGGAAGGCAGAGAGGTCCCAGCTCTAGGGAAGGAGACAGAAGGATCTCATCTCCTGGGAAGGCAGAGGGACTTCAGCTCCTCCTTCCAGCCAGCCTACTTAGGGAAGTTCCTCTTAATCCCAAAAGCCTCCCCCCCCCCCCCAGGGCCCAGTCCCAGAGGCGCCAGGATGAACCCTTTCCTCTAGTCTCACCCTAGGTCAGGACCTCAGAACCCAGCCTGCCTCTCCTTCACGAACTCTGCCTTCCTTGTAGTAAGAGTTTGTTGTTCAGTAGCTTTGACCCTGTGCAGCTCTTCCTGACCCCACTTGGGGTTTTCTTGGCAAAGATACTGGAATGATTTGCATTTCCTTCTCCACCTCATTTGAGAGATGAGAAAGCTGAGGCAAACAAGGTTGAACGACTTGACAAGGGTCACCCAGCTAGGAAGTATGTGAGGCCTGATCTGGACTCTGAAAGTTTTAGGCCCAGGACTCTATCCACTAGGCCACCTAGCCACCCATTAGGAGATTAACAAATGCCAATTAAATAACTGAGTCAAAAGGAAGACATTGTTGTCTTGTTTTTATTGCAAATACTAAAGGCCACTGACCACTTTAATACTTTGAACTCGCTCATCTTTTCTTTACCCTTTTCTACCTGAGGGCCCTGCCTGATCAAACCCCCATCTCGGGGCCAATCCCAGACCTCAGGTGGAGAGAATCTACATGTATATCTATATGTGTCCATGTGTTTGTTTGCGTGTGTGTGTGGCCTTATTCAGAATGTCACTAACAAGGACCCTGACAATTCTGGTAGCAGAATCAAATGAGCAAAATGTACAAGGTGCCTGGTGCACAGTAGGTACATATATTGAGCCTCACCCCCCTTTCCTGTCTTCTCACACCTCACTCCTCATTTTCTCCTCCTCCTTCTTTCTGACCCAGGGACACCAGCCAGGACCAAGACCTGATCTCCTGACTTTGCCTTTCCAATGGCTGTCGTCCATGCTAGGGATGTTCTCCCCCTCTTACCTTTAATCCCACCCCTCTTGCTTTTGGAGATATATGGCTGTTCAAAGAGGACTAGCACTTCTGATGTGAGGCCTTGCTGAGCCACTTTCCCATTTCTTGGGTGTCCACCTGTCACCAGTCACCCCTGTGACCTCAAGAAGCTTTAGCATGTCCATTCTCCACACTTGTTAACTGCCTTTGGCTAAGCCAACTTGAGGGTTACTGAAAGGCCACAAAGCCATTAGAGAGGTAGGGGTACAAACCCCAAGCCCAAGAACTACCCCCTCTTTCCCCCAGGAAGGGGCAGGTGAGAACAGTTTCTTCCAAAGGTCATGAAGGCAACTGAAGCAGGCTCTGGGGAACACTTGGAGCTTGGGCAGACATGGAAGATACCAAGGTCATCCACTGAATCCTGGCCATGCCCAGTCCAAGCTTCCTAGTGACCCCACCTCTAAAGCCATGGTTGGGGGAGAGAAGTTCTCTGCTTCTCCCCCTCCTTTCTCTTCCTCATTTTGCCTCCCTGCCCCATCCCACTCCCAGTTTGAGAGCTCTGCCCTCTTCCTCTCTACTGCTACAGCTTCAGAGCTTGTCTCTGTGCCTTCTTAAGGTGTGATTGCTGCCCCATTTTCTGCTGCTCATGGTGGTCTTTCCCAGTGAGCACAGAAAGGACAAGGTGTGCCTGTAAGCCTTCCCTCCATTTCATAAATTATTAATTCAGAGGGGGTTTGGGATGAAGGCAGGACAACTGAACCTCTAACCATGAGCTGAGCGCAGGGATCCAGGACACCTGGGGTCCTATAAGAGAAGTGTGAAGATAGAGACAGTGGGATCCAATGATGTGGTGCTGTTGTCCTGGGGCATTTGGGATGTGATTGGGAGTCTGTTCAACATTCAGGGAAAGAGACCCTGGCAGTAGCTACATAGGGAGGGATAGCCATGGAGAATGCTCAGCAGGACATAAGGGGAAAATGAACCACAAAGGAAGGGAAGCCAGCAGGACCCTGGTACCTTGTAGGATCCTGGCCCAGGCTTAGCTGGGACCTGTTCCTGAAGAGCTGGTTTCCAGAAGGCAATGATTTCAGTTCCCAGGCTTTGTGTTTACAATTCTAAAGAGCCCTATCCTGTCAGGTCCTTGAACCCCAGGATCAGCCCTTTCTTCCAATGGCACACTGGGTTAGGACCTCAGCATCCTGCCTATCTCTTCTTCCCTAGCCCTGCTCTGTACCCCAGGGAATGTCCCAACTCCATCTCCTTCGCTCCATTTACTCTCTGACCTAGGGTCACTGCTCTCCCGGATCATCCTTGGTCAAGAACCTCCATGTCCTGACACTGTATCCTTCCAATGGAGGCCTCCTGCCCTTACAATGTCCTGTCTTTCACCTCAGCCTCCTGGCTTCAGTCTTCTCAGTCAACATCTCACCATCTGTAACGAGTCTTTTCTGGAACCTAAAACTCTTTCTCTACAAGAGTTTTCTTTAGGAGAGTCCTAGCTGCCTTTCTGCATAGACTCCTCCTACACCTCCAAACTGCACCCCAGGGTTGGGATTCTACCTGGAAAACCCCCCTACCTGGCCATCTCTGAGAACTCTTTAAACAAATAATGATAATTTCTTTCGGAAAAATACAAAGATCTTGTAAATTCTCCTTTTCTGGGACACTCTTTGGGGACTTAACAAGACAAGGCCTTAAGGCCTTCTCTTGGGTAAATGTCATAAAATATTATCAGCCCTGGGGAAGAAGTTGATAAAAGAAGGTTGTCTAATTCTGACTAGGTAACTAAGACTTCTCAGTATTCAAGAGGGTGGACCATACAGGTATGATCTCAGTAACATCCCTTATGAATAAGCATATAGAGGCGATGAATAGATTGAAGGGATCAGATCAGGCAGACAGTGTCTGAAGAACCATGGACAGAGGTTCACAACAGTAGATAAGAGGCAGGAAAAATAAAAGACATTCCAAAGAAAATGAAGAGCAAGAAACCCAAAGATGTCGATGAGGTTCTAGAAATTGCTGAGGAAAGATGGGAAGGGAACGATCTACCCAAGTAAGGAATTCCAGAGAACAGCAAGGAGAGAAAAGGGTTACTGAAAAGAGAAATGCCAAGAAAAGAAAACCACAGAATGGAAAAGGTGAAATCTCTTCAAGAAAATCAGAGAGACCATTTCAGATGGCAGGAAAGTTATGCTTTAGATTCTCTAAGCTAGGCTTCAACAATATGGGAACCTGAGAGATACAAGAACAGGCTGGTTTTCAAAGAAGCAGAGGAAGTAGAAACAAACTGATAACTCTAACCCTACATTCTTTGGATTATAATGACATAAAAGCAGTTTCAGAAAAAAAAAACAAAACACCTGAAGTCTATGACTTCATGGATCACAACAATATGTAGCAAGTCCTCAAAGAAATGTGAGTACCCAACATGGCACATGTCACCTGAGGAACCTGTATGAGGGCCAAGAGGCAACAGGTAGAACTGAACATGGAACAACTGACTGGTTTCAGATTAGAAAAGAAAACAAGGAAGCTGTATGTTGTCAGGTATTTTATTTAACTTGCATGCAAAGAACATCATGTGAAATACCAGGTTGGAGGGATCAAAAGCTGGAATTGAGTTTGCCAGGAGAAATATCAACAATCTCAGATGTGCAGACGCTGCCACTCTGATGGTAGAAAGTGAAGAGGAATTAAGAAACTTCTTGACGAGGGTGAAAGAGGAGAGTGTAACAGCTGGCTTGAAACACAAGGAAATAAGGAAAGACTAATTCAAAGTGCTAATTAGACCAAATTGTTTACTTACAATATTTATTACTAATAGTATTCTCAAAACTGTTGTCATTACTAAGGTAATCTGAAAGAAAACTTGTTGCTTATTTTATAATGGGGTGACTCTGAAAAGCAAAATTGCTTATGAAAATGTAAAAAGAAGCAATTATCTCATAAAAACAGGCCATGGAAGGAAGAACCAATACAAAGCAAACAGGTGGGGTTGGAAGGTTGGTAATGGTGGAAACTTACTCTCATCTGGGTTAAAGAGGAAACAACATGTACATCTGAAGAGGTTGAGAAGTCTACTGAACTTTGAGAAGGGTGAGAAAACTAGAGGATAGTGCTGGAGAAGGAATTTGGGGTGTATAAAATAAAAATAAGAGAGTGGGCAGAGAAGATAAGGGAGGGGATATTAGAAGGGTGAGTAAAATAAGCAACAAGAGGGTAAAAGCGTAGGAAGGATAGGGTAAAAAAGGGGGCTGAGATGGAAAACAGTGAGTAAAAATAAGCTAAAGGGAAATTCACAAATAGCAGTTAGAATTTTCTTAAATCTCTAAGATGAGTCATTCCCCAATTGATAAATCGATAAATGATAGGAACAGGAGTTTTCCAATGAAGAATTCAAAGCAATTTGTAGTCCCATAAAAATGCTCTAAATCATTTTTGATGAAAGAAATGCAGATTAGAACAACCTTGAGACATCCTTATACATCTACCAGATTTCTTAACATGATAGAAAGGGAAACTGATAAATGCTGACAAAAAAGTGGAAAAATGAGGCCACTAATTCATCATTGGTGGAACTGCAAAATGATCCAAACATTTTAGAGAGAAATCTGCAGTTCTGCCCTCTGGCCATGCCAATATGTGGACTATGTGTAAACAAGATTAGCAAAAAAAGGAAAACACTCAACATGTTTGAAGATGTTTATGACTGCTTTCTTTGTGCGGACAAAAAAACAGAAAATGGTAGGAGTGTCCATCAACTGGGGAATGGTTGGAAAAAATAGTTGTATATCATGGTTATGGAATATGACTGCACTGGAACAAATGATCAGCTCAACATGTTAGAAAACCATGGAAAGATTTGCATGAAACACCAAAGAGTGAAATTAGCAGAACCTAGAGAACATTGTATATAGTAAGAGCAATCTTGTTTTAAAAATGATTTTGAGTGAAAAAGTTATTTTGTCTATTATAAACTTACCACTATAGAAGATAACACATTTCCCTGACACAAAGAGCTGGTGCTGAGATAATGATGCCTTTTGAAGTAAAGTGTCTTAAGAGAGCCCTACACTTCAAACCTTAGCTCAAAGTTTTTGTGCAATTAAAAGGGACTGATAGGAAAACTGAACTTTTGCATTTAACTGAGACAGGGAACACTGAACTTTCGAACTCTTTATCTTCTTCACCCAGATGGTGGTTGTTCTAGTTCTGAAAGAGGAAGGAAGACATCAGGTGGGTGATGTCTGAATTGCAAATGAGTTGGATTTAAGTGAACCAGAGCTGTGCACAGTCATGAACCTCTCTTTCTCCTCCAGGGGCAAGACCTAGGACAAGACAACTGATAATGGCCCCCCATTTCTACCTAATCTGTAAATGTATCCACAGTTGGAAGATTTAAGGGTCCCAAAGCTATGGTTCCACCACTGTTAGCAAATATAGATTACAAAATTATAAGATTTTTGAAAGCAATTTATCATCCAATTTGCCAGCTACCTCTCTCATGTGTCAAGGAAGTCAGATGTTTTGCTGATCAATCCACTTTCTGAACTCCAGCTCTCCTCTCTTGGGATAATGTCCATTGCTTATGCTTCTCATTAAGAAATCATATGGGGGGGCAGAGCCAAGATGGCGGAGTAGAAGGACACAAGTTTACGAGCTCCAAAACCACAGCCCATAGAATTAATGTAAAAAGAGAACCCCATAACTTCTGGACCACTGAAAGGTGTACAGAAACAGAGTGGAAGAGATTTCCGTTCCAGAGAGCCCTGGAGAGCTGTCCCCAGGGTCCGTTGTGCCTCAGAAAGCGGACCCCACCCCAGCGCTGCCCTGGCCGTGGCCCCAGAGAAGCTGACCCGAGCAGGCTTCAGGGATGGAAGCTCCGGCAGCCGGGAAAGTCCCTCCGCCCACAGAAGCTACAGGTCAGTGAGAGAGACGGCTGGCTGCCTGAGGGGAGTGGGCTGTCTCCGTGACTCAGGCCCCCTCGGGAGGAAGTGGTGGTGGCAGAGGCGGGGGCAGGAAGCGGCGGAGGCAGAGGCGTGGGCGGCAGCGGCGGCGGTGGCCCGGGACTCCCCCAGCAGCAGGCAGGATCTTCATTACTGAAAGTCTCTGCATAAACAACCTGAGGGAGCTGAGCCTGGGAGATGGCCCTGCCCCACCCTGCTCTATTACTGAAGGCCTCTGCATAAAGCATAAGTTAGTCTTACACAACACGACTATCAGGGAAGTCATTTGTAAAACTACACAGATATGGCCTATATTGAATTGCCTGCCTTCCCAAAGGGAATGGGTGGGGAGGGAGGGATGGGGAAAATTTGGAACTCAAAGTTTTAGGAACAACTGTTTAGTATTGTTGTTGCTACTAGGAAAGAAGACATACAGCTAATGAGGAATAGAAAGTCATCTGGCCCTACAGGAGAAAAGAGAAGATGGAGACAAGAGAAGGGAGGGATGACAGAAGAGAGGGCAGATTGGAGATAGGGAAAATTAGATTGCTTGGGGTATTGGGGTGGGGGAGGGGATAAAAGGGGAAAAAAAATTTGGAACCCAAAATTTTGTGAAAATGAAGGTAAAAAATTAAATAAATAAATAAAAAAGAAATCATATGATAAGATGAGAAAGTGAACTGGCCACATGGTAAGGAAAAGGGCTACTAGGTGGAAAGCCAGAACACTCCACAAGTCCCCTTGAAATGTCAGGAGAAAGTCAGGAAGGACTCCATCATATTGGAAGGAGCCTCTGTGGTGAACCTATGTGAGGACATAGGCAAGAGCCACATCACACAGGATGGAGAGACACACTTGGAGGATTTGAGATCTACATTGCTGGAAGGAGCTTCCACACTGAAGAGATCACACATCTGGCCACTGGAATATTTGAGGGAGCCACTGTTTATAGCAGTTTTCTTGGTTTTGCTTACTTCAATCTGTGTCACTTCATTTACATATTCCCCTTTCTCTGAATTCTTACTCTCCACTGTTTCTTATCACAAAATAATATTTCAATACATTCATGTACCACAACTGGTTGAGACATTCTCCACTGGATTAATTTGCTTCTCTTTGTTTCTCTTTTGCATCTACTTCATTTTTTTTGCAATCAATAAAAGCACTGCAATGAAGACCTCAGTGTAGGCAGAACCTTTCTCTGACGTCCTGCAGGGGGGTCTCTGTTACACAGTATGGACATTTGATCATCTTTTAATAAATCATAGTTGCAAATGACTTTACAGAGCAGCTGGACCTATTTGCAAGTCCATATGATGTTACTGTGCTTCTAATTCTACAGTCCCCTGACAATATGTTCATCTTTTGTCATCTCTGCCAATTTGATGGATGGAAGGTTGAACCTCAGAGTTGAACCTTTCCTTTTTTAAAAGCATCATAATGAAAGACACTTTCTACCTGAATAGATATGACAAGAAATTTGCTTGACTGGTTGCACAGAAAGAGCTGCTCAGTGAGGAATGACATGCAACTTTATATGTTTAAGACTCTCCAGGTGGCTCTCTCTCCAAACAGCAGCCACACCCAGAAGGCTTAGTGAAGTCATCTAAAGCATTAGCCCTCATCTGAAGGTCAGGTTCCAGCAGTAAGCAGGAGTGAAGCATCAGATTCATCTTTAAGCTTCCCTTTGGCTTCTCAGATCCCCAGGATCAAATGATCTAGAGGTGGAAGAGACTTTAGTGATGACCTAGGCCAATATCCTCGGTGTTTCAGAAGAGGGAACCAAGACCCAGAGGAAATTCAACCAATGGCCCCTGACTCCAGTGCTCCCTCCACTCCACCATATTGGCTTTCATGTAGGTGACTAGGTGGAAAGGAAGGATCCAGTATACCTAAGAAGCTATCCATTATATATGCAATCTTTGATTTCCCCTTACTTTCTGTTCCCACAGAGTTATATCCAGAACAGGCTAATTATAGATGACATCAGTACAACACATGTTCTCCCAATGTTCTCTTCCTAATTATTTTTCCTCTTTGTTTCAATGCCTTTACATTCAAAGAAGTATGAGCATAAGGTGCAAGAGGTAGTTTTCAGCCTGATATGATGAACAGTGTTCTAATGATGGGCTGCCTCTGCAGGAATGAGACTGACTGAAGTGGTCTCTGAAGGCTTTTCCAACTCAAGATTTTCTCATCAATTCAATGACAAGGAAACAAGTGGGCTCATGTCTTCATTAGCATTCAAATTAATTTCATTAGAATACTTTCTTGGGGAAGAGGGTCAAGATGGCGGAGTAGAAAGACTCACGTATGCTAGCTCCGAAGCGACAGCCCATGGATTTAATGTAAGAAGAGCTCCCCACAAGTTCTGGATCACTGCAAGGCATGCAGAAACACAGTGGAAGAGATTTCCATTCCAGAGAGCCCTGGAGAGCGGTCCCCAGGGGTCCGTCGCGCTCTGGCCACGGAGCCCATCCCTGCCCTGCCGTGGCCGGGCGGCCCCAGAGGAGTCGATCCGAGCAGACTTCAGGGACGGAACCTCTGGTGGCCAGGAAGGTCCCTCCACCCACAGAGGCTACAGGTCAGTGAGAGAGACGTCTGGGCTGGCTGAGAGGGGAGCGGGGTGGCTCCGTGACTTGGGCTCCCTCGGGAGGTGGTGGTGGAGGTGGTGGCAGGGGCAGGAAGCGGCGGAGTCAGAGGCAGGGGCAGGAAGCAGCGGAGGCAGTGGTGGTGGCCCAGGACTCCCCAAGCAGGCAGGATCTTCATTACTGAAGGTCTCTGCATAAAGCCCCTGAGGGAGCTGAGCCTAGGAGATGGCCCTACCCTCACCCGCTCCATTACTGAAGGTCTCTGCATAAAGCCCCTGAGGGAACTGAGCCTGGGAGGCAGCCCTGCCCCCACCCCAGCACCAGAACTTAAGCTGACATTGAATAGCAGCCACGCCTGCCGCGGAAAGCCCAGTTGAATCTTAGACCCCAAGCACTAGCTGGGCGGATCTAGGCGGGGTGCAGAGGAATCTCAGAAGACAAGTAACTGACTGGGAAAATGCCCAGAAAAGGGAAGAAAAATAAGACTATGGAGAGCTTCTTTGAGCGGGTGCAAATGTTCCCACCTTTCTATTCTGATGACGAGGAAATATTCTTACCATAAGGGAAAGATGTGGAGGGTGGGGCCTCTGTATCCCAGACATCCCAGGGGGATGTCAAGTGGGCTCAGGCCTTGGAAGAGCTCAAAAAGGATTTTGAAAAGCCAGTTAGACAGATGGAGGAAAAACTCGGAAGAGAAATGAGAGAGATGCAAGAAAAGCATGAAAAACGGGTCAATACCTTGGTAAAGGACACCCAAAAAAATGCTGAAGAAAATAACACCTTGAAAAATAGGCTCACTCAATTGGCAAAAGAGGTTCAAAAAGCCAATGAGGGGAAGAATGCTTTCAAAAGCAGAATTAGCCAAATGGAAAAAGAGGTTCAAAAGCTCACTGAAGATAATAGTTCTCTCAAAATTAGAATGGAACAGATGGAGTCTAATGACTTTCAGAGAAACCAAGAAATCACAAAACAAAACCAAAAGAATGAAAAAATGGAAGAGAATGTGAAATATCTCATGGGAAAAACAACTGACCTGGAAAATAGATCCAGGAGAGACAATTTAAAAATTATGGGACTACCTGAAAGTCATGACCAAAAAAAGAGCCTAGACATCATCTTTCATGAAATTATCAAGGAAAACTGCCCTGACATTCTACAACCAGGAGGCAAAATAAGTACTGAAAGAATCCATCAATCACCACCTGAAAGAGATCCAAAAAGAGAAACTCCTAGGAACATTGTGGCCAAATTCCAGAACTCCCAGCTCAAGGACAAAATCTTGCAAGCAGCTAGAAAGAAACAATTCCAGTATTGTCGAAATAAAATCAGGATAACTCAAGATCTAGCAGCTTCTACATTAAGGGATCGAAGGGCGTGGAATAGGATATTCCAGAAGTCAAAGGAACTAGGACTCAAACCAAGAATCACCTTCCCAGCAAAACTGAGTATAATACTTCAGGGAAAAATATGGTCTTTCAATGAAACAGAGGACTTTCAAGCATTCTTGATGAAAAGACCAGAGCTGAAAAGAAAATTTGACTTTCAAACACAAGAATGAGAAGAAGCATGAAAAAGTAAACAGCAAAGAGAAATCATAAGGGACTTACCAAAAGTGAACTGTTTACATTCCTACATGGAAAGACAATATTTGTAACTCTTAAAACTTTTCAGTGTCTGGGTAGTTGGTGGGACCACACACACATGCACACATGCACACACACATGTATATGCCTGTGTGCACACACATACAGAGACAGAGAGCACAGAGTGAATTGAATAGGATGGGACCATATCTTAAAAGAAATTAAGGTAAATGGTGAGAGAGAAAGGTAGGGGGAGGAAAAAGGGTGAAATGGAATGGGGTAAATTATATGTCATTTAAGAAAACTTTCTTGGGGTCAGTGGTTGCCTTTTCAGGCAAAGCAAGACTCTTATGAGTTTCCTTGATGACAGAATATAGAGACTTCCCATAATGCCTCTTGAATTGCTCCCTCAAGTCCAACCTGTTGGTCTCTGAACTGGAAACCACCACTCTGAAGAGGGTGCTGTCATTAGGACCTGAGTCCTTCATTGATCTGTACAGAGCAGGTGACAAGCAGCCCAGATGCCACTGATATGGAACTGAGTTCCCTTGGCTTTCCCTTTCAGGCTGGCACAGCAGCAGCAACCATAGGAAGCTTTGTATGCAGAGATTGCAAGGTCTCTTACCTGCCTAGAAGGGGTTGCTTTGTTGACACTATAGTTCTGCTCTGCCACAAGTCCATCAGGGGAATCTCTGCCTCATCACCATGATTGTTGGGTCATCAAAATCAGGAGGCAGAAAAGATCTCAATCTAGTGAGAAGTTTCTTGACTGTCATATGCAGTGCTCTCTATGAAGGCTGAATACATGCAAGGAGGTGGCCTCTGGGGGAACATAACATTCCCCTAAAATGCCCCAGTTTTAATGTCCTTGATTAAACAAATCTGATCTCTTCCCTTCACAAAAGATTGCTCCCCAGTTGACATAATATTGACACGGAATTTTTTCCTTATTCTGAAGACATTCTATTTCTGAGAACATCTGGATAAATTGTCTCCCATAATTCTGTAGATTATCAGCTTATTGCCTCCTGCTCTGGTTTTGCAACCTGGAAGGTTGGTATGAGTTATTTTCCTTCTCTCACCTTTCTGTTCTAGTCAGACATGAAATTTAACCTTCACTCATGATCTTCATGTTCTAGAGAAAGGCAGGTAACCTCTGAGCACATTCATAAGGTTTCTTTTCATTATAAATTCTGTATGAAGCGTATAAGAAATGACCTCTGGCTGAGGTCACACATCGAGTCTATAGATGACCTTATGTAGAGTGAATGTTTTGCAAAGAAGCTCTGTTCTCCATGTCAATGCCTTTCCTCATTCAGGTCAGTTAGAAGATTCCTATATCTCCCATGAATGCTCTGATGGTAAACAAGAGACTGATGTTAGCCTGAAGGCCTTACCACAATGATTACATTCTTAAGGTTTCTCTCCAGTGTGGATGCTCTCACATTTAACATGATTGGCCTTCCATGTAAAAGTCTTTCCACAATGATTGCATTCATAAGGTTTCTCTCCATTGTGGATTCTCTCATGTTGAACAAGACTGTCCCTTCCATATATAAGTCTTTCCACATTGATTACATTCATAAAGTTTCTCTCCAGTGTGGATCTTCTGATGTTCACAAACAGACCTTCTACTTGTGAAAGTCTTTCCACCTTGATTAATTCATAAGGTTTCTCTCCAGTGTGGATCCTCTGATGTTTAATAAGACTGTTCTTTCAAATAAAAGTCTTTTCAGATTGGCTACATTTATAGGGCTTCTCTCCAGTGTGGATGCTCCAATTTTCACCAGCACTCTTCTGACATGTGAAAGCCTTCCCACAGTGATTATAGTCATAAAGTTTCCCTCTAGTATGGATTCCCTGATGTAGACTAAGAGTTGTCCTTCTTCTAAAAGTCTTTCCACATTGACTACAGTAATAAGTTTTTTTTTTCCAGTGTGGGTTCTTTCATGGTTAACAAGTTTGTACTTCCTTATAAAAGTCTTTCCACAATGATTACATTCAAAAGGTTTCTCTCCAGTGTGGATTCTCTCATGCTCAACAAGATTGCTCCTCCTTGTAAAAGTCTTTCCACAATGATTACATTCAAAAGGTTTCTCTCCAGTATGGATTCTCTCATGTTCAACAAGACCACGCTTTTGTGTAAAAGCCTTTCCACATTGGCTACATTCATAGGGTTTCTCTCCAGTGTGGGCTCTTTGATGAATAGTAAGCAGACCCTTCTGTTTAAAAGCCTTTTCACATTGATTACATTTATAAGGGTTCTCTCCAGTGTGGGTTCTCTGATGTACAATAAGATAAGCCATCTTTATAAAAGCCTTTCCACATTGATTACATTCATAAGGTTTCTCTCCAGTGTGAATCTTCTCATGTCCACGAACAGATGTTCTATGTCTGAAAGTCTTCCCACAATGACTACATTCATAAGGTTTCTCTCCAGTGTGGATCCTGTGATGTTGAGTAAGACCATTCTTCGAAGTAGAAGTCTTTCCACATTGGCTACATTTATATGGTTTCTCTCCAGTGTGGATGCTCTGATTTTCACCAGTATTCTTTTGACATGTGAAAGCCTTTCCACATTGATTATAGTCATAAAGTTTCTCTCTAGTATGGATTCTCTGATGTCCAGTAAGAGTTGTCTTTGTTCTAAAGGCCTTTCCACATTGATTACATTCATAAGGTTTCTCTCCAGTGTGAATTCTTTCATGGTTAACAAGATTGCCCTTCCATGTAAAAGTCTTTCCACAATGATTGCATTCATAAGCTTTCTCTCCAGTGTGGATTCTCTCATGTTGAACAAGACTGTCCTTCCATATATAAGTCTTTCCACAATGATTACATTCAAAAAGTTTCTCTCCACTGTGGATGCTCTGATTTTCACCAGTATTCTTTTGACATGTAAAAGCCTTTCCACATTGATTATAGTCATAAAGTTTCTCTCTGGTATGGATTCTCTGATGTGCAGTAAAAGATTCCTTTACTCTAAAAGCCTTTCCACATTGATTACATTTATATGGTTTCTCTCCAGTGTGAATTCTTTCATGTTTAACAAGACTGCCCTTCCTTGTAAAAGTCTTTCCACATTGATTACATTCATAAGGTTTCTCTCCAGTGTGGATTCTCTCATGTTTAACAAGACTATCCTTCCATGCAAAAGTCTTTCCACATTGATTACATTCATAAAGTTTCTCTCCAGTGTGGATCTTCTGATGTTCACCAACAGAACTTCTACTTCTGAAAGTCTTTCCACATTGGTTACACTCATAACGTTTCTCTCCAGTGTGGGTCTCCTGATGTTGAATAAGATCATTCTTCCAGGTAAAAGTCTTTCCACATTGATAACATTTATAAGGTTCCTCTGCAGTGTGGGTTCTCTGATGTACAATAACATGAGGCCTCTTTTTAAAAGCATTTTCACATTGTTTACACTCATATGGTTTCTGTCCACTGTGTATTTTCTGAGGGGCAATAAGATATCTCCTCTCAGAAAAACCCTTTTCACATTGTTTACAGTCATAATGGTTCTCTGCAGTGTAGATACTCTCAGGTGTTATGAAGACTTCTCTCCAACTGAAGTCAGAAGGACCATCACTCATGAATCTTTGCTTGTGAGTTTCTTCCACAGAAAGGTTTAGCTCTTCAGTAATTTCCTTCATTTCCAGTCTGATCTCCCTATCTGAAAAAAAAAATAACAACATTGTAATGGCAAGTAAAATAGGATCTTTTGCTGTTTTTCTTTAATATAATCAAGTGCTTCTGATTGAATCTTGCCTTTATCAATCCAGAGTGTTTACCAGGATTAAAGGGGTGTAGGGTTTGTTCAGGGAGGACCAATACCTTTGGTGTGATGTCTGCCAAGCCCTTTTCAGGGTTCTTTCCACCTTTGGTGTCCACATGTTCCACCCAACTCTCACCCGTGTCTCCAAAAAGCTGCAGCATGCTCAGTGGCCACACCCCAGTAAACCATTTTGGCAGATGAGCCAAACCAGGTTGAGGTTAACCAAGGGGTCTCAAACTCATTGGTGAGTTGTGTGGGGGTGTGTACCCCAAAAATGTGAAGACTTCATCTGGTGGAAAGGGTGGATGAGAACAATTTGTTCCAACATCCATGAAGGCAGATGAAGCAGGTGGAGTGCTTAGAGCTTGGTAACACACCAAAGACACCAAGGTCATCCACTGATCCTGACCTGTCACCAGCCTTCTTGACTGTGTCCTGTCACTGGACTATGATGACTCTGCAGGAGTGAGGTTGATGACTTCATGCAACTCTACCTAACTTAAATACAATTTACACATAAAGCAAAAGACGTCACCCATACCATTATACTATTATGCCTTAAAGTGCGGTGGTAGCAGGCAAGTGATGAAGCAGCAGGTGTGGATACACTTGGAGCTGTAATCACAACCCAACTGAAGAGGAGGTCTGGAGGGTCATTAGGCTCCTTTTTTATTTAAGAAAAGTTTCACTGACACATTAATATTTGGGTAAAATTATTGCAGTGGGTGTGAAAGGAAGGCAGATATACTACTACAGGTTATAGAAAAACAAAAAGTGTTTTATACAATTAAAATATTAAACATGTTTCCAGGATTTAAGTGACTACCTCACAAATCCATAATAGAAAATAAATATGGAAGATTAGATCCAGTATTAGCATCTTCAATATCATTGGGAGCATAACTTTAATTCTTTTATTGTTTTCTACTAAATCCCTTAGTTCTTTGCAAAGAACAACGTTTTCAAACCATAACGACCAACTTAATTTCAACGTCTTGGAAAACACTGTCATGAGGAATGTAGGTAGAAGAAAAAGATTAAATTAGAGTTTTAGGAGTTTTACTCAGGAAACTTTCATATTATTTTACCTGAACTAATTACATGATTTGTGTTCGTTCTTCATTGCCGAAGAAGACCATGCCATAAGAGAAATGATCATATGCCTTGCACTTGACTTTGTTTTGAGTGAGGGAATCTGTGCAAGTCACCAGCCTCACTTCTCCCCCCAGAGCCATCTGAATCCAGTGACCAGATATTCATGAGGATGACTAGAGATGACCCAGGATGAGGCAACTGGGGTTAATTGACTTGCCCAAGGTCACACAGGTAGTGAGTGTCAAGTGTCTGAGGTGAGATTTGAACTCAGGTCCTTCTGACTTCTGCACTAGTGCTCTATCCACTGCACCACCTAGCTGCCCCATGATAAAAAACCAGACAAACAGCAAAGCACAGTGGACATAGAACCAGTCTTAGAATTGGAGAGACTTGGGTTCATGTCTTGTTGACCCATTTTACTGTTGGACCATGAACAAGATTTATGTGCATCCTGAATACTGAATTCAAGACAGGTTTATGATTCATAAGTTTTGCCAAAGGAAATAGTTAAAAATAAGCACATACAGTATTATTCCTACCAAATTATTTTTCCCATAAGTTATATTTACAATAAAGCTATAAGGAAAATGTTCATTACACCTGTTTATTGCACATTAAGGGACAGAGGAAGGATGTCTATAGGTCTGATGATTTACCATCCACTTCGTTGTACTTATATAGTTTTAATAAAACAAGCAACACATACTACATCCTCCCAACGTTCATGGCAATGCAGTAAGGACATAAAATTTCTCTGGGTAAAATCAAGGAAACCACATGAAATACTGGTTCACTTAGCTACATTAAAAACAAATAGCGGGGGAGGAGCCAAGATGGTGGAGTAGAAAGACTCCAAACCCCCAGCCATAAATTTCCTGTAAAAAGAACTCCCCACAAATTCTGGAGCAGTGGATGCTGTGCAGCAATGCAGTGGAGGAGATTTCCATCCCAGAGAGCCCTGAAAAACTGACCCCAAAGGTCCATCGCGCATCAGAGGTGGAGTGGAGCCCTTGCCCTGGCCACACGGCCCTGAGAGGAGCAGATCCGAGCAGGCTTCAGGGACAGAACCTCCAATGGCTGTGAAGGTCCCTCCATCCACAGGTGCTACAGGTCAGTGAGAAAGACTTCTGGGCTGGCCAAGACGGGAGCGGGGTGTCTCCATAACTCAGGTCCTTTTGGGAGGCAGTGGCAGAGGCAGCGGCAGCCCAGGACTCCCAGAGCAGACAGGACCTCAGATCCATTAATGAAGGTCTCTGCATAAACCCACTGAGGGAACTGAGCCTGGGAGGTGGCCCTGCCCCCACCTGAGCACCAGAACTTAAGCTCACATCGAATAGCAGCCACGCCCACCCCTGAAAGCCCTGAGGCTGGGGAGCAGCATTTGAATCTCAGACCCCAAGCACTAGCTGGGCAGATCTAGGTGGGGGTGGAAAGAAATCTCAGAAGTCAAGTAACTGGCTGGGAAAATGCCCAGAAAAGGGAAGGAAAATATGACCATAGAAGGCTACTTTCTTGGTGAACAGATGTTTCCCCCTTCCCATTCTGATGAGGAAGAACAACGCTTACCATCAGAGAAAGACATAGAAGTCAAGGCCTCTGTACCACAAACATCCGAAATAGATATCCAATGGGCTCAGGCCATGGAAGAGCTCAAAAAGGATTTTGAAAATCAAGTTAGACAGCTAGAGGAAAAACTGGGAAGAGAAATGAGAGAGATGCAAGAAAAGTATGAAAAATGGGTCAATACCTTGGTAAAGGAGACCCAAAAAAATGCTGAAGAAAATAACACCTTGAAAAATAGGCTCACTCAATTGGCAAAAGAGGTTCAAAAAGCCAATGAGGAGAAGAAGGCTTTCAAAAGCAGAATTAGCCAAATGGAAAAAGAGGTTCAAAAGCTCACTGAAGAAAATAGTTCTCTCAAGATTAGAATGGAACAGATGGAGGCTAATGACTTTCTGAGAAAACAAGAAATCACAAAACAAAACCAAAAGAATGAAAAAATGGAAGAGAATGTGAAATATCTCATGGGAAAAACAACTGACCTGGAAAATAGATCCAGGAGAGCCAATTTAAAAATTATGGGACTACCTGAAAGCCATGACCAAAAAAAGAGCCTAGACATCATCTTTTATGAAATTATCAAGGAAAATTGCACTGATATTCTAGAACCAGAGGGCAAAATAAGTATTGAAAGAATCCATCGATCACCACCTGAAAGAGATCCAAAAAGAGAAACTTCTAGGAACATTGTGGCCAAATTCCAGAATTCCCAGGTCAAGGAGAAAATATTGCAAGCAGCTAGAAAGAAACAATTCCAGTATTGTGGAAATACAATCAGGATAACACAAGATCTAGCAGCTTCTACATTAAAGGATTGAAGGGCATGGAATAAGATATTGCAGAAGTCAAAGGAACTAGGACTGAAAACAAAAATCACCTACCCAGCAAAACTGAGCATAATACTTCAGGGGAAAATATGGTCTTTCAATGAAACAGAGGACTTTCAAGCATTCTTGATGAAAAGACCAGAGCTGAAAAGAAAATTTGACTTTCAAACACAAGAATGAGAAGAAGCATGAAAAAGTAAACAGCAAAGAGAAGTCATAAGGGACTTACCAAAGGTGAACTGTTTACATTCCTACATGGAAAGACAATATTTGTAACTCTTAAAAATTTTCAGTATCTGGGTAGTTGGTGGGACCACACACACACATACACACAGACACACACATACACAAAAGCACACACACATGCAGAGACAGAGAGCACAGAGTGAATTGAATAGGATGGTACCATATCTTAAAAGAAATTAAGGTAAATGGTGAGAGAGAAATGTAGTGGGAGGAGAGAGGGTGAAATGGAATGGGGTAAATTATCTCTCATTCAAGAGGCAAGCAGGAGACTTTTTAGTGGAGGGAAAAAGAGGAGAGCTGAGAAAAAAAATATGAAGTTTACCCTCATCACATTCGACTAAAGGAAGGAATAAAATGCACACTCATTTTGGTATGAAAACCTATCTTACAATATAGGAAAGTGGGGGAGAAGGAGATAAGCAGGGTGGGGGGATGATGGAAGGGAGGGCAATGGGAGGAGGGAGCAATTTGAAGTCAATACTCAGGGAGGGACAGGATCAAAAGACAGAATAGAAACAATGGTGGCAGGAAAGGATGGAGGGAAATAGAGTTAGTCTTACACAATATGACTATTATGGAAGTCATTTGCAAAACTACACAAATATGGCCTATATTGAATTGCCTGCCTTCCCAAAGGGAATGGGTGGGGAGGGAGGGATGGGGAGAAGTTGGAACTCAAAGTTGTACGAACAACTGTTTAGTATTGTTCTTGCTACTAGGAAATAAAAAATACAGTTAATGGGGAATAGAAAGTCATCTGGCCCTACAGAACAAAAGAGAAGATGGGGACAAGAGAAGGGAGGGATGATAGAAGAGAGGGCAGATTGGTGATAGGGAAAATTAGAATGCTTGGTGTATTAGAGTGGGGGGAAGGGATAAATGGGGAGAAATTTGGAACCCAAAATTTTGTGAAAATGAATGTAAAAAGTTAAATAAATAAATTTATATTATAGAAAAAAAGAAAAAAAAGAAAAAAATATTCCTGTTTCTTAAGGTTAAGTGATTTTCCCAGGACCACACAGCTAATATACCAGAAGTAGCATATGAAGTCAGGTCTTCTTGACTCCTAGCTGAGTAGCCAATGTGCTATACTATCTAACTGCCTCAAGGCAGGTGGAATTTCATTTGGTAAACAATAAATGCAGAGGCTTGGTTCTGATCAACTAACAGTATTTTGAAGAAGGAGCTTCTGGATTGACTATAGACAAGCCTGTCAGCATCAGCCACTTCCTCGTGAACTCTTTGCTGACTCGACCCAGTGTGAAACAGTAAGAAAAGGGGGGAGGCTGTGAGACCTTCTCTCCTCTGAGGCCAAATGGGTTTATAAAAGGATGCTGGTGAGGTCTCTGCATTTGTTCTTTACCACAGGAAAATGCAGCATTTTCTCTTCCTTGAGGCGGCTAGATAGTCTAGTGCATGGACTGCTTGGCTAGGAGGCAGGAAAAAACAAAACAAAACAAAACAAAAACAAATAGCATTATACATTATCTTCCTAATGAGTTTCAGTATGAGAAACAAATGGTGGAAAGAGATCCTCTGGTAATCCTGTGAGTTCTTGAGATATGGGAGATGTGTCAGCAGACCACAGGCATAGCTCACCCCTCATCAAAAACCATGCACAGAAGAAAAAATATTCTTCAGTTCAGGGGAAAGGAAATCAAACCTGGATATGACTTGTTGAAATAATAATAATTAAAAAAAACACCCGGGATAAATACTGAGCAAAACCAAAAGTCCTGGTGGCAGATAAGAAATGGATTTGGGATTGGCCTGATTTACTCAGGTCATTTTATTAAATTGTTCTGAATTAAAAAAAAAAGTGAAATGCTTCATTATATTTTCTCAGAAATAACTACAAAGTTTATAGAGTCCTACACAGTTTAAAGACACGAAGTGGATGCTGAGTGACTAGATGTCACTCCAGCAGTGGAATTTTAGAAAGTTAGTCCTTGGAGTAGAATGATACAACTTCCAGAGTGGCTCTGGAAGGAGATACAAAGCAATGGTGCTTGGAGAGGAGGTAGGGGACACTCTGCAGTTGGCTGGTGGACAGAGGAAAGTCCTATTCTGAGATGGACTCTTAGACTCCATGGTTTATCTTCCACTGCTCATGCCTCTGTCTTCATAAATGGTAATTTCAATAACATGATGTCCTCTCTCATTTGAGTCTGTCAGAAGGAGGCCCTATGGAGCATAAATCTTCCGACTCTGTTCCTAAATATATTTGGTGATTTTCTTCAGAACCTTCTCATAATGCGCTTCCATGCACAAAAAGATAGTCTATGCTGTCAACAAGCCAAACAGCCTTTAAGGAAAGATTGGCCCCCAACCTTTTCTGCTTCTGCATTAAGGTGATTTAGAGTGGGAACTCTTTCTTCAAAATGCTGCCACTAAATCAGGTTCTCCAACTCCTCAGGAAACTTAGTGTGGAACTGTCAGCGGGTGTCTGTAGTCCCGCTGGATGAAGACCCTGGCAGACATGGGGGCCCGCTCTGACCTCGTGGTGGGTGGTGTCAGGCCGAGGCATGCTGCCCTGCTGGCTCTATGCTTGTCAGGCAGCCTCATCCCTCCCATTAGGCTCCTCTCATGTGGCAAAGTATCTGGTGCTGACTCTATTCCAGGTGCGATTTACAAGGTAGGGGACTATTGCTCATACAAAAGCAGACTGAAATTTTCCAGGTTATATGGCAAGAGGAGGTTATCCACCATACCCCGCCAGAGGTTCAAGGATGCCTCCACTGTCCATCTCTCTAAAGGCAAAGGGGCAATCTCATCCCGCCACAATCACAGGGAGGGGGGGGGTCTCTCTCTTAGTCATTGCTGGCAAAGTACTTGCTAGAGTCCTCCTTAATAGGATCATCCTTCACCTGGCAGATGTGCATATACCTGAAAGCCTGTGTGGCTTCAGAAAGGGCCAAGGAACACTTGCAATGGTCTTTGCTGCCTGACAACTCCAGAAGAAATTCCAGGAGCAGAACAGTAGTCTGTACACAACATTTGTGGATCTCACCAAGGCCTTTGACACTGTTAACCATGAGGGCTTATGAAAAATTAAGTCAAAATGTGGTTGCCCAGAGAAGTTCATCAGTATTGCACATCAATTTCATGATTGCATGTTTGCTCGGGTTCTGGATAGTGAACAATGCTCTTGTGCCTTCCAACAGGGCTGTGTGCTTGCTCCCATGCTTTTTAGCATGATGTTGTCAGCCATGTAGTCAAATGCTTTCAATGAGGATGAATATGGCATCAAGGTCAACCACCGAAATGATGGTAAGTTCTTCAATATGAAAAGGTTACAAGCCAAGACCAAAGTGGAGGGAGTGCTGGTGCATGATTTTCTCTTCGCAGGTCATTGTGCACTCAATGCAGTCTCTGAAGCTGAGATGCAACAAAGTGCATCTCTGCTGCCTGTTCTAATTTAGGCCTAATAATAAACACAACGAAAACACAGGTGCTCTATCAGCCACCACCCTATCACCCATACGTGGAACCATCGGTTACAACAAATGGAGAAGTTTTGAATGCTGTGGATAAGTTCACTTAACTTGGTGATGTACACGTTCACAATGAGGCTGATGCACACACTGCCGGAGCTAGCTCAGTGTTTGGGAGGCTCCAAAGAAAAGTATGAGAGAGAAGAGGTATTAGGTTGATTACCAGACTGAAGGTCCACAGAGCCATGATGCTGACCTCATTGTTGTATGCCTGTGAAATATGGGCAGTCTACCAACACCGTGCCAGGAAACGGAATCATTTCCATTTGAACTGCCTTAGGAAGATTCTGAGGATCACCTGGCAGGATAAGGTACCAGACAGCTACCAGCAGGATGCTCAGATTTGCGATATCCTCCCCAAATATCCACACGAACTATGTGTGCCTAGCCTGTGAACATTCAGAGGTCATCTTGATCTGATCAGCCACAGTGGGAAACACTGAAATTTCACTTTATTATGGTGACATCCTTTTATTCCTCTTTGTGAGGGAAGGACAACTAACCAACTCAAGTACAGAAAGAAGAGTTTCTTTAACTAGAAACAGTATATGTATTTGTAGTGGTAATTATTTTAATGTGATTCAAGATCTTCCCCACCCACTAACGGGTCTGCCCATTAAGGGGAGTCTGATTAGGGAAGATTTGTAAGAGGGTCCCAAGTACCTTTACTTTTTCTATTAAGGCACTGAGTCAGAGTGTTATACCCTCTATACTCCAAGGGTGAGGTTTTACTTGGGGGCTTAGTTTTGGTAAGACTGTTTCTTTGGCCAGATGAGGACTCTGGGAAGCTACTAAGGCTCCTCTGGCTTTGAGAACCTAGATGTTGTGCTTCCCCCTCTGATAACTATGGTCAGATAACTGTACCAGTCTGTTGAATTATAGTCAGGCAGAAGAAGCCATACCTGTTGATTACTTTGGGGCTTACTGACTGGAAGTGTTTGTTTGGCCAGAAGAGGACTCTGGAAGCTGCTAAGGAGTTCCCCAGCTTTGAGAACCCAGATGTCATGTTTCACTCTCTGGTAACTATGGCCAGATATTTGGGGTCCAACTGTCTGTTGAATTCAGGCAGAGGAAGCCATGTCTGTTGATCTTTAATTTCTCTGTATTTTCTTTGAAGTTTGGGGTGCTGACTCCCTTGAAATGTGCTTGGTTAAATGACTGATACATGTGCTCGATTAAAGTGATTGTTAACCCTTCAAAAGTTGCCTTTCCTTTTATGAACACAGATCTAAACACCTGTGATCTCAGGGCTTCCTGTGTGTGTTGGGATGCTTACTGTTACAAACACCTAAGAATAAAACAAATACAGACACTACACACCCACACCCACACCCACATACACATCCTCTTCCCTCCATCTGCAGAACATAAATTCAGTTACTTTCTATTTCCTCAGGCAAAGAAGAGAATCTTAAATGGGCAGAACCTATAGCTCACATCCCAAAGATCATTTAATTTGCAAAGACAATCACACAATTACACTGGATCCTCACAACAAATTAATAATGCAAGTGGGTCCATTGTTCTTGTGACATTCACAACTCAGACCATGAGCTGTGAATGGCTGAGGGACTTGACGCAAATTCCAACAGCTGAGACTAGAATCCAAACTCTATGAATGTTTTGTCCGCAGGACTCAACCATGTATTTCCACCTTGAATGTTTTCATTATCTTTTCCTTTCTGTTGTCTACATTTTCAATCCTTTCTTCATAATATACCAAATATTCAAATTACTTCATGATCTATCCTATCTCTAACCATAATGTAAATTCTTTTTTTTTTTTTTTACCATTTTAGGAAGACCCAACATTTATTAAGCCCCTTCAGTGTGAAAGGCATGATGCTGGTACTGTGCCAAGATCAACACAGACAAACATTTTGCCCTTGAGAGGGCTTCAAGCCTAATATGGGTTTAAGTAATACAAAAACTGATGTGAAAGAAAGGAACAATGACCTCCAATCTTTACTGTTCCAAATCTTGACCAGCTATCATTGCCATCCACCCCTAAACAACTGATCTCAGTATTCAATTTAACAGGCCATTCCTTTTAGATATGAGAAATCATTTAATTAATACTCTGAAAGCAAGGTATAAATGAGCTTTCAATTAATAGGCCATTCCTTTAATGATGAGGCACCTCAATCATGATTAATTACTTCTCCCCAAAGAACCCTAATGTCCTTGATAGATATGGGAAACTACATCATTAATATTTTGAAATCACGGCAATCCCTGAAAGTGATGAATTAATTACTTTTGAATTGCTGGAAACCTATAAAATAGGGGCTAGTCATTCCTATCTTTATTACTTCATAGCCCTAATTTCCCCACTCCCAATTTGCCTGGGAATCCAGGCCATCGGTAACTATTTTGGCATAGGATTAATATCCGAGGGCCCCTGACCATCCAGAAATGTCCAGCTGGGCTTTCTCTCCATGATACCTAAATCTCATTAAGTAGTGATTAAAGTTACAACACTCAGCCACATCCTCAGGAACTTTCCCTATACCAGAAAAGCTTCACATAGCATGAGACCTAGTTTTACTCAAGCCTCTCCCATTCTAAGACAGAAAACACAAAACCAAGGAATGGAATGGCTTTTTCCTATTAAGATGAAAACAACGAAACTCAGAATTGGATCACTTGGCCTCTTCTCTTCTTATCTCTTCCCAGTTCAAAATGCTTACACCTCTTCAGGGCAATCACCTTCGGCCACCTGCAGTTGGCTTCCATGCAGTTCAATCTTTCTTATCCTCTTTGCCTTTTTCCAGAAGATTAATTATGTTTGACCACCAAAGGCACTCTGCTTCGGAATGTATCACCTTTTCCCCTGCACATAATGGGAATCCTGGCCTTCCTTGTACTGGGTCACTTTGTGAGGCTGGTGCTTGCTGCACTTTTTTAAGAAAGCTCTGTGTGTCTTAGGCATGTTCAGTAAAGGGCAGAGCTGTGCTTTCAACTGGGCTTCTCTGATGTCCAAGTCACTGGGAACCTTCACCTGAGTGCTCCTAGGCAAGCACTTGGCTGAGGGCAATGAGAACAAGCTGAAAGATGACTGGATCGAAAGGATGGTGGTGGAAGACTTTGACTTGACTCAGTATAATGTCATTTCCCTGCTGGCCACTTTCCTTCGTATTTTTCTGCTCCCTTCTCTGAGGTCACATGCAGAATACCTACAGTGCTTTTGTTATTTACCTGAGGCAAAAGTTTTTGTTCTGATCCTTTAATTTTTGAGAAAGTCATTATTTCTTTAAAAAATATGTCTTTAAATGCCTCTGATCAGTAAAATACAAATCCTTCTAAAAAACACAATTTTTGAAAAATATAGCATTGCCCATGTCTGAAAATATGTGTCTGATACAGGAGTGAGAGTTCATCATCCCTTTCTACAGAAGTGGACACCATGCTTCACTACTGATCCTCTTGCACCCTTTCCTTTCTAGAGGTTCAGAAACACCTTGAAGGATTGGGACAAAGGTCCAAAGGATTTGAACTAAAAATTTGTCATTGGCACCTTAAGTGGTAAACAAGAAGAATAACTTCTGGGACAAGAAGTGCTTCTTGCAATCTTAACAGCCAACCCTTTTCTTTTGCAGTGGTTCCAAACCATCACGATGAGGAATACATAACTTTTGGAGATCCTACAGTGACTACTTCAAACTCTGACTACTTCTGACTATGTGCAATTTATACTTTCAGTTTCTCAACTTAACATCAAATTGTTTCCAAACTTCCAGGAAGGTTAGGCATTCATGTGCAAAAGGTCATAGGCATGCTAGTCCCTTGGTGGCTGTCAATCACTGCACTGGAGTCATCTTGTGCTTCTGGGTCTACCTTGTAATCATGTCTTATCAGACCTGAAATCACCTGATCAAGATCTGACTTGGGTTTGCATTCTTGCAGCAGTGAGGGCAGGCTATTGGAAAACCATCTTCACCAAGCATGCACAGTAGAGTTCATCAGGAAACCATCATGGACCACCACCGCCTTGCTATAAAAAACAGATCTTAAAATGCCACTCATGCTGAGGTTATTTTCTAATTGGAACTTCTCCTCTGTTCAAGTTACGCTTCCTCTATCTGGCAGGTTCTCAAAGGAATTGACTGGCTAGTTATTCGGTACAGTTTTAGTGAAAGTGTAGCCAGTTTACCAGTGGTAGAAATAACAAAACCATGTCTGAAGAAAAGCTATCTTTTCAAAGGTATTTTTTCATATATGAACATTAATTTTAAAAAACCCACCAAAGCAATATTTGCAATTGACCCTCAAATATATTTGTCATTTAAGGCAGTACTTGCCATCAAAGCAATAGAAAAACAAATACTGCAAACAGTAATTAGCACTTCATTTCAATTGGTTGGAGTATTTTAAAAACATGAATTTCCATCTCCTAGGAGGAGCTTGTGAAAATGTTCCATTTTCCACATCATCAGTCACTGTGTGACCACTTGCACTGTATTCTGTTTAAAAATCAGAATACAATTGGTGGTGCAGTGGATAGAATACTGACACCCATGTTCAACCTCTCACAAACTCCTGTTGATTCCACTGCTGTGGCATCTTTCCCATACACTGCTTTGTCTCTCATTACCATCACTTGGTTGGTTCAGACCTCTGTCACCCCATAGCTGCTGACTGGTCCAGCTGCCTCGATTCATCCCAAGTTTGGTCCTTCCTCCACCCAGGTATCAGAATCTTCATTCCAACCCTCTCACCTCACTATGTCACCACCTACTCAAAACCTCCCATGGTTCCCCAGCAAACGTATGAAATGTAAAACTCTCTGTAGTGAACTTAAAGCCCTTCACCACCTAGCCCTCCCTCACTCTTCCAGTCTTGCTTCACCCTTTCCCCCAGATCCATATATGTCATAATCCATCTGTTTGGGCCTCCTTTCTCTTCTGGGGACAGGATGCTCCACCTTCTGACTCTATGGGGTTTTGTTGCCAGGCTTATTATTTAGAATGTTATCCCTGGCTTCCCTCAATTACCAGCTAGAGCCCACCTCACACAAGAAGCCTTTCCCAGTCTTCCTTAAATTTAGGGCCTTCCCTCTCTGGACTAGCTCCAATTCATTCTGTTCACAGAAGGTTTCTACAGAGTTGATGGCAAGCTGTCTGCAGCCCAGACCATAAGCTCCACAAGAGCAAGAGACATTCCTTGTATTGCTTTATGTGCTTGGCGCTTTGTATAGGGTACGGAACAGAGCAGACTTTTGGAGGTTTGTTAACTTGAAAAAAGTCTAGGAAACAGCTCAGACAGAAGACCCTAACTTCTTTTATACTTTCAGGGGAATTTCATGCCCCCAAATTCCAAAGAATGACTTGTTTTTTGGATCACAGATTTATCCTTAGAAGGAAGATGAAAGGCCATGGAGACCAAATCCCTCATTTTACACGTGGGAAAAGTGAACCTCATTAATTCTGTGATGGATTCAGAAAGCCACTACTAGGAAACATCTGAAAAAAAGAATTCCAAGGCAGGTCTTCCTGCCCCCACATTGAGCACCTGCTTCACCATGACACACAGCAGCCTCTTGTAACCCCAGCTCCCTTATACCTGCTTTCACCTCACTCACCTGGAGAGCAGATCCACAAGCCTTTTTGCTCCAGCATCCATGGTGCTTCCCTTTGCTCCAAATAAGAGATCACATCTTCTCTGGGAACTGGAAGTCCTGGGCATGGGGAGCCAGGAATAAGCATGGAGAGAAACTTAGAATTCAGCTCTCTTTAGGGAAAGGCATTGAGACACAGATTTGCTCCATTTTGTGATTCATTCCCTAACATTCACACATGAGTCTGCACTCACCCATCAGTGCTTGTAACGCAAGTAATCTCAAGCAGAATGTGCCACATCATCCTGCTGTACAACCTGTTCTAGGTTCCATTCTGGCAGAACTCCTAATTGCCAAACTGGCTAAAACGATTTATTGTGCAAGACCAGCCTCAAGCCCCAGTAACAGGGACCTTCAACAACCAGCTTTTACCCTCTCCCCCTATCCTATTCCTCACTCCATGAAACCTATAGCAGAGCTGTGTACTCTTCATTTGGAGTGTTTTTGCCTTTTCAGGTGAGATTCTCCTGCCAGCAAACTTGATAGACCCTATTGGGCCCAGATTCTATTTCTTGAACAGTCTTTTCTTCCTGGCAAAGCTGCAGACATGAAAGCAAGGACTCGTGTTTCTTTTCTAACCTTTGCGGAGTGGTGAGGGAAAAGATCATGGAACCAGATTGGAATCACAGAATTTGGTCTTGGTGAACCTTCCTCATGGAAGGATGAACTCATGGCACACTTTTTATTCTCTAGAAATGAGAGGGAGCTGTTGGTGCAGTGGAGAAAGCCCTGGGCCTAGAGTGAGGTGTGCCAGAGTATAAATCCAGTCTCAGACAGTTACTAGCTGTGTGCCACAGGACAAGTCTCTTAACCTCCATTTGCCTCAGTTTCCTTAACTGTCAAATGGGGAGAATAATATCACCCACTTGGAAGGTTGCTGTGATGATGAAGTGACATGATACTATAAAGAAAGTCCTGGGTCCAGCACCTGGTATACAGTAGGTCAAAATAAATGCTTCTTCCCTTCTTTTCCCAGGATCTCTGGGGAATTTGAGGGCAATAGGAAGGAGGATTCAGGGCAAACTTGCTAAAGGGGGCACAATTAGCAGCCATAATTGATGCCTGTTTAAAAGGAGAATATTCCAGATCCTAGACTCATCCCAGAGAGGACAGGCTTGTAAGGAGAAGCCACCTGAGCAGCTTTCAGAGACTTGGCAGACACAATTCCTGTCCAGCTGGAGGTCAGATTTAATGACCCTGAGGATGGCTCTATGTCTCAGATCCTTCCACACTAATTTGAAGCTGCCTGGAGGTGAGAGGCTTCAGGAGCATCAAGGAAACCCTCAGGTTCCTGTCCCACAGTGCAAAGACTTTCTAGAAGAAGCACCAGGCAGCAGGACAGGAGACCAACACTCTTCTCTCCAATAACCAATAAATGCTCCAAACCCTGCACACATCCCTTTGATGGCAGACTCAGTGTTACCAGAGGAAGTGTCCTTACCCAGGGAGAGCAGGTTCCGGGCATTCTCCAGCATGACCTCCCTGTACAGCTCCTTCTGAGCGTGGTCCAAGAGGCCCCACTCCTCCTGGGTGAAGTCCACAGCCACGTCCTTGAATGTCACCAACCCCTAAATCATTAAAAGTCACAGAACGTAGAGTTAAAGGAAATTTGAGATTTTAATAGTCCCACCCTCACTGACTTACAGAACAATCTGTCCCCCCACTGAACAATGATGACTCTGGAGGACAGTGTGAGGTTGACTTTGTGCAACTCTGCCTCAGGTAAATCCAATTTATGCACAAATCAAAAGACACCACCCACAGCATTTCACTATTATGCCTCAAAGTCCTGTGGTGAGAAGCAAGTGGTGAAGCAGCAGGTGTGCATACACTGGGAGCTGTGGTCACAACCCTGCACACAGGCGGCCCAGGTCGTATGGTCATTTCTCACTGGAAGCAGCAGTGGGACTTGGCACCCCCCTGGGCGTGTGAGCAGCCTTTTCAGGATCACACTGCTCACCTCCTGGTGTGAGGAAGGAGGCTAGAAAAGGTGCCCTAAACATTGTCTGTTTACCCAACTCTGGCCTGATCACTGCAGCAGGCAGGGAATTCCACTATGCGGTTGAAAAGCAAAAAAATGTACAAAGTGTATGAAAACATCTGCAAAGATGATTCCACTCACCATCAGTACACAGAACATGCACACACTAACAGACAACACAAAATCTAGTAGACCTGAAAGAAGAGCTGCTCTTGTTGCAAGAGAACTCAACAGGTATCACATCCAAATACCAGCCCTGAGTGAAACAAAGCTGGCAAATGAAAGTCAGCTTGCTGAAGTTGAAGCTTGATACACCTTTTGCTAGAGTGGGCACACTGAAGGGGAGCGCCATGAAGCTGGTGGGGGTTTTGCAATGAAAACGAATCTAATCACCAAGCTGGTATGCCTCCCAAAAGGAGTGAATGACAGGCTCATGACAATGGGATTGCCACTCACAGGAAAACGCCATGCCAACATCATCAGTGCCTATGCTCCCACCATGACAAACCTTGATGAAGTCAAAGAAAAATTTTATGAAGAATTACAGATCCTTATCATCAATGTGCCAAAAGACTTACAGTTCTGGGCGACTTTAATGCTACAGTAGGTTCAGACTATCAGACTTGGTAGGGAGTCCTAGGGAGGAATGGAGTTGGAAACAGCAACAGCAATGGTCATTTACTGCTGAAGACTTGTGCACTGCATGACCCTCTCATCACCAACACTGTTTTCTGTTTACCTAAATGCAATAAAAGTTCATGGATGCACCTGCACAGCAAACACTAGCATCTAACAGACCATGTGATTGTAGGGAGAAGAGACAGAAAAGATGTGAGAGTGATAAAGGCAATGTGTGGTGCAGAGTGCTGGACTGATCATAGACTTATCTTTTCCAAGCTAAATATTCACATTCATAAAAAGTACTGTCCCCAAGGCAAAATGACTACCAGAAGAATTAATGTCAACAAATTAGAGCTCTTCTCTGAGAACAGTTTGCTGCTGACATGGAGAGAAAGTTGAGCCAATACACAGTGGGCAACAGTGGAACAGAAAAGGAGTGGGCAGGTTTCAGAGATCTGGTGTACAGCACTGCATTTGCTCATCTGGGTCAGAACACTCACAAGCACTGAAACTGGTTTGATGAAAATGATAGGGAAATTCAGAAGCTGCTAAATGAAAAACAAGACCTCTACAGGATATACCAGCAGGACAGTTCAACCACCTCTAAGAAGGCAGCATTTAATTTCATCAAAAACGAAGTACAAGCAAAACTTAGAGAGATGCAGGATGCCTGCCTCAGTAAGAAGGCAGATGAAATTCGGTTTCATGCTGATAATATCAATCTAAAGGGCTTTTAAGATTCCCTGAAAGCTATTTATGGACCAAAAACTTATGGTGCATCACAACTACCTACTGGTGATGGAGTCACATTGATTAAGTGATAAATACATGATCCTAGAGAGATGGGCTAAACACTTCCATAGTGTTCTCAACAGACCCTCAAAAATCAATGCTGAAGCCATTGATGGTTTACTTCAGATTGAAGTCAATCCCTCCTTTCCTGAATTTCCAACTGAAGAAGAGGTTTTCAGGGCCTTCAGGCTCCTTTCATGTGGCAAAGCCTGATTTTACTCCAGCTGAGATTTACAAAGTGGATGGACCATTGCTCTTTCAAAAGCCGACTGAATTTTCCAGATTATATGGCAAGAGGAGTTCAAGAATGCCTCCACTGTCCATCTGTATAAGGGTAAAGGGAAAAGACTGTCTTGTGACAATCACAGGGAGATCTCTCTTAATCACTGCTGGCAAAGTTCTTACTAGAGTCCTCCTTAATAGGCTGCTCCTTCACCTGGAAGATGGTCATTTATCTGAGAGCCAGTGCTGCTTCAGAAAGGTCCGAGGAACAGTCTATACTGTGTATGCTGCCTGACAACTCCAGGAGAAATGCCAGGAGCAGAACAGAGGTCTGTACACAACATCTGTAGATATGACCAAGGCCTCTGACACTGTTAGTCATGAGGGCTTATGGAAAATTATGTCAAAATTTGGTTTCCTGAAGAAGTTCATCAATATTGTACATCAATTTCATGATGGTATGGCTGCCCAGGTTGTGGATAGTGGACAATGCTCTGGTACCTTCCCAGTCACCAATGGAAACAGGGCTGTGCGCTTGCACCCATGATTTTTAGCATGATGTTTTCAGCCATGTTGACAAACACTTTCAATGAGGATGAACATAGCATCAAGGTCAACTACTGTACTGATGGCAGGTTCTTCAATCTGAAAAGGCTACAAGTCAAGACCAAAGTGGAGGGAGTGTTGCTGCATGATTTTCTGTTTGCAGATGATTGTGCACTCGATGCAGCCTTGGAAGCTGAGATGCAACAAAGTATGGATCAATTCTCTGCTGCCAGTGCTACTTTTGGCCTAATAATTAATACCAAGAAGACAGAGGTGCTCCATCAGCCACCACCACACCATCCATACATGGAAATATCAGTTATAACAAAGGGAGAAGTTTTGAATGTTGTGGATAAGTGTACTTTCCACGGATGTACACATTGACAATTAGGTTGATGCACACATTGTCAGAGCTAGCTCAGTGTTTAGGAGGCTCTGAAGAAAATTTTGGGAGAGAAGAGTTATTAGACTGACTACCAAACTGAAGGTCTACAGAGCTGCTGTGCTGATCTCATTGCTATATGCTTGTGAATCATGGACAGTCTCCCACTGCCAGGCCATTCTATTTGAACTGTCTTAGGAAGATTCTGAAGATCACCTGGCTACATAAGGTACCATACCCTGACGTGCTTTCTGGAGTTGAACTGCCAAGTATCCAAACTCCACTTCAGAGAGGGCAACTCTGATCGGCTGGCCATGTTGAACGCAAAATGCACTCTTGCCAAAAAGACAATTTTATGAAGAGTTGCATGGGGCAGGCAATCACTTGGTGCCCAGAAGAAACAACACAAAGACACTCAAGATCTCTCTCAAGAACTTTTGATTTCACTGTGCAACATGGGAGACACTGTTGCAGGACTACTCAGCATGGTGTGCCCACGTAAGAAAAAGTGCTGTGCTCATTGAGCAAAGCAGAACTGAGACAGCACAAAGTAAATGCAGGTTCTGCAAATCTGGGATATCCTCCCCAATAATTCAAACGGACTATATGTGTCCAACCTGTGGTAGACTATTCAAAGCTCCTGTTCATCTGATCAGCCACAGTTGGACACACCACTTTATCAAGGTGAGGTCATTTTGGTCTTCTTCAAAGATAAAGGACAACAACGAATGTGAAAACATGTTTCCTGTGAATGTCTAAGTAGAGCCTACATCAGATTGCATGCTGTCTTAAGGTGGGGGAGAAAATGCAAAACTCAAAATCTTATGGAAGTGAATGTTGAAAACTAAAAATAAATTAATTATGAAAAATCAAAGCCAAACAAAACAAAAAGAACCTAGACATCATCTGTGAAGAAATTTTCAAGGAAAAGTGTGCTGACAACCTGGCAGCTGAGGACAAAGTTGAAATTGAGTGAATCCAGCAATAGCCTCAAGAAAGAGATCCCCAAATGAAAACTCTCAGGAATGTTATGTCCAATTCCAGATCTCCAAGGTCAAGGAGAAAATATTGCAAGGGCACAGAAAGAAATAATTCCAGTAGGCATGGAGCCACAGCCAGGATCACACAAGACTGAGCAGCTTCTAGATGATACAGGAGCAAAGGGCTTGGAATGTGATATTGTGAAGGGCAAAGGAGCTAGGATGGCAAGTACCAATCCCCTTTCCAGCAAAACTGAGTATGATCCTTGAGGGAAAAAAACTAAATGTGCAATGAAACAGAGGACTTCTAACCATTCCTGAAGAAAAGACTAGAGCTGAGGAGAAAATCTGACTTTCAAATACAAGACTCAGGAGAAGCATAAACAGATCAACACTAAAGAGCTTCAATAAGATTCATCTATTGTTTAATTGACTTTTAAAATCTGAAAAGTAAGTACAAATAAGAAAAAAACAAAGAAAGAAACCTAAATATGCTAAAATGAAAATAATACAAAATAAGAAAAGAAAAATGCCTTGCTATGTGCACACCAGAATGAGAGGATTCAAAATATGTAGCAATAAATGTCCATTTCAATAAATAGTGTGTTCACCCATCATTGCCACCACAGCAATGGTGACATGACTGGCATTTGACTTTGTTTGGACTGTGTTGAGAGCTGGCCATCATTTCTTTGCTTCCTTGTAAATTGTCTTTAGTTGTCTGCTCTGTCCTATTGACTTTGAAGGTTTAACTATCTCCACTCCTACATGGGAAGATGATACCTGTAACACCTAAGAACTTCTGATTATGGGGGCACTGAGAAGGAGTAGGTATAGAGAGTGTAAGTGGAATATGATGGGACAATATTGAAAAATATGAAATTAAGGGCTGAGTAAAAGCAATGTACTGGAAGAAAGGGAAATGGAAAGGTAGAATGAGGTAAATTACCTCACACAAAGAGGCATGAAAGACATGTTAAAATGGAGGGGAAAATGGAAGAGGTGCCAGGGAAGACCTTATTCTCAACAGCACTGGCTTGAAAAGGGAATAATATACAACTCAATTGGGTATAGAGATTTATCTTACCCTATAGGAAAGTAGGAAGGGAGGGGGATAAGAGAATGGGAGGGGGTGCTCCTAGAAGGGAGGGCCCAGTGGGAGGGGGAGATGATTGTCAGAAGCAAAACAGTTTTGAGAAGGGTCAGGGTGAACGGAGAGAGAAAACAGAATAAACATGGGGAAATAGGTTGGAGGGAAATAGACTTAGCAAACATAACTTTAAAAAAAACTTTCAAAGCAAGTTTCTCTGAAAAAGGCATCAACTCTCAAATAAATAGAGAAATGAAAGATATTTATAAAAATAAGAGTTATTACTTAATTGATAAACGATCAAAAAAAAATATGGAGTCAGTTTTCAGATGCAGTAATCAAAGCTATCTATAACCATATGACCAAATGCTCCAAATCACTACTGAGTAGAGAAATACAAATTAAATCAATTCTGCAATACAAGCTCAAATTTATTAGATGGCTAATAGGACAAAAAATGAGAATGACAAATGCTGGAAGGGTTGTGGGAAAATTGATATTGGTGATCTCAGAAAAGCCTGTGAAGACTTACAGGAGCTGATGCAAAGTGAGATGAGCAGAACCCAGGGAACACTGGACGCAGGAACAGCAACATTGAAACAATAATTTTCTGTGAATGACTTAGCTCTCCTCAGCAATACAACACTCTAAGACAACTGCAAAGGGCTTAGGAAAGAAAATGCTACTCATCCTCTGAGAAAGAATTGGTGGGCTCTGAATGCAGATGGATGGATACTTTTGCTTATTTAACTTCTCTTGGGGTTTTATGTCTGTGTTTCCTTTCACAGCATGACTGATTGACTGACCTGGAAATAATATGTTTCACATGATTGAACATGTATAACATGCCCTGAATTGCCAATATCATTAGTGAACATGGCCTCAAAAATGTCAAACCAAATCCTATCACAAATGGGTAAGCTGAATCAGGTGGCACATAGTAGGTCCATATAACCAGCTCCAACCCCATTTTCCAGTCTTTCCACACCTCATTCCCCTCCTCCACCTCTTCTCTGACCCACAGACACAAGCCTTCTGGTTGACTCTTGACCAAATCCCTCACCTCCTGACTTTAGCTTTTCCAGTAGCTGTCTACCATGACTGGAAAGTTCTCCATCCTGACCTTAGCCTCTGGTTTTCCTTCAAGTCTCATATAAAATTTCACCATCTGAAAACATTATTTTCCTCTTCCCCAAAACTGTTAAGGCCTTCCCTCTCAGAGTTAACTCCACCTGATACTGTGCAGAGCTAGTTTGGACAAACCTGCTGACATGTGGGGGGGTCAAGTGGCCCTGTGGATAGAGAGCTGGCTCTGGACTCAGGAGGCCCTGAGTTCTAATCTTGCCTCAAACACTAGCTGTGGGACTCTGGGAAAGCCAGACTGAACCCTGCTTGTCTCAGTTTCTTTTTGTGTCAAATAAGTTGGAGAAGGAAATGGCAAACCACTGAGGCTCTCTGCCAGGAACAACCCAATGGGTCAAGAACACTCAAAGAGCCAGCCAGGAATGAAAAGCAGCTAAATAACAATAACAAATATTTACTGACTGGACCCAAGGAACGGTGAACGGGAGGGACTAAGGGAGGCTGGGGACACCTGCCTGAGCCATTGTAAGGAGGGAGAGCTTGGAAACACGCAGGGAGGGCAGAGAGGTGAGGAGGGGGAGGGCATGCTCCACATGCCAAAGAGAAAGGGCATCAGTTTAAGCCAGAGCAGCAGAGCAGGGCAGTGTTGTTACTACCTCATTCAATTCCATGCCTGTCTTTGTACAGAAATGCTCCATGAGGACCACGTTGGCAGCTTCGTAGACATGCTCTACATCTATGGCAATGGCCTCATGGGCTGATGTCTGGGCACAGACTGCACTCACCTGGGAAGGGTGGCTGTGGCTCCCAGGGGCCATTTCCTCTGGCTCCAGGCTCCCTCCTGGGGTCAGGCCTGGGTCCTCTGCAGACTGGGCAAGGAGAACGATCCCAAAGGGGGAGGGGTGTTGCTGTTCTCTTCCAGTACAGCAGGCTGACCTACAGGGATTCACAAGGGTGAGGCCCCAGAGCACTTGCAAAGACCCTGGCACTACCCTCAGGGAAGAGACTCTCTCCTACAGAACAAGGGTCAGGCTTGGAGGAGATAGTCTGAACAGGCAGACTCCTTCCCTCCCTCTCTTACACCTTTTCTCCTGCCTCCTTGCCCCACATTCTCCCACAGAGATCCAGGAGATAGAGGGGGCTTGGGATCCCAGATAGGATGAGACCAGTCAGAGCCTCAATGACTTCTCAGTCAGAGCTCTCCCTCCACATGGCCCTCTGCCCTCCCTGTATTCCCCCTCACTGACTCACAGACACATTAGTTAGACTACAGACTGACTGCTTGATCTAAGAGAGAGGGAAGCTAGGGAAGGTTGAGGTGGGGGAGGGGTCTTGAATGATCAGGGGAAGCCTGAGACTGGGAGACAAAATGCAGTCTGGGATTCAGCCCCCTGGCATGGGGTCTGAGATAGGGCCTCAGAAGCCCTGGGGAACGGGAGCAGAGTCTGGGAGTCAAGAACCTCTAACATACCTAATGGAGGGAGATGAGGGACACTGGAGGGGCAGAAGGGATCCAGGGGGACACTGAGCCTGGGGAAGCAGGATGACTGTGTCCTGAGTTCTCACTGGGAGCTGAGGAGAATTGTTGGGATGCTCTGGTAGAGCTTAGGCTTGGAATCCCTAAAGGGAGACTGGAGACAGGGAGCCACATGCCTGGGATCAGACAGGGAAGCAGTCCCAGAGCCTTGGGTGCAGAGAAAGGGGGCCAGGAAAGAGCTTTGGTACCTGTGATCAAGTCTGGATACATAGGAAGGAAGGTTGGATTCTTGGATCTCCAAAGGGGGCTAGATCTAAAGGTAAGGAAGGGAATTCCTAACTAAGAAGGTAGAGATTAGGGGACTGGGAAAAAGGACATGGGGTTGGATAGGAAGCTGAAATCAGGACTCCCAGAATCCTGTGGGCAAAGTCTGCAATCTGGAAAAGTGTTACACAGTGGAAAATCTGGGGAAGGTGAGGCAGGAATTCAGGAAGTGATGGGGAGTCTGCGAACGTTGTAGGGGCAGGGAGCTATCCAGGAGCCAGGCTTGGGGGGAAAGTGTGCTCCTGGCAGACCTGGAGGTCACCATGAGGTCGGACGAGGAGAAGGGCATTGAATTGCAGGGGAAGCCAGGAAAGGGGGGAGGGTGAAGGGCGCTGTGGCTCAGTCCTACCTGGGACCCGCCAGCACAGAGCTGGGCTCCAGAAGGTACAGCGACCTCGGCTCCAGGGAAGAAAAGGAAAGAGATTTGAGGTGCAGGGAGAGCAGAGCATTCTGGGCTCAAACACTTCCTGCTCCTGGCCAGCCCACCCTGGGAGGGTCTTCCTACTCCCACAGCCCCACCCCCTCCAGTCCCCAAGGCCAGGATGGCTGGGCCCTTTCCTCCAATCACACCCAGGGAGCTCAGAGATCCTGGCTGCCTCCCATCCCGAAGCCCTGCCCTCAATTCCATGCAGTGCCTTCTCCAGTGCAATGATCCCTCCTCTGCCCTAAACTCCTCCCAGGTCTCCACACTCCACCCCTCCCACATCCCACTGTAATTGTGATCTTTGACCCTCTACAAAGTGGTCTGATATTTAGGCTACATAGATTTAGGCCATTAAGGCATTAGAACTGGAAGCATAAGAATAAAAGGCTACTGGATCAGACAGACTCCATCTTAACAAGGTGTGTTCAGGGAAGAGAAATCCCTACTCTTTGGGGACTGCTGAACCCTTTTCAGGGCTGCTCTCCATATTGTATCCACCTAATCCTCACCTGTGGTTCCCAGAAGCTGCAGCAAGTGCAGGGGCAACATCTCTGTAAGCCATTTCCTCAGAGCAGAGAAACCAGGAGGAGGAACACTGAGTGTGGGGTGGGGGAGGGGAGTGTGCCTGCCCCCAGCATGTGAAGGCTTCCCCAGTGGAATGGGTGAATGAGAACATTGTGTTCCAGAGGTCAAGAAGGTGGCTTGGAGCTTAGTGAGACACAGAAGATGCCAAGGTCATGCATTGCATCTTGATCCAACCCCAGTCACCTCGATTCTGTTCTGTCACTAGGCTGCGACATCTATGGAAGAGTGAGGGTAAGGACTCTGTGCAGCTCAGTCTCACCTAAATCCAGTTTGGGAGGGAGCCAAAAGATGTCACCCGTTCCATCTGACCATTTTTGCTTTCCTCAGTGTCCTGTGGTGTCAGGCAGGTGACAAAGCAGCAGGCCAGGATACACTGGGAGCTGTCATCATAATACTGCACACAGGTGGCCCAGGACATCAGGTCATCTCTCACTGGCAGCCGCAGTGGGATTTGGCAGCCCCTGGGTGTCTGAGCAACCCTTGAGGACTTCACCCCTCCCTTCCTGGTGTGATGAAGGGGCCAGAAAAGGTCCCCTACAAATTGTCTGCTTACCCAACCCTGGCCTGATTACCATGGCAGGCAGGGATCCCACCCTTCAGTCAAAACACACAAAAACTGTACAAAAATTTCTGCAAAGATGATTCTCCCCACTTACTAGTACGTAAAAATTTCACACATTTATGGACAAAACAATATTCGGTAGACCTGAAAGAGGAACAGTTCTTGCTTCAAGAGAATTCAGCAGATATCACAAGCAAACAGCAGCCCTGAGTGAAGCAAGGCTGGCAAAGGAAGGCCAAACTATTGAAGATGAAGCTGGATACACGCATTTCTGGAGTGGCCACAGTGAAGGGGAGCACTGAGAAGTTGATGTAGGTTTTGCAATCAATACTAATCCATTCAACAAGCTTGTATTCCCATCAAAAGTACTGAATGACAGGCTCATGACAATGTGAGTGTCACTTGCCAGAAAACATCACCTCACTATCGTCAATGCCTATGCTTCCACCATGATGAACACTGATGAAGTGATAGAAAGATTTATAAAGATCTAGAAACTTTCATCATCAGTGTGCTAAAGGAGGAGAAGCTGATGTAATTCGGAATGACTTAAATGCTAGACTAGGCTCAGAGTGATGGCAGAGAGTCCTTGGGAATAACGCTGTAAACAGCAACAGCCACGCTCACTTACCATTGAAGAGTTGTGCATCTCATGACCTTCCCATCACCAAAACTTTCTTCCTTTTACCTAAACACAACAATACTTTGTGGATGCATCCTTATAGCAAACATTGGCATTTAATAGACTATGTGGTTGTAAGAAGAAACAGAGAGGATGTGAGAGTGATGAATGTAATATGTGATGCAGAGCACTGAAATGATCACAGACTTATTCTCTCCAAGCTTTATATTTGCATCCAACAAAAGCAGCAGACCCAAGTCTAGATGACCAGGATAAGACATGAGGTCAACAGATTAGAACACTTCTCTAAGCAGGAACAGTTTGTTGCTAACTTGGGAGGGAAAGTTGAGCCAATATACAGTTGGCAGCAGTGTAACAGAAAAGGAGTGAATAGCGTTCAGAGATATGTTGTACAACACCCCTTTTACTCCTCTGGATCAGAAGATGAACAAACATCAAGACTGGTTTGATGAAAATGATGGGGAAATTCAGAAACTACTACATGATAAACAAGAAACCCACAGGACTGACCAGTACGGTAGTTCATCCATCTCCAAGAAGTCAATATTTTACTCCATCATAGTAAAGTACAAGTGAAGCTTAGGGGAGATGCAGGATCCTTGGCTCAATCAGAAGGAAGAGGAAATTCAGTTTGACACGTTCAGTAAGAAACTAAAATGCTTTTATGATGCCCTGAAGGCTATTTACAGGCTGCAGCTATTCACTGTCATACTGATAAAGACATGACCCTGAATTGGAGTCGGGGGAGGAGACAAGATGGCGGAGTAGAAAGACTCACTGTATGCTAGTTCCAAATCCACAGCCCATAAATTTCCTGTAAAAAGAACTCCCCACAAATTCTGGAGCAGTACAAGTCATGCAGAAACACAGTGGAAGAGATTTCCGTTCCAGAGAGCCCTGGAAAGCTGTTCCCAGGGGTCTGTCATGCTCTGGACGCAGAGCCCACCCCTGTGCTGCCCTGGTTGGGCAGCCCCAGAGGAGCAGATCCGAGCAGGCTTCAGGGGCAGAATCTCCTGCGGCCACGAAGGTCCCTCCACCCACAGGCGCTACAGGTCAGTGAGAGAGACATCTGGGCTGGCCAAGAGGGGAGCGGGGTGTCTCCATGACTCGGGCTCCCTCGGGAGGCAGTGGTGGAGGTGGTGGCAGAGGCAGTGGTGGCCCAGAACTCCCAGCACAGGCAGGAGCTCAGGGCCATTACTAAAGGTCTCCACATAAACCCGCTGAGGGAACTGAGCCTGGGAGGTGGCCCTGCCCACACCCAAGCACCAGAACTTAAGCTCACATTGAATAGCAGCCATGCCTGCCCCTGAAAGCCCTGAGGCTGAGGAGCAGCATTTGAATCTCAGGCCCCAAGCACTAGCTGGGTGGATCTAGGTGGGGGTGGACAGGAATCTCACAAGTCAAGTAACTGGCTGGGAAAATGCCCAGAAAAGGGAAGGAAAATAAGACCATAGAAAGCTACATTCTTGAGGGAGAGATATTCCCGCCTTTCATTTCTGATGAGGAGGAACAATGCTTACCATCAGGGAAAGACATGGAGGTCGGGACCTCTGTATCCCAGACATCCAAGGTGGATGTCTGGTGGGCTCAGCCCATGGAAGAGCTCAAAAAGGATTTTGAAAATCAAGTTAGACAGCTGGAGGAAAAACTGGGAAGAGAAATGAGAGAGATGCAAGAAAAGCATGAAAAACAGGTCAATACCTTGCTAAAGGAGACCCAAAAAATTGCTGAAGAAAATAACACCTTGAAAAATAGGCTCACTCAACTGGCAAAAGAGGTTCAAAAAGCCAATGAGAAGAATGCTTTCAAAAGCAGAATTAGCCAAATGGAAAGAGGTTCAAAAGCTCACTGAAGAAAATAGTTCTCTCAAGATTAGAATGGAACAGATGGAGGCTAATGACTTTCAGAGAAACCAAGAAATCACAAAACAAAACCAAAAGAATGAAAAAGTGGAAGAGAATGTGAAATATCTCATTGGAAAAACAACTGACCTGGAAAATAGATCCAGGAGAAACAATTTAAAAATTATGGGACTACCTGAAAGTCATGATCAAAAAAAGAGCCTAGACATCATCTTTCATGAAATTATCAAGGAAAACTGCCCTGATATTCTAGAACCAGAGGGCAAAATAAGTACTGAAGAAATCTATCGATCACCACCTGAAAGAGATCCAAAAAGAGAAACCCCTAGGAACATTGTGGCCAAATTCCAGAATTCCCAGGTCAAGGAGAAAATATTGCAAGCAGCTAGAAAGAAACAATTCCAGTATTGTGGAAATACAATCAGGATAACACAAGATCTAGCAGCTTCTACATTAAAGGATTGAAGGGCATGGAATAAGATATTGCAGAAGTTAAAGGAACTAGGACTGAAACCAAAAATCACCTACCCAGCAAAACTGAGCATAATACTTCAGGGGAAAATATGGTCTTTCAATGAAACAGAGGACTTTCAATCATTCTTGATGAAAAGACCAGAGCTGAAAAGAAAATGTGACTTTCAAACACAAGAATGAGAAGAAGCATGAAAAAGTAAACAGCAAAGAGAAGTCATAAGGGACTTACCAAAGGTGAACTGTTTACATTCCTACATGGAAAGACAATATTTGTAACTCTTGAAACTTTTCAGTATCTGGGTAGTTGGTGGACCACACACACATACACACGCACACACACATGTACACGTGTGCACACACAGAGACATACACACATGCATGCACACATAGAGACAGAGAGCACAGAGTGAATTGAATAGGATGTGACAATATCTTAAAAGAAATTAACGTAAATGGTGAGAGAGAAATGTAGTGGGAGGAGAGAGGGTGAAATGGAATGGGGTAAATTATATCTCATTCAAGAGGCAAGCAGGAGACTTTTTAGTGGAGGGAAAAAGAGGAGAGCTGAGAAAAAAACATGACGTTTACCCTCATCACATTCGACTAAAGGAAGGAGTAAAATGCACACTCATTTTGGTATGAAAACCTATCTTACAGTATAGGAAAGTGGGGGAGGAAATAAGTAGGGTGGGGGAGATGATGGAAGGGAGGTCAATGGGAGGAGGGAGCAATTTGAAGTCAACACTCAGGGAGGGCCAGGATCAAAAGACAGAATAGAAACAATGGGGGGCAGGACACAATGGAGGGAAATACAGTTAGTCTTACACAACACGATTATTATGGAAGTCATTTGCAAAACTTCACAGATATGGCCTATATTGGATTGCCTGCCTTCCCAAAAGGAATGGGTGGGGAGGGAGGGATGGGGAGAAATTGGAACTCAAAGTTTTAGGAACAACTGTCGAGTATTGTTGTTGCTACTAGGAAATAAGAAATACAGTCAATGGGGAATAGAAAGTCATCTGGCCCTACAGGACAAAAGAGAAGATGGGGACAAGAGAAGGGAGGGATGATAGAAGAGAGGGCAGATTGGTGATAGGGAAAATTAGAATGCTCGGTGTATTGGGGTGGGGGGAGGGGACAAATGGGGAGAAAATTTGGAACCCAAAATTTTGTGAAAGTGAATGTAAGAAAGTTAAATAAATAAATTTACATTAAAAAAAAAAGACATTATCCTGAGGAGATGGGCTGAGTGTTTTCCTAGTGTTTTCCAGAGACTATCATGAATCAGAGGTATTAGTTTTTCCTGAGCACATTCAGAGAATGATAATTTAGATAAAACAGAAAGAGAAGATGGACAATAAAAAGAGGGAGAGAAATCCATGTTCAAATGGGGAATAAAAATGGATGGCATTCAAAACTACTGAACAGGATTAATTGAAGGGGAAAAGAGAAAGGAAAATCTGAGAAACTGAGGGGGAAAAATGAGATGGAATCCATGTAGAATGAGATGAAACCAGGAGAGAGAAGAACATTTCTGGAGAAACTAGAGTTGAAAGACATGACAGGACTATGCGTATATCATTCCAACACTTGGAACTTCTTTGAAAACCACAAGGGCAAGGAGAAACTGCTAACAAATGTAAAAAGGCAGAAATAATACATCCTTTCATTCCACAATGAAATAAGATTGGAAATATGATCAGAGACTACAAACAAAAAGATACAAACCTAAATGGTAGTAGCAGAAAGTGAGACATGTTGGAGAAAAATGGAAAAATTGGGACACAAATTAATTGTTGGTGGAATTGTAAAATGACCCAAACATTTTGGAAAGCAATCTGGAATTATGTTGGCACACCAATATTTGGTCTACTTGGAAACATGATTAGGGACAAAGGAAAAGAGCCTACATGTTCTAAAATGTTTGCACTAGGAAAGAACTGGAAACCACAGAGATGCAATTGGGGAATGGTTCAACAAACTGGGTATATGATTGCAATGTCTTATATGAAATATTGACCTCAAGATTTTAGAAAAACATGAAAATATTTTCATGCAGTACAGAAGAGGGAAATGAGCAGAACCACAAGAACAGTGTTTATAGAAACAGAAATGTTGTGTTAAGAAAGTGAGTGAAGGAGTTATTTCACTATAAAGGAGGACATATGAAGATAAATATTAGCTGTATCCACGGAAAGAACTGATAAAAAGATGTATGGCATAACTTACACACACACACACACACACACACACAATTATTTGTGCCTAATGGTAGCAATTTCTAGGTTGGGGGGAGGAGGGAAGAGTAAAAGAAAAACATTACATATCAATTTTGCTGTATATTTGAAAGGAAAAGCAACTTGTGCAGAGTAAATTTGCAGTTGCATGTACACCATCTTTTTATTGTACTATGTCATAAAAGTGCTTTTTTATTACATAAAACAAAAACTATTAAATACTTGTCTTGAAAGCGTACACACATGCCACACACACACACACTCACACACACATGTATTTTAAGATCTTGGCAACTAGTCCCATTACTTCTTGGAAACCAGAGGGAGATGGAAGCAAAGTCATATTTGATATCCTTCAGCTCAAAGATCACTGCAGATGGTGATGGCAGCCATGAAATTAAGAGATACCTCCTCCTTCAAAGGAAAGTCATGGCAAACCTGAACAGTATAGTAAAACAATAATGATATCACCTTGCCAAAAATAATCCAGATAATCCAAGCTATGGGTCTTCCAATATATTGCTGTCAATATGAGGAAAGGCAAGCACCACAGAATCAACAAATTGTGGTGCTGGAGAAAACTTTTGAGAGTCCCGTGGACAAAAAAAGGTGACATCAGTCAAGACTTAAAGAAATTAATTCATCCCATTCTCCAGACGATCAAACACTGAAGCTGAAAGACTTTGGCCACATAATGAGAACATGAGATTCTTTAGAAAAGACCGTAATTTTGGGAAAGATAGAAGAAAACAGGAGAAGGGGAAAGCAGAGTGTGAGAGGGATAATGTCAATGGAAACTAAGAACATGAACTTGGACAGACTTTGGGAGATAGTGGAGGATATATGGGCCTGGTCTGCTATGGTCCATAGGGTCACAAAGAGTTGGACACAAGTGAATGACTGAACAACAAAAAATGTTCTCTCAGCTTAAAGTATCCTCTAAGGTGAGACTAAGGGCAGCTAATTGATGCTATAGTGCAGAGCACTGGGCTTGGAATCAGGAATACACAACTTCATGAGTTCAAATCCATCCACAGAAATTTACTAGGTGTACAAACCTGGCCAAATCACTTAACCCTGTTTGCCTCAGTTTCCTCACCTGTGAAATAAACTGGAGAAGGAAATAACAAATCAATCCAGCAACTATGACATGAAAAAAGCAATCCGAAGTGGAGTCACAAAGAGTCAGAGACGACTGAAATGACTGAACAATAAATCAGGTGAGACTGTCATGATGGCCTCTAGACAATCAGGTCAAATTTGATGACAATGGTTTCCATAAATAGATATTACTTACTAAAGCCTTCCTTCAGGAGAGAGTGCAGTGTGGTCTTAAGACCAGAAGGAGTAATTATCGTAGGGAAAATCAAGTCAATCAAGTCCAAGGTTCAAAAATCAGAGCACCAGCAGTTTATTTGTTCACATGAATTTACAAATGAAGAGGGAAATGGCTTTGCCACTGAGCTCAAAGTCCTGGAGGAGGAGAGGCAGTTTTGTTCAACACTAGGTTTTTTGAACTTACCCTTTATGTTTTTAAGAGGCAGCAGGGGTACATTTTGACAAGGAACTTTGAAGATGTTCAACAAACACACACACACTTTCCTTTGTTGTTATCTTACTCATGTGTTTGTACATTTTTTCACATATTAATATTTGAATGACCTTTTTTCAATAAAAAAATTTCAAGAAAAACGTAGAACAAAGAACAGAAGTTGGTAGGTAGGGAAAGCAATATAAATGGTTAAAGGACTGACAGCAATATGGAGGTAGGAACAATGTGATTGTTTGGAAGTCTAAAATGTGGGCAAAAATGTTGATACTTTCCACTTGGATCTTGCAGAAATAACTAATGATAGATAACAAATTTCCTGTAATTGTACAAAAGTATCAGAGACAATATTTCCAGGAATGGCATTATCCTAGCTGGGTAGAGAACAACAGATGGCCTAGAACTGAATCAGGAAATTCAAAGGTAGAGAAGATCATGAGTTTCCTTGATAAACACACACACACACACACACATATATTTCCTCCAACTATCCTAATACCGAGAAAGGTCTCATAAGTTACAAATATTATCTTTCCATATAGGAACATAAAGAGTTCAACTTTAGTAAGTCCCTTATGATTTCGCTTTCATGTTTATCTTTTCATGCATCTCTCAGTTCTTGTGTTTGAAAGCCAAATTTTCTATTCAGCTCGGGTCTTTTCATCAGGAATGCTTGAAAGTCCTCTATTTCACTAAATCACCATTTTTTTTTTCTCCTGAAGCATTAAACTTATTTTGCTGGGCAGGTGATTCCTAGTTTCAATCCAAGCTACTGTGACCTCTGGAATCTCATATTTCAAACCCTCTGATCTCTTAAGGTAGAAGCTGCTAGACATTGTGTTATTCTGATTGTGTTTCTGCAGTACCCAAACTATTTATTTCTGGCTGCTTGCAATATTTTCTCCTTAACCTGGGAGCTGTGGAATTTGGCTACAATATACCTAGGAGTTTTCCTTTTGAGATCTCTTTCAAGAGGTGATTGGTGGATTCTTCCAATATCTATTTTACTCTCTTGTTCTGGAATGTCAGGTCAGTTTTCCTTGATAATTTCTTGAAAGATGATGTCTAGCCTCTTTTTTCGATCATGGTTTTTAGTTAGTCCAATAATTTTTAAATTGTCTCTCCTGGATCTATTTTCCAGGTCAGTGTGATATTTCACATTGTCTCCTACTTTTTCATTCCTTTGCTTTTGTTTAATAATTTCTTGATTTTTCATAAAGTCATTAGCTTCCATCTGCTCCATTCTAATCTTTAAGGCATTATGTTTTTCAGTGAACCTTTGGACCTCCTTTGCCATCTGGCCAATTATGCTTTTTAAGGCATTCTTCTCCTCATTGACTTTGATATTTTTTCCTTGTTTTTGCTCATTTCCCCAGTCAATTACTTGACTTTGAGCTCTTTGTCAAGGTAGTTCTCTACTTCGAGTGAAGGTGGGGTGAGGGATGTACTGTCAGCTGCTTGATGCCCCCACAATCTATGGACATAGAGCTCCAGAAACACTTGCTGCCCCTGCTGCTGCTGAGGCTACTGTGGACTCTGACTCCCCTTCCACTGCCCTGGCCAGGCCACTCTACTCTCTCACACAGGTCAGACAGGTTTTTTCCACTGACCTTCCCATTTGTCCTTCACATTTTGGGGTTTTGAAGTAGGGAAGCTGTCACAGGCTCCAGAGATTTAATTTCCCCTCAGCCTGCTCAGGTCCTGTCTTTGCTGGCACACCCTATGCTGCACTTCACTGCTCCCAGCATGGTGCAGTAGACACTTACCATCAATCTTGTAGATTGCCTTGGACTGAAGATTTGCTTCCCTCTGTCATTCTCTGAGTTCTACGGCTCCAGAATTTGTTTAGTCATTTTTTACGAGCATTTGGCTGGGCTTGGGGGAAGAGCACTAGCAAGTCTCTGCTTCTAATCTGCCATCCTGGCTTTGCCCCCATTTATTTATTTTTGTTGCATTATCTGAGGTCACATGTCCAAATGAACACATGTTTGCATTTTTCTGAATCCTGTGATTCTGTCCTTTCCCATTAATTTTTTCAGAAAGTCATTACTTATTTCTTTTGAAAAAAAATCTTTAAATACTTCTGTTCACTAAAATAAAATTAAAATTACTCTAAAAAACACAATTTTAAAAATGCATGGAATTCCCTTGCCTGAAAACATGTATCTGATACAGGATTTTGAGTTCATCATCCCTTTCTAAAGAACTGGACAGCATGCTTCACTATTGATCCTTTTGCACCCCTTCCTCTTTAGAGGTTCACAAACCCCTTTAAGAATTGAGACAACAGTATAAGGGATTTGAACTAAAAATTTATCAGTGGCACCTTAAGCAGTAAATAATTGTCCAGTTTGGTTACAACATTATTTATCGTCTGGGACATCAGGCATATGCATGTCTCAATCTTAACAGTGGCCTTCCTGCAGTGATTCGAAACTATCATTATCACAAATCCATGGCTTTTGCCAATCTTGCAGTGAGGACCTCAAACTCTGACTGCTTCTGACTATCTGCAACATATTCTTTCAGTTTCTCAACTTGACATCAAATTGGTGCCAGACTTTCAGGAGGGCCAGACATCCAGGTGGAAATGATCAGAGGCATGCAAAAACCCTCAGTGGCTGCCTATCACTGCACCTGAATAGCTCTTTCATTCGTGTGTGGCCTTGTAACCACATCTCATCAAACCCCAGATCACCAGAACAAAATCTCACTTGGGTTTGCTACTGGAAAACCATGATCACTAGGCATGCACAGTACAGGTCACCATGAAATCATGAAAGACCACCACAGCTCTGCTACAAAAGCAGACTGCTGAAATGCTAACGTTGCTTTCTAATTTGAATTTCTGCTTAATCTTCTTTCTTGCTGCTGCTGGAAGAAACTGGTTCACAACATGGGTTAGACTGTTAGTCATTCAGTAGAGTTTCACTGGAAGTGTGGTCAGTTTACCAATGGTAGAAAAAACAAAGTTATGTATGAAGAAATTCTATCCTTTCAAAAGTTGTTTTGTATAGAAACATTAATAATAAAAAAATTAAATCATTATGTGCAATTGACACTGAAGTACCATTGTCATTCATTGTAGTACTTCACATAAGCCAATAGAAAAAGAATCCTTTGTAACAGTAATTGGCAATTCATTTTGACTACTTAAAGAGTTTTAAAAAATGAATTTTCCATTCCTCAGCACAAGCTTGTCAAATTCTCCTTCCATTTTCCACCTCATCCAACAGTAAGCATTTTTACCATACTATCTTTAAAAATCAGAATACAACTGGTGGTGTAGTGGATAGAATGCTGGGCCTCAAAGCAAAGACAAGTGTTCTGATCCTATGTCATAAACTTGCTAGTCCTGGGACACTTTCCAATTTATATACTTAATGTTGGGTAAGACAGTTCATCCATGTAAAAGCTTTTCTATATAGGTTACATTCCTAAGGTTTCTCTCCAGTGTGGATTCTCTGATGCTGAGTAAGAGCTTTACTTTCTCTAAAATTCTTTCCACATTTATGACAGTCATAAGTTTTTTCTCCTTCATGGATTTTCTGATGCAGAATTAGACTAGTATACCATTTAAAAGCTTTTCCACATTGAGTGCATTCATAAGGTGTCTCTCCAGTGTGGATTCTCTGATGTACAGTAAGAGTGGTACACCACTTAAAGGCCTTTCCACATTGATTACATTCATAAGGTTTCTCTCCAGTGTGGATTCTCTGATGTTGAGTAAGACCATCCTTCCATGTAAAAGTCTTTCCACATTGATTACATTCATATGGTTTTTCTCCAGTGTGGATCCTCTGATGTTCACCAATACTCTTCCTACATCTGAAAGTCTTTCCACATTGATTACATTGAAAAGGTTTCTCTCCAGTATGGATTCTCTGATGTTGAACAAGACTATCCTTCCATGTATAAGTTTTTCCACATTGATTACACTTATAAGGTTTTTCTCCACCGTGCATTCTCTGATGTTGAACAAGACTGACCTTCCGTCTATAAGTCTTTCCACATTGATTACATTCATATAGGTTCTCTCCAGTGTGTATTCTCTGATGTAGAGTCAAACTGTTCCACCATTTATAAGCCTTTCCACACTGATTACATTTATAAGGTTTCTCTCCAGTGTGGATTCTCTGATGTAAAGGAATACTTTTCCTACATCTGAAAGTCTTTCCACATTGATTACATTTATAAGGTTTCTCTCCAGTGTGGATTCTTTGATGTTGAACAAGACTGGCCTTCTGTGTATAAGTCTTCCCACATTGATTACAATCATACAGTTTCTCTCCAGTGTGTATGCTCTGATGTAGAGTAAGACTGTTCCACCATTTAAAAGTCTTTCCACAATGATTACATTTATAAGGTTTCTCTCCATTGTGGGTTCTCTGGTGTACAATAAGTTGAGTCTTCTTTTTAAAAGCTTTTCCACACTGATTACAGTCATGAGGTCTCTCTCCCATGTGGATACTCTGATGTACGGCAAGAGCCCGACTTTCCCTAAAAGCCTTTCCACAATGATTACATTGAAAAGGTTTCTCTCCAGTGTGTTTTCTCTGATGTAGAGTAAGACTGGTACACCATTTAAAAGCCTTTCCACATTGATTGCATTCATAAGGTGTCTCACCAGTGTGAATTCTCTGATGTACAGTAAGATTGGTAGACCACTTAAAAGCCTTTCCACATTGATTACATTCATAAGGTTTCTCTCCAGTGTGGGTTCTCTGATGTTGAACTAGACTATCCTTCCATGTAAAAGTCTTTCCACACTGTTTACATTCATAAGGTTTCTCTCCAGTGTGGGTTCTCTGATGTAAAATAAGATGATCTCTCTTTTTAAAGGCCTTTCCACATTGATTACAGTCATATGACTTCTCTCCAGTGTGGATTCTCTGATGTACAGTGAGACCTCTCCTTCCCCTAAAAGCCTTTCCACATTGATTACAGTCATAAAGTTTCCCTGCAGTATGGGTTCTCTGATGTTGAACAAGACTGCTTTTGCATGTAAACATCTTTACACATTGCTTACATTTATACTCTTTATTTGCAGTGTGGATTCTCTGATGCAAAATAAAACCAGACTTCCTCGTAAAAGCCGTTCCACATTGATTACATTCATAAGGTTTCTCTCCAGTGTGGATTCTCTCATTTGTTGCACAGATTTCTCTCCAACTGAAGTCCGAGGGATCATCACCCATCAATCTTGCCTCGTGAGGTTTTCCCACAGAAAGGCTTAGCTCTGTAGTAGTTTCCTTCATTTCCAGCCTGATCACTCCTTCTGGAAAAGAAAACAACAAACCAACAATAAAAAATACAGAAACCACACATACATACACACACACACACACACACACACACACACATACACATACCTTTGTTCCACTGTTAGAACATAAACTCAGTTACTTTCTATTTCCTCAAAGAGAAAAATCTTAAAAGTGCAGAAGTAATCATTTAAAATACCGTTACTTCACATTTCAAGGATGATTTAATTTACAAAGAACTTCACACGCAATCATACTGGATCTTCACAATAAACTTGTGACACTACTAGAGCCATCATTCTTATCACATTTACAACTCAGACCATGAGCTCAGAATGGCTGAGTGATTTGACCCAAATCCCAATGGCTGAGACTAGATTTTAGTCTCTGAAAGGTCATGCTATGTCCACTGTACTCAACAATTTATCTCCACTTCAATATTTCCCTTTTCCTTTCACTGTCTGGATTTTCAATCCATTCTTCATAGATACAATGCCATTTGGTGCACATATACTAAGTATTCAAAATATTTCATGATCTAGCCTACTTGCAAGTACAACCTAATTTTCTGGGGATCACTTTCAAACTTATTTTTCCTGTTGCATTATCTGAGGTCTGCATTACATGCAGAATACAAACACTTCTTTTTGTATTTCCCTGAGACAGAAGAGATTTTGTTCTGAACCATTAATTTTTTTAGATAGCTATTTATCTTTTAAAAATTATAATTAAATTTATGTACTCAATAAAAGTAAACTCCTTCTAAAACACACAATGAAAAGAATGCATGGCATTACCCATATCTGAAAATATATGTCTGATACAGGAATTTGAGTTTATCATCCATTTCTACAAAAGTAGACAGCATGCTTGTAACAGCAAGCAAAGTATGATCTTTTGTTGCTGCAGTTGTAGCCAATTAAGTGCCTTTGATTGAATCAATCAAGAGTCTTTGATTAGAAAAAGTATATATATGTATTATAGAGAGAGCAGTCAGAAGCACAACTGAGAGAAACAGAGAGAGAAGCGCAGCCAAGAACCACACCACAACCATTAGCAGGCTAGGGGAACTTGCTTGTGGGGAGGCCTCATAGAATGTTTGTGAGGTTGGTACTGTCTGATGCTCTTTATGAGTGAATTGAGATGATGGTGCTGGTAATGTGTATAAATATTGTTATAGCCCTGTTAAACCTTGTTTTCATAGAAACAGAAACTGCAGGCAGGAGCCCCTGGAGCCTGCTGTCAGGAAGAAGTAGGAAGAGTTTGGAGTAGAACAGTACCTGTGAGCTGAGACAAGGAGCGGGAGCAGAGAACTGCCTGTGTGTGAACCCAGACAAGAGCTGGGAGTGGTCGGTCCACAGAAGAGGGAGCCATAGGGTTTGGAAGTCAGCCTTGAGTTAAGATGAGAGAGGACTTTACTTGGACACTGTGTATTGATTAATTAGATTGCTCTTTCAGTGATCTGGGGTGGGGGGGAAGGTGTGGTATTTTCTGCTACCCCTTAAGGATGTATCATGCTAGGGAAGACCCTAGCCTGGGACCCCCTGACTTTGGGAATGCAATGATATATGCTATGTGCCATAGGACATACTGAGTGTTATGGGACACATATATGTATTAGATGATACGTTTTGCTTAAGGATGTTGTTATGTTATGCTTTACTTTATTGAACAATGTTTAGTTTATTGCTAAATAAATAGAGAGTTCATTACACTATGCAATTAGACCCTTAAAATCATTCACAGCAGCAATCTTCAGATGTGCTTATGTGATTGGCTTTACAATGCTTCATCACTGGTCCTCTTGCTCCCTTTCCCCTTTTCAGGTTCACAAATCCTTTTAAGGATTGTGACAACGGTCCAAGAAATTTGAGCCAAAAATTTGTCAGTGTCACCTTATGCAGTAAATAATTTTCCAATGTGGTTACAAAGATATTCTTCCTCTGGGACAAGTATGTACGTGTTTCAACCTTAACAGTGTTACTTCTGCAGTGACTCCAAGCTAGCATGATCAGGAAGACATGGCTTTTGCCGATCATGTGGTGAGTACCTCAGACTCTGACTGTTTCTAGGTGCAACACATTCTTTCAGTTTTTCAGGTTGACATCAAATTGTTTCCAGACTTCTTGGAAGGTTAGATGTTCATGTACAAATGATCACAGGCATGCAAAAATCCTCAGTGGCTGTCTATCACTGCACCTGAGTAGTAATTACATTCATATGTTACCTTGTATTCACATCTCATCAAATCTGAAATCGCCAGATCAAGATCTCACTTGAGTTTGCATTCTTGCAGCAGTGAGAGCAGGCTATTGGAAAACCATGGTCACTAGGCATGTAGAATAGAGGACATCAAGAAACACTCATGGACCATGACTTTTTTACAAAACCATCAAAGACCATTGAAATGCTAAGGTTGTTTTCTAATTTGAACTTCTCCTTTGTTTATGTTACTCTTTTTCCATCCAGTAGCTTTTCTTAAAAAAAAAAAATAATTATTTATCTTTAGTTTTCAACATTCATTTCCACAAGACTTTGAGTTCCATGTTTTCTCCCCTCTAGCCATCCCAAGACATTGTGCATTACAATTACCCCTTTCCCCAGTCTGCCCTCCCTTCTATCACATCCCCACCCAATACTCTTCCTCCTTACTTTCTTGCATGGCAAGATAGATTTCCATATCCCACTGCCTGTATATCTAATCTCAAAATTGCATGTAAAAACAATTTTAACATTTGTTTTTAAAACTTTTTCCTAATTTCCTCCCTTCTGCCTTCCCCACCCACCCTCACTGAGAAGGCATACAATTCAATATAGGTGATACATGTGCAGTCATGCAAAAACACTTCCATAACAGTGATGTTGTAAAAGAGTAACTATATTTTCCTCCATCCTATCCCATCCCCATTTATTCTATTTTTTCCTTTGACCCCGTCCCTTTTCAAAAGTGTTTGCTTCTGACCATCCCTCTCCCAATCTGTTCTCCCTCCTATCATCCCCTTCTCTTATTCCCTTCTGCCCTACTTTCTTGTAGGGCAAGATGCTCAATTGAGTGTGCATGTTATTTCTTCCTTAAGTCAAATGTGATGAGGGTAAGATTCACTCGTTCCCTTTCACCTCTTTTATGTGAGATCACTTACCTCATTCTATCTCTCCCTTTCTTCTTCCCTCAATATATTCCTCTCTCACCCCTTAAATTTATTTTTAGATAATCATCCCTTCATATTCAACTCATCCTGTGCCATCTGTCTATACATATACATATGTGTATATGTATGTATGTATATATTCCCTCCAACTACCCTAATACTGAGAAAAGTCTCATGAGTTACAAATATTATCTTTCCATGAAGGAATGTAAACAGTTCAATTTTAACAAGTCACTTATGATTTCTCTTTCCTGTTTACCTTTGAATGCTACTCTTGATTCTTGTATTTGAAAGTCAAATTTTCTATTCAACTCTGGTCTTTTCATCAAAAATGCTTGAAAGTCCTCTACTTCACTGGGTCCATTTTTTCCCCCCTTAAGGATTATAGTCAGGTTTGTTGGGTGGGTGATTCTTGGTTTTAACCTTAGCTTCTTTGACCTCTGGAATATCATATTCCAAGCCCTCTGATCCCTTAATGTAGAAGCTGCTAGATCTTCTGCTATCCTCATTGTATTTTCACAATATTATAATTGTTTCTTTCTGGCTACTTGCAATATTTTCTCCTTCACCTAGGAACTCCGGAATTTGGACACAATATTCCTAGTTGTCCTTTTGGGATCTCTTTCTAGAGGCAATTGATGGATTATTTTAATTTCTATTTTCCTCTCTGGTTCAAGAATATCAGGGCAGTTTTCCTTGAAAATTTCTTGAAAGATGATGTTTAGGCACTTTTTCTTTCTGATTATAGCTTTCAGGTGGCCCAATAATTTAAAATTATCTCTCCTGGATCTATTTTCTAGGTCAATGTTTTTTTCCAGTGAGGTATTTCACATTGTCTTCTATTTTTCATTCCTTTGCTTCTGTTTTTATACTTTCTTGATTTCTCATAAAGTCATTAACTTCCATTTGTTGCATTCTAATTTTTAAGGAATCATTTTCTTCAGTGAGCTTTTCCATTTGGCTACTTTTGCTTTTTAAGGCATTCTTCTCATTGTCTTTTTGGACCTCTTTTGCCATTTGGGTTAGTCTATTTTTAAGGTATTATTTTCTTCAGTATTTGGGGGTTTCCTTTAGCAAGCCATTGACTCATTTTTTCATGATTTTCTTGCATCACTCTCATTTCTCTTCCCAATTTTTCCTCTACTTCTCTTGCTTGATTTTCAAAATCCTTTTTGAGTTCTTCCAGGGCCTGAGACCAATTCATATTTTTCTTGGAGGCTTCTGACGCAGGAGCTTTGACTTTGTTATCTTCTTCTAGTTGTATGCTTTGACCTTCTGTTGTCTTGGGATGGAGAGTTGTTTCACGCTGTCATTTTGTGGGTTCTACTGCTCTGGAATTTATTTAGAGTCAGTCTTTACAGGTATATGGAGGGATTTGGGGGAGAGCTCAAACAAGTCCCTGCTTTTACTCTGCCACCTTCCATCTAGCAGCTTTTCAAAATCCTTGGTTGGCAACATCGATTAGTCATTCAGTAGTTTCAGTAAAATTGTAGCCAGCTTGCCAGTGATAGAAAAAACAAAGTTATGTCTGAAGAAATTCTATTCCTTCAAATGTTCTTTTATATATAAATACTACTAATAAAAAAATAACCCAAATCAATATTTGTAATTGACCTTAAAGTACATTTGTCAGTTAATGTAGTAGTTGTGTTGAGCCAAGAGAAAAAGAAATCTTTTAAAGAGTAATTAGCTATTGATTTTGACTGGTTAGAGTTAAAAAAGAATGACTTTTTATCCCTCAGCAGAATCTTGTCAAATTCTCCTTGCATTTACCACCTTATCCATGACTGAGCATTTTCACCCTATTTTCCTTAAAAATCAGAATACATCAGATGTTGCATCAAGTAGAATTCTGGGTCTCAAATCAGGAAGATGTGAGTTCCATTCCCATAAGAAATTTGTTAGCCCTGTGACCTTAGGGTAATCACAAGACTTCTGTTTGTCTTAGTTGTTTTATCTGTAAAACGGGGATAATAAGAACACCAAATTCTTAGGTTTCTCATGAAGAAAACATAAAACAATACTTATAAAGTGTATGATACATAAAAGGTGCTGCATAAAGTCTAGCTATTACTTTCATTTGATTTTGACTGTTTCCTCCCCAATTCTACTCTTCTTTAAAAAAAAAGCAATTTAGTATTTTATTTTTCCCCAGTAAAAACAATTTTTAACATTTTTCAAATTTTGAGTTCTGAATACATTCCCTCCTTTACTCCCTTCCCCTATTATTGAGAAGGCAAGCAATTCCACAGAGATTACACATGTGTAGCCATGCAATACATATCCATAATAATGTTATGAAAGAAAACAGACAACAAACTCATGAAAAATAGTTTTCTAAAAAAGAATCTTTCAATCTGTATTCAGACACCATCAATTATTTGTCTGGGGATGGAGAGCATTTTCCATCCTAAGTCTTTCAGAGTTGTCATGGATTGTTGTATTGCTGAAAAATAGCTAAGTCATTCACAGTTGATCATCTCACAATACTGCTGTTATTTCATACCCAGTACATTTTACTTTATATCAGTCCATGTAAATCTTTCCAGGTTTTTCTGAGAATCCTGCTCATCATATCTTGTAGTACAATCTTAGTCCATCATAATTACATACCACAACTTGTTCACCCATCCCCCAGTGCATGGGCATTGCCTCAATTTCTAATTCATTCCCTCCAGAAAAGAGCTGCTATAAATATTTTTGTATATATAGGTCCTCTTCCTTTTCATTTTTTGCCTCATTTGGGATACAGAGCTAGTAGTGGTATTGATAGGTCAAAGGGTATGCATGCTTTTATAGCCCTTTGGGCATAGTTCCATATTTCTTTACAGAATGGTTGAATCAATTCAGAATTCCACCAATAATACATTAATGTCTCATTATCCCTATATGTCCTTCAACATTTGTCATTTACCTTTTCTGTTCAATAGGCAATCTAATAATTGTATGAGGGAGAACCTCAGAATTGTTTTAAATTACATTTCTCCAATAAATAGTGAGTTAGAACACTTTTTTAATATGGCTATAGATAGCTCTGATTACTCCATCTGAAAACTGACCTTACCTTTTGATTATTTCTGTATGTGTTTGTCCCTCATTGCTGAAGAAGACCATGCCATCAGAGAGATAATGACATGACTTGCACTTCACTTTATTTTGCATGAGGGAGGGCTGTGCAGGTCACCAGCCTCACTTCTCCTCCAGAGCCATCTGAATCCAGTGACCAGATATTCATCAGGATGACTGAAGATAACCCAGGATGAAGCAACTGGGGTTAAGTGACTTGCCCAAGGTCACACAGCTAGTGAGTGTCAAGTGTCTGAGGTGACATTTGAACAAGTCCTCCTGACTCCTGCACTGGTGCTCCATCCACTGCACCACCTAACTGGCCCAACCTTTTAATCATTTATCAACTGGGGAATGAATGACTATTATTTTTTATAAATTTGGCTCAGTTCAGGTATATGTATGAGAAATGAAGATTTTATCAGAGAAAAATGGTTCAAATTTTTTTTCACAGTGACTACTGCTGTCTTTCCTTCTATCCTATTCTCCTCCAACCTTTTATTCTGTTCTCTCTATAACTCTGTCCCTTCTCAAAATGGTTTTAGTTCTGACTACTCTCTCCCCCCGCTAGCTCTCCTTTCTATTACTTCACCCCCTTCTCTTATCCCCACCTCTCCAACTTTCCTGTGGTTTAAGAGATTTCTAAGCCCAATTGCAGGGGTATGTTATTCCCACTTTGAGCCAATTCTGATGAAAATAAGGTTCATTCACTTCTCCTTACCCATCCCATTTTCCCCTCCATGGTAAAAAAGCTTTTTCTTCCCTCTTTTATATGAGATTATTTACCTAATTCTACCTCTCTCTTTCTTTTTTTTCCCCAGTACATTTCCCCTCACCCCTTAATTATTTTTTAGATGTCAGCTTTTCATATTCAACTCATATTTGTGCCTTCTGTCTACATATACTCCTTTTAATTTCCCTGATAATAAGAATGGTCTTATGAGTTAAAATTATCCTTTTCTCATGTAGGAATAGAAATAGTTCAACGTTATGAAATCCCTTATGATTTTCATTTCATATTTACCTTTTTATGCTTCTCTTGAATCTTGTATTTGAAAGTCAAATTTTCTAATCAGCACTGGTATTTTCATGAATAATGCTTGAAAGTCCTACACACACACACACACACATATCTCCATTTCTTCCCCTGAAAGATTATGCTCAATTTTGCTGAGTAGGTGATTCTTGGTTGTAATCCTAGCTCCGTTGTCCTTCAGAATATCATATCCCAAACCATCTAATCCTTTAATGTAGAAGCTGATAAATCTTGTGTTATCCTTCCACAATATTTGAATTGTTTCTTTCTGGCAGTTTTGCAACATTTTGTCCTTGACCTAGGAACTCTGGAATTTGGCTATAATATTCCTGGGAGTCCTCCTTTGGGAATTTCAGAAGGTGATTGGTGCATTCTTTCAATGTCTGTTTAATCTTCTGATTCTATAATATCTGCAGTCCTTGATAATTTCTGGAAAGATGATACCTAGGCTCTTTTTTTGATCATGGCCTTCAAGTAATCCAATAATTTTAAAATGATCTCTCCTGGATCTGGATCATCTGGAAAGATGATACCTAGGCTCTTTTTTTGATCATGGCCTTCAAGTAATCCAATAATTTTAAAATGATCTCTCCTGGATCTATTTTCCAGGTTAGTTGCTTTCCAAATGAAATATTTCACACTATTTTTGATCTTTTATTCTTTTGGTTTTGTTTCATTGTGTCTTGGTTTTTCATAAGGTCATTAACTTCCATTTGCCCCCTTCAAATCTTCAGTGAGCTATTGGACCTCCTTTTTCCATCTGACCAATTCAGCTTTTTAAGGCATTCTTATTATTGGCTTTTTGGATCTCCTTTACTTCTTGGCCTAGTCTGTTTTTTAAGGTGTTATTTTCTTCAGTAAGTTTTTGTGTCTCCTCTACCAAGCTGTTGACTCATTTTTCATGATTTTTTTTTTTGGATCACTCTTATTTTTCTTTTTTTTTTCTTTTTTGATAATTATCTTTATTTAAAATATATTTTCATATCTCAGTTCATGAGAATGCAAACTGGCCTAAAGAAGCTACTAAAAGGTCTACAAGATGTGGAAAGGAAGTATTCTAAGGTGGTACGGTGCAAACATGTTGTTTCTATAGAAATAAAATTATAGGTAAGTAACAGGTTTTTGTTTTCACAGATTCACTATTTCAGGCATTTCCTGCAATTTGGTCCATAGGCTACATACATCAATGATTGAAAACTTAGTGACCTACAATGTTTATGTGATGTATTCATACAGACCAAAATCTAGCACTCATAATACAACAAATTATCAAAAACTGAAACTTAAGAGTACAGAGAACAATAATTCAATAATGCATTAAGTACCTGAGATTTTACTGCAACCTAGAGATTGTGTCCCTCAGGATAAGATGTATGTAATATTAATCCTTTTATGTTTTGTTCATAGTATCAAGAAAAATTACAAAATGTACTCAAAAGATATAGCTTTATAATTTAAGCAACCATTTAAAAAATTGTTCACTATGAACTTCAAACCTGAAAATTTAATTTTCAAACACTAAAATTTCACTTTAGTAAAATGTGAACACTCTTATTTTTCTTTTGAACTTTTCTTCTATTTCTCTTACTTGATTTTCAAAATCATTTTTGAGCTCTTCTAAGGTCTGAGTCCAAGACATATTTTTCCTGGAGGCTTAGGATGTAAGATCTTTGACTTTGTTGTCTTCTTCTGAATGTGGGTTTGGATCTTCCTTGTCATCATAGTAACTTTTTACAATCAGAATTTTTTTTCTGTTGTTTGCTCATTTCCCCAGCATTGAGCATTAACTGTTTGTTAAAGTAGAGTTCTGCATCCAGGTGGAGAGCATGCTATTCCAAGATTCAGATATTTTGTGCAGTTATTTTCAGAGACAATTCCAGGAACCCGTAATTTTCAGTTCCTTCAAGGGCTTATGATCTAAGGAGAAGTGTTTACTCCTCTCCTGGTCTGTGCTCTGGTCTATGAGTGACCACAAGCACTCTTTTCTACCCTAGAATGGTGAGGAGGGTGTTCCCTCCACTGTGGCCATAAGTTCTACTATGTTAGAGTTCCTCCTTGTCTTGGGGCTGCCATCCAGAACTACGACCTGGATCCAAGTATGGACAAAGGAACAGAGTCCTGCCTCAATCCTAGTAGAAAGATCCTCATCATCTACCTCTGGTTTTACCCTTCCTCTCAGTGTGCTGAGAGCTCCAGAAAGAGCCACAAACACTGCTGGTTCAGTCACTCCCAAGGCCTGCTCCTGGTTTGCTGGGGCTGTGGCTGTCCTGGACTGTGCTCCACTCTCACATATGCGGCAGATCTTTTCTGTTGACTTTCTAAATGGCCTTTGGCATCTGTGGGCTGAGAGGTCTGGAAACATTCACTTGTGTCAATGACTCAGTTACCCCGAGGCTTGCTCCTGGTTTGCTGGGGCCTAGTCTATGTTGGTGTGGCCTGTGCTAGAGTGTGCTTTTCTCTCACTGTGGCACAAAAGACTTTTCCTGTCCACCTTTGAAGTTGTCTTGTGAGGAAAATTTGTTTCACTCCATCTTTTAATAGTTCTGTTGCTTCAGAATTTGTTTGGGGTTTACGGTTTGGGAGAGAGCTCAGGCTAATCCCTGCCTTTACTCTGTCATCCTGGCTCTGCCTCTTCTATTATCCTTCTTAAACTGTTATTATCCTCACTCCTTCTATTCCCTTATTTCCTTGTTGCACAAAAATCATTTCCATTGCAAAACATGCTTTTCCCTGCATCAGTTAAGAGTGAGGTTTAAGATCTGTTGCTTAGTCACATACCATCTTCATGTTGGTAAACTCAATTCTGACCTCTGTGACAGCAGAGGTTGTCTTTTGCCTTCCTTTGTATCCTCATAGCTTAGCACAGTGCTGATTCCCTGCCCAGGCCCAGGGCTGACATCAGTCCCCAGCTTCTACCTCCACTCCCTGCATTATTCTGGTCTCTTCTCTAGTTGTTGAATGCATGTTTGAGCCTCAGCCCAATTTCTGTCCCTTTCTGGTGCTCAGTCACCTCTAAGTAGTCACCTTAGTCAGTTTTGAACCCTGATGAAACTGGACCAGAACCAATATTGAAGATCACAGAGACTTCTTTCTAGACTCCTGAAGGGTCTCCTGCTATAGGACACCTGTGGGTCTCTAACTCCTAGTTCCCTAAACTGATGTGGTAACCACCTACATGAACCTGGTCAATGATTCTGCAAAAATAGGGACAAAGATTAAGCCATAGAGATTAGGAAAGGGACTCAGGTTGATGATTTATGCAAAGCTTAGTCTCGAAAGACTTCCAGTTAAGGAAGCAGCCATCTCTCCTTCTGTGTTGCTAAATGAAGAGAGAAAAAAATCATGAAACCAGGCTGCCAGATCCACTACCAATTTAAGCTATGGAATCTCAGTTGGGCCCTCACTGCAGGAAGGTAATCCTTTGCCATCTCCCTGACTTACTGTGCCACTCACCACAGCAGCTCTTCCAAATCTTTTCATTCATCCCCAATCCTCCATCATGACTTGCTTCCAACCCTCTTCTAACTACTGAAACAAAAAAAAAAAAAAGGACATTTCTCAAGGGCTTTCTTCTCATCTCACATACATGAGATGCTTTCTTCTCCTTTTTGACCCCCATATCACATGGAAATATCATTCTTATGCTTGCTGAAGAAAATCCCCTTATATGTTCAAATGATCTCATTCTACCCCCTAATCTACCTCCATATATTCCTCTTCTAGGATCTCCTTTTTTCACTAATTTTTACTTTTTTGCACACTAGTGACTTCTTTTTCTATTACCAAAAATGAAATCACCTTTCTCTAATCCTTAAAACACTCTCATATGATCCATATATCCCCATGAGATGGTGTCCAACATCTTTCTTCTATTTTGTGACTAAACTGCCAGGGATGGCTATTTCCATTTGGTGTCTCCAACTCTTTCCCTGGCTTTCTTTGAAACTTTTTTCTTTTTTTCCTTTCTTTTCTTTTTTTTTCTACCCTGCCACACCTCTCAATATATGGTCACCATTAGACACAAATAGGTATGTCCATGTAAAATTACTCTGGACATATTTCTATATATCAGTTCCTTCTCTGTATGGTGATAGCATCTTTCATTATATGTCCTTTACAGTGATTTGGAGTATTTAAAATAGTCAAAATAAAAAGAAGAAAAAAGAAACTGTACATGCTAACTCCTGTTTCAATGTTCCACTAAAACCCATATCTCCAAATTATAAATAATCCCCAAATTGCTAAAAAATAGAATCAATGGCCATTTCTTAATCCTAATCCTTCCTGACATGTCTGCAGAGGCTTTGACACTGTCAGTCTCCGCCTTTTCTTGATAATCCCTTCTATTGATTTTAATGACATTGCTCTCTCCTGGTTTGACTTCTACCATATCCAAAAGAAACTTATTCTCATTCCCTCAATCCTCCCACTTCTCCCATTCCTAATGCTATTCAAGGCATCTTCCCAACAGTTCAGGTTCAGAAATGAAATGTCACGCCCTCCTCATCAACTCTCACATATTCGTACTCCTGACCTAGATGATCAATCTGATGGAAAGTCCGGTTGTTTCCACTTTTGTGACATCATCCCATAGACCCCATTCTGTCTCAGCATGGTCACATTCTTGGTTCAGACTATAGTCACCCCACACCTGACACTGTAAAATCCTGCTCGTTGCCTCAGTTCAGTCACTTCTCCATCCAGTTACCAAGTTCATCTTTCTTAAACTCTAAACTGACCATGTCACCATGTATTCTACAGCCCCAGCTAGAGCCCACCTCCATCAATAAGCCTTTCCAAGTCCTCCTAAAATTTAGGGCCTCCTCTCTCTTGACTTGCTCCAATTTATCCTGTCCACAGTGAGTTTCTACATAGTTGTTGGCATGTTCTCTACCCCATCAGACTGTGAGCTCCATGGAAGGAGGGGATATCCCTTTCATTGATTTATGTGCACAGGGCTTTGTACTAGGTCTGGAACAGAGGAGGCACTTGGAGAAAGTCTAGGAAAGAGATCATATCAGACACACTAACCCCTTTTTGCACTTTCATGCCACCAAAATCCAAACAATGACAATTTTTTTTTGGATCACAGACTTATCCCTGTAAAGAAGGTGAAAAGTCATGCAGTCCAAACCCCTGCTATTACAGATGGAGAAAAAGAGGCTTGGTTCAGTGCCTGACCCATGAAGATATTACTGAGAAATATCTGAAAAGTCAGGTCTTCCTGCCCCCACATTGAGCCCTTGCCTCACCACAACACTGAGCAATCTCTTGTAACCCCATATATCTGCTTTCATTTCACTCACCTGGATGGCAGCTCTCCAGGCCTTCTTGTTCCAGCATCCATGGTGCTTCCCTTTGCTCAAAATAAGAGATCACATCTTCTCTGGGAACTGGCAGCCCTGGGCATGGGGAGTCAGGAAAGAGCATGGAGAGAAAGTTGTAATTCAGTTCTCTTCAGGGAAAGGCACTCAGACCCAGAGCCGCACCATTTTGAGATTCACTCCATCAAGTTCACACATGAGCCTGTACTCACTCATTAGTGCTTGTAATGCAAGTTCCCCAAAACAGAATGTGCCACATTATCATTTCATACAACCTGTTTTGAGAAAGAGCCAGACCTCTGAACTCCATCCTGTTACGTCCCATTCTGGAAGAAACTCCTCATTCCAAAGTGGGTTAAAAAGACTTATGCAAGACCAGCTTCAAGTCCCAGAAACGGGAACCTTGACCAAACCAGGTTTTGCCCTGTCCCCCTCCCCTGTTCCTCAGTCCTTGAAATCTACAGAAACCTTATGTACATCTCATTTGGGGTGTCTTTGCTTCTTCACATGAGAGTCTCCTGCTGGCAAACTCAATAAACCATCATTGGTCCAAATTCTACTTCTCAGCTAGTCTGTCATTCCTGGCAAAGTGGGGGACATGCAAACAAGGACCCCAGGGTGATGCCCAGGACTCCTAAAGGATACTCTCACAGCATTACTTTTCAGCACTTTGGGGAGAAGTGGGCGAGAAAACCATGGAACAAGGCTGGAATCAGAAAAGTTGGTCTTGGTGAACCTTCTTCATAAAAGGATGGACTCACTGCACAATTTCCATTCTCTAGAAATGAGAGGCAGCTGACGGTGCAGTGGAGAGAGCCCTGGGCCTAGACTGAGGTGTGCTAGAGTCTAAATCCACCTCAGTTACTAGCTATGTGCCACAGGACAAGTCTCTTAACCTCCATTTACCTCAGTTTCCTCAACTGTCAAATGGGGAGAATAATGCCCCCTAACTTGAAACGTTATTGTGCGGCTGAAGTGACATAACATTGTAAAGAAAGCCATGGGCCCAGCACCTGGTATAAAGTAGGTGAAAATAAATGTTTCTTCGCTTTCCTTCCTTTCCCACCATCTCCGCTGGGATTTGAGGGCAACAGGAAGGACTGAGGACAAACTTGCTAAAGGAGGGAAAAGCAGAATTCATAATTGATACTTGTTTAAAAGGAGAATATTCCAGATCCTAGATCCATCCCAGAGAGGATGGGCTTGTAAAGAGAAGCCACCTGAGCAGTTTTCAGAGACTTCACAGACACAATTCCCATCCAGGTGGAGGTCAGACCAAATGACCCTGAGATTGGTTCCGTGTCTCAGATCCTTCCACACTAATATGAAGCTGCCTAGAGGTGGGAGGCTTCAGGAGCAACAAAGAACCCTCAGGTTCCTGTCCCACAATGCAAAGACTTTCCAGAGGAAACACCAGGCAGCAGGACAGGAGACCAACACTGTTCTAATAACTGATAAATGCTCCAAACCCTGCACATTCCTTTGACTGAAAACTCAGTGTTACCACAGGAAGTATCCTTACCCAGGGACAGCAGGTTCCAGGCATTCTCCAGCATGACCCCCATGTACAGCTCCTTCTGAGCATGGTCCAAGAGGCCCCACTCCTCCGGGGTGAAATCCACAGCCACGTCCTTGAACATCACCAATCCCTAAATCATTAAAAGTCATAGAATGTGGAGCAGAAGGAAACTGCAGATTTTAATGGTCCAATCCTCACTGACTTTCAGAATAAAACTGAAGAGCAGAGAAGGGATTTGCTGAAAAGTCATAATTTAGGAGAGTCAGAGTTAACTACTTAACCACAGTTGTTAAAAGTCAAATTGAATTCTGAGAAAAGCATTTTCTATGGTTAGTTGGAATAAAGCTGAGAAGTATTTTCCTCTGCATCTCCCTGTGGAATAAGGGAGAAAGTTTGTGCTGTATCTGTGAGGTAGGTGGATCGTAAGGGAGACTGAAATATTTTGTAGGGGATGGGAATATTTTCTTCATCAGAACTTATATAAATGATATATTCTTTTTTTAAATATTATTTTTTAATCTTTTACATGTACAGCCATGGTAAACTCTAAAGTTTATTTTCTTTCATATTGAATGTAGTTATAGGATGATTTACTTAAATCCAAAGGACACAGAGACCAAAGTAGAGAACTTAAGGATCAGAGGATGGGGAAGCCACAGACCAAATTCATATATAATATGTATATAGATATCTCTATATACACATATGCATATGAAAGTATGACAATACTTTATATAACAAATAGACCTTATATGTACAAAATGATTTGCCTGTTGTCTCCTCCATGAGAATGTGATCTCTTTAGGATTAGGAAATGGATTTTACTTTTCTCAAAAAATATATATTTTATTTACCATGAAGGAAACAACATAAGCATTTCCATAAGAGTAAAATGAAAAAAAATGATCATATGTGAAATTGCAAATCTACCATGAACAACTTGGTATTCCTCAAATAATATGACTGTTATCACATAAATTTCTTTTCTTTCTCCTCCCCCTCTACAACGCTAGAGATAACTACCATGTATATAAATATCTGCCTGCATGTATATGTATATGTATACACACATATGTGTTTAAAAGTATTCTTCATATACAACTATTTGTCAGTTCTTTGTCTGGATGCAGATAGCGTCACTCTTTACATGTCCTTTATTTTTAATTGGTGCCTTTAGAATAGTCAGAATGACTTATTTGCTCAAACTCTTCTGAATATTCTGTTGCTGTTACTGTATACAGTGTTTTCCTGTTCCTGTTCACTTTGCTCTTACTCATTTTGTGCAAGTCTTTCCATCCCTTTCTAACATCATTGATTCCATCTTTTCTCACAGCACAGTGGCATTCCATCACAACCACAGAGCACAACCTCTTCAGCCTGTTCCCAAATGATGGGGATCCCAGCAACATCCAGGGCTTTGTCACACAAAGATAGTTGCTATAAACATCCCGTTCACATTAAAAGTTATAAATATTATCTGTGAATTTCTTTCCAGTCTTATTTTTACTTACGATGTTCTTTCTCAGGGTCTCTTTTCATTCTATCCCTTTCAGCTCATCTTCTCCCCCACCCACTTGCCACTCCAGTTCACCAGTGCCTCCAAGAGTCCCCTGATTCCCTCTCCTCCAATGTGAATCTGCAAGGCCTGTAAATTTGCCTCCATCCTCTCCCTAACTTTCCTAAATCGAAGTCCTCACACCCTCTGAAAATTCCCTCCCTGAACCTGTTCCCCAATTTTCTCACCTCTCTATGTGTTCAGAAGACTTCTACACCCTACAATATGTACATGTTGTTTCTTTTTCCACCCAGATGAGAGTAAGGCCCCAGTATCACCAGCCCTCCACCCCTACTTGCTTCCTCTGAGTTCTTCTTTTCATGCTTCCTTTTTCCAATATTACTTCACCCTTTTGACTTTTCCTGCCCATTTTTTTCTCATCACTTCATCATACACAACTCAGCCACCACCTTTATTTCAAACTACAATAGTAACGATGACAGTTTTAAGCATAATGATGTGTTTCATAAATATAAAACAAATAAACAGTTTGATTGTTAATGGGAGTCTTATAATCAATCTTTAATTTAATGTTTTCCTTATATTTCTTCTGGATCTTTTATATCAAATTTTCAAATGAGTTCTGCTCTGTTTGTTCCAAACTTGAAGGTCTATCAATTCATCAGCCATTTTTATTTTCATTCAGAATTATACTCATTTTGCTGGTATGTTATTTTTGGATGCAATCATAGCTCTTCTGTTCTTTGAAATGTAATGTCCCAAGACCTTCTATCTGTTAGAGTAGAATCTACTAGTTCTTGGGAAATCCTCACTAGATTTCCACAGGATTGAAATGATTTTTTTCCTCATTGCTTTCAATATTTTCTCCTGAACCTGGGAACTTTGAGACTTGGTTATGATATTCATGTAAGTTTTTCTCCATTATATCACATTATATTATTATATCATATTTTCTCTGTTACATCATATTATAGTATTATATTTATTATTATATGCTTTAATCCTCACAAACACACTGATTACTTGGAAGTGGTCACCTCCATTTCCAAGCTACTACACATACAGCATGTGTGTGGCCAAACAGCTTCAAATCTGATGGTCTTCCATTTTATTTTCTTTTATTTCTATTACAAGTGTAGGATTCACTTTATCAAAGAAAATTGGTCAGGACTTATGAAAATGGAAAAGGACTCTCCAATTCATAGAATTCACAGATCACCTCCAGAAAAAAAAAACAAACTAATGCATGCATTCAGGGAAGATGGCAGCATAGGTCAGGAATTTCCTGGCTCTCTGGATTTCCTCCATAGACAGAAAATTACCACAAAATGAATGTAGAGCAGCAAAAACAAAGGGGTAAAGCAGCTGAAGGACAACTTGAGAAAACCTCAGAGAAGACTCCAGGGGCTGAGGGAAGTGTAGACACCTCCAGGCTAACTCCACTGCACTAACCAGGCCTCCAGAACTTTCACCTCCAGAAATCTGACCTCACAAACCTTCATCTAAGGAAGAGGAGATGTTGAGTGAGGGAAGACAGATGGACCCTGTAATGTTTCTAGAAGGCAGGCTTGGCAGTGCTGCCCACACATGATCCTGGGCTGTAGCTGTGGGAGAGGAGGAGTGAGCACACACCCAGTGAGTGTGGTACCACAGGGAGTCAGAGCATTTTCAGGACAGTGTGACTTGGGCGTGGGGAGGAAGGGAGGAATCCCAGAGGCTGAGCATCCAGAGAGAATGCAGAACACAAGAGTAAGGAGGACCTGAGACCTAGGGCAACATTAGCCACCAAAGTTGGATTAAAACTTGATTATAGTAAAATCGAGGTGCTAAAAATAAAATAAGAGAAATTAAATATAAAAATAAGGAAACAAAGGAAAAAGACCCTGACCACTGATGACTCCTTGGGTCACATTCAGAAGAACATCATGAGATTAAAAAAAGCCCCTCCTATCCTCAACTGGGTGCCAGCCCAAAAAGAAATCTTGGAAGAACTTAAAAAGGAGTTCAAAAATCAAATAAGAGAGAATGAGGAAAAGTTAGAAAAAAAATGCAACTCAAGAAAATTATAAGGAATTCTAAGTCAAGTCAAAGAAAATGTAGAAAAATTAGAAAAAAATAAACAAAATTCAAGAAAATTTTAGTAAGAAATTCTAAGTCAAGTCAAAGAGAACGAGGAAAAATTAGAAAAAATAATAAAAGAAAATCAAGAAAACTGTGAAACAAAAGTCAACCAGTTGGGACAAGAGATATAAAATCTTAAGGAAGAAAATAAAAAGAATTACAAAAACAAAATATAAAAGAATGAGTAAAAATTAGAAAAAAAGAAAGCAATTCAAGAAAATTATGAAAAGAAATATAATTAATCAGAAAAAGGGAGACAAATTCCAAAAGAAGAAAATAACTCCTTGAAAACTAGTATTTGCCAAGTAGGGTTGAATTTTATGATAAGACACTAAGATGTAATAAAACTCAAAAAAATAGAAGAGAATCTAAAACATGTCCTTAGAAAAACAATTGATCTGGAGAACAGATCAAGGAACCCTGGGGGAGGTCAGAGTGCAGGGGATGGCAGGGGGTATCATGGACAGAGCCTTCTGACATCCTGTCTGCAGGAGAAAGTCCTCTGGTGGCCCTACAGGACAACCAAGGGAGATACAGGAAAGGGGGCAGGAGGAGACAGCCCAGGGAGAAGAGAGTGATGTGACAAGGTCTCCTCAAGGACTAGAAATGGTCAATCCCATTCCACAGACATTTATAAAGCACCTATCATGTGCCAGGCACAATGCTAAGCACTGGGGAATAGAAAAAGAGGCAGAAGGCAGTCCTCAAGGAGGTCAGCATCTAATGGGGGAGACACCAAGCAAACCAATGTATCCAAAGGAAGCAAGGCTGGGACAAACAGGCCATGACTGGAAGAGGGAAGGAGGAAGGATGAAGAGGGTTAGGGAAGGCTTCCTGGGGCTTTATAGTTGTTGGCTGGGACTTAAAGGAAGACAGTGAGGTCAGTAGTCTGAGCTGGGGAGGGAGAGGATTCCAGGCTTGGGGCCAGCCATTAAAAGTGCCTAGAGCTGAGAGAAGTCAGGAGGTCAGGGCCACTGGAGTAAGGGTATATGTTGGGGAGTCAGTTGTAAGAAGACTAGAAAGGTTGGGGTGAGGGTGGGTTATAGAGGGCTTTGAATGGGAGTGAGAGCATTTTCTCTTTGATCCTGGAGGCAATAAATAGGGAACTACAGGAATGTATTTTGGACAGCAGTAATCTAATCAGAACTGCATTGCAGGAAATGACTAGTGGCTGATTAGGGAATGGCTTGGAGTGGGGAGGCAGGGGAGGGGGAGAGACCCACCAGTAGGCTATCCCAATAGACCAGGCACGAGACGATGGGGGTGGGCATTAGAATGGCGTTAGGGAGAGGAGAGAAGGGGAGGAGTTGAGAGATGATGCCAAGGTGAAACTGGCAGGCCCTTGCACCATATTGGATATGTGGACTGAGAGATACAAAGGAGGTTGGAATGACTGACAGAAAACTATTCACAAAATGAAAAAAACTGTTAATACCAGATGTAATGTGGGTTGCCCCTCCCTTAAATGATCCTTGTAATGTCAGCATTTCAGTCCTGTCCTTACTTTCCTGCTCTTAAGACATTTACTTTGGATTAGGTTGAGCTGAACCACACATTAAGGTGAGCCCTCTCCAGGGACATTGCCTTGTGCGGAGCCCAGGTCAAGCTAGATCTCAGCTTCTAGTGTCCTTCCTCCCCAACACTGGGATTCATGGCAGGAAGGGCAGAGCAGCTGGAATGAGGTGGCTACCAAGAGCCCTTCGGGTCTCAGGACCAGGGCTTGTTACCTCATGCTGCCTCCTCCCTCTGTTCTCCTAAAACTATAAAACTTTTTGATGGGTATATTTTGTGGGGAAACAGACCTGGCATCCCCAGGGTGGTAGGTTTGCTACCCTGTTTGCTCAGTGAAAGGTGCTTTATTCCTCAACTCATGCCTTTGGCTTATTTCAGGACTTGACAGCTACTAGGTGATGATGGGAAGATGGCATTGCCTTCTACAGTAATAGGGAAACTAGGAGTGTGTGTGTGTGTGTTTGTGTGTGTGTGTATGTGTGTGTAACGTCTGAGACAGAAATAATAAGCTCTGTGTTGAATACGTTGAGTTTAAGATACCTAAGGGCCATCCAGTTTGAGATATGTTAGGCAACTAGGGATACAAGACTGGAAATCAGCAGAGAGACTGGGGCAGGAAAGGTCCATGTGAGAGTCACCAGCACAGAGATAGTGATGACATTGATGGGAGCTGATGAAATCACCAAGGAAAGTAGTACAGAGGGAAAGGAGGAGAGGACCAAGGCTGGACCCCCAAGGGACCCCAATGGTCAGAGGGTTTGAGCCCAGGAAGACCCAGAGGAGACAGAAAAGAAATAGTCAGATAGGATGGAGGAAAAGCAGGAGACAGTGGGGTCCTAAAAGCCTGGAAGAAAGAAAGCCTCCTTTATCAAGGAGGATAAAGTGCCCAAAAGCATCAAAGGCTGGAAGGAGGTCAAGGAGAAGGAGGGTGGAGAAGGTCATGTGACCTCTATGATTTTAAAGAGAGAAGAGCACAGGAGAGGAAGTGAGGGGGAGGAGAAGGTGGAGAAAGAAAGGAGACCTGGCTCTGAAAGTGAGAGGGGAAAAGGTGTGTCCCACCTGGGGGAGAGGAGAGCACGGTCCAATGCAAACTGCCCTAGTCCAGATTGGGCCCAGAAAGAATGTAGTGGGGCAGCTCCTGGACCTCTCAGCCCACACATGGTAAAGGGTCAGATCACTGGTTAGAAGGAGATTACAGGGGTCCCTCTGCTGGCTCTAGGGGCTGGACTCTGGTTTTGACCATGCTCTAATCTGGGTGCCAGGCCTGGTTGGCAATCTCAGTGTGAGGAGGAGCACACCACAGCTTGGGACCCCTTGGTGGGGAACCCTCCTCACAGTTCCAAGGCAGAAAGGAGTGCTTGTGGTCACTTCCAGATCAGAGCACAGGCCAGGAGAGAAGTCAGCCCACCCCTCCTTAGCTCCTACCACCTTGGCAGAACTGAAAACTTGCAGTGAGCCCTCCACACTGAAAGCAGAGCCCTACTTCAGCAGAGTTAAAAGGCAAGGAATCAGCTGGAAAAATGAGCAAATGAAAGAAAAAATTTCTGACTATAGAAAGTTACTGTGGTGACAAGGAAGATCACAACAGAGCCACAACCCAACATCCAAAGCCTCCAAGACACATGTGAACTGGCCTCAGGCCACAGAAGAGCTGAAAAAGGGTTTGAGCAATCAATTAGGAGAGGGAGAGAAAAAGATGGGAAAAGAAATAAGGGATGGCAGACAATCATGAAAAGAGGCAAGAACTTCACAAAGGAGGCACAAAAAATACTGAAGAAAAGAGCTTCTTAAAATGTAGAATTTGCCAGATGGGAAGGAGGCACAAAAGGTCAGTGAAGAAAATAAATCCTTAAAAATCAGAATTGAGCAAGTTGAAGCTCAAGACTCCAGGAAACCTCAAGAAACAATCAGACAAAATTTAAAAAGAGGAAAAGAGAAATGTCAGGGAATGTGATAGGCCTTGCCAGGGGCTCTCCCCCATGACTGCAGAGTTCTCAACTCTAACCCTCACCCAAACCCTGCATGCCTACTCTGGGCTTCCTTAAAGGCTCAGCTAAAATTGCACTTTCTGACAAAAGTGATTTTCCTGGTCCCCCAAAATGTTGGAGCCTTCCCTCTCAGAGTTAACACCATTTCATAGAGTGCAAAGCTTGCTTGTACACAGCTGCTGAGTTGTGGGGGCAGCTAGACAGAACTATGGATAGAGTGCTGGCCCTGGACTCAGGAGATCCTGAGCTGATTAGCTGTGTGACCCTAGATTAATCATTTAACCCTGCCTGACTCAGTTTCTGCATCTGTAAAATGAGCAGAAGAAGGAAATGGTAAATCACTCCACTGACCTTGCTAAGAAAACTCCCCATACCAAAGTGCCAATGAATCAGGTTAACTAAAAGCAGCAGAGACCAGGGCAGTGTTGTTAATTCCTTATTCAATTTCATGCCTACATCTGTAAAGAAATGCTCCATGAGGACCACACTGGCAACTTCATAGACCATGGAGTATGTCTATGGCAATGGCTTCTTGGGCTGATGTCTGGGCACAGATTGCACTCACCTGGGGAGCATGGCTGTGGCTCCCAGGGGCCATTCCCTCTGACTCCAGGCTCCCTGCTGGGGCCAGGTCTGGGTCCTGTGCAGACTGAGCTGTTCAGGGAGAAGGATCCCAGATGGGGAGAGGTCTTGTTCTTCACTTCCTACACAGCAGGCTGGCCTACAGGGATTCACAAGAGTGATGCCCCACAGCAGTCACAAAGGCCCTGGCACCATCCTCAGGGGAAAGACTCCACTCTACAGAGAAAAGAAGGAAGCAGGGAGGGTCAGGGTTGGAAATAGAGATGGTCTGAACAGGAAGACTACTGCCTTTCCTCTCTTACTCCTTGTCTCCTTCCCCCCTTGCCCCTATTCTCCCACAGAGACCCAGGACACAGAGGCAGCTTGGGATCCCAGATGGGATGAGACCAGTCAGAAGTTCAGTGGCACCTCATGCAGAGCTCTCCCTCCACATGGTCCTCTGCCTGCCCTGCATTCCCTGACTCACACACATATTATCTAGACTACAGACTGACTGCTTGATCTAGGAGAGATGGAAGCTAGAGGAGGATGAGGAGGGAAAGGACTCTTGAATGATCAGGGGAAACCTGAGGCTGGGAGACAAAATGCAGTCTGGGATTCAGCCCCCTGGCATGGGACCTGCGGCAGGGCAGCAGGAGGCATGGGGGAGGGGAGCAGGGGAAAGGTCTGGGAGGCAAGACCATCTAACATAGCTCATGGAGGGAGGTCGGGGCACAGGGACAGAAGGGATCCAAGGGGACACTGAGCCTGGGGAAGCTGGATGACTGTGTCCTGAGGTCTCACTGGGAGCTGGGGAGGACTACTGGGATGCTCTGTTACAGCTTAGGCTTGGAATCCCTAAAGGGAAACTGTAGTCAGGGAGGCACATGCCTGGATCTGACAGGGAAGCAGCCCCAGAGCCATGGGTGCAGAGAAAGGGGGCCAGGAAAGAGCTTTGGTACCTGTGTCCAAGCCTGGATACGTAGGAAGGAAGGTTGGATTCCTGGATCTCCAAAGGGGGTTGGATCTGAAGGTAAGAGAAGGGAATTTCTAACCAAGGGGGTAGAGATTAAGGGACTGGGAAACAGGACACCGGGGTAGATAGAGATTAAGGGACTGGGAAACAGGACACCCGGGCCTAACAGGAGGCTGAAATCAGAACTCCCAGAATTCTATGGGCAAAGTCTGCAGTCTGGAAAAGTGTTGTCCAATGGTAAATTTGGGAAGGTGAGGTAGGAATTTAGGAAGTGATGGGGAATCTGGGAAAGATGTAGGGGCAGGGAGCTCATCAAGAATCCAGGCTTGGGAAAAAGGTGTGCTCCTGGCAGACTTGGAGGACACTCACCAGGAGGTCAGATGAGGAGAAGGAGACTGAATTGCACTGGCAGCCAGGGGAAGCCGGGAAAAGGGGGGAAGGGGGAGCGGAAGGCGCCGTGCTCTGGCTCAGCCCTACCTGGGACCCACAGGCACAGAGCTGGTGTCCAGAAAGCAGAGCGATCTCAGCACCACAGGAAAGGAGAGCGAGCTCAGCTGCAGAAGGAAGGCACAGGGATCCTGGCTCCGGGAAGGCAGAGAGATCTGGAGTTCAGGGAAGGCGGCGGGATCGCAGATCTAGGGGAAGAAAGGAAAGACACTTGAGGTGCAAGGAGAGTAGTGCTTTCTGGGCTCAGACACTTCCTGCTCCTGGACAGCCCAACCTGGGAGGGTCCTCATTCCCAGGAGCCCCGCCCCCTCCAGCCCCCCAGGCTCCCTGCCTGCCTCCCCTTCCTAAGCCCTGCCCTCCATCCCATGCAATGGCCTCCAAACTCCACCCCCCAATCAAACAGCACCTGCCCCCACCCCCATCCGTTAGAGCTCCTCCTCTCGGTGTCTCCACCTCCTCCCCACCCCCTCCTCCCCTGAGCAGAAAGACTGGCAGGATAAAACTGGCACCAGGCTCCCAGAAAGTAAAACTGCATCTACAGAGGGAGGGAGGAGGCAGGGAGAGCCAGGCTTGGAAAGGAAGGTGCTCTGAACAGGAAGACTCCTTCCTTTATGTCCGCCTCCCCTCCCCATCCTTCTGTAGCGACCCAAGAGACCCAGGGGGCTTGGAGATCCCAGATGGGAGGAGACCAGTCAGAGCCTCAGTGAGCCCTGAGTCAGAGCTGCCCCACCTAGTACCCTGCCCTCCCTGCAAGGAGAACCAAGGGTGAACATCATTGTGTAAGGGGGAGTGGCTGCCCCGCTGGGGACCAACTGGTCAGTCCCAGTTGGACGATGCTGCTGTTGCCTACCTTCCTTCCTACCTTCCTTCCTTCTTCCCTCCCTCCCTCCCTCCTTCCTTCCCGCCCTCTCTCCTTCCTTCCTTCCTTCCTTCCTTTTTTCTTCCCTCATGAGGAGTAATAATCATTTAAGATCATTTCAACCCAATAAAAGCCAAAGCCTGAACTAATCAGCCAGACAAGCTTCGCTTTGCTCTTTGGTCTCTGAGCCAAAACTGCCCCTTCCTGTGTCAGCCCTATGGGATTGGATGCGGCTGACCTGGAGCATCCCTCCTGTCTGGGGCACCGTCTTGGACGGTGGCACTTTTCTTATCTTGATAGCCTATGCACATAGGTTATGCAGGAGAAACACATGTCCTGGGGTTGTAATTTCAATTGACACTTGGACAATTCTCTTGTCTCATCCTATTTACAACCTTTTCAACTATGAAACTTCCTTTCTTATGCTATGGTTAAAAACATACGGAAGCTCTAACTGTTGAGTGACACAAACATCCTGAGCTGGGATTGCTCTGAGAATATCGAGGTCTTCCTCACTTGGCCTAAACCAGTCAGAATGAAAGCTCTGATTCCATATCCCAACATGTTGGCCAGCTGAAGGCAATAAGTGTTAGTTTCCTTACCACCTCACCTGTTCGCCTCTTTTAACCAGACTTCCAGCTAGACAGGAGTCATATTCTTACATGTGGGCATTGTGTCCAAACGAATAGAAATTTTGATCCCTTAAATCTCCCAAGATGTCTTGGATTTGGGGGCTAGACGTTTTTCTACATCACATATTTATTTTATGGTTTTTTTTAATCTGACACAATTAACTCTCATCTCATATAGTAGTTACTTATGACTTCCTGAAATATAGCTAACAAGGCAGGCTCTGTTAAAGCTGCTTGAGATTCAAATGGAGCTACCTGATGATGCCATTTTATTGGAAATACTAAAGGTCTAATACTAAAGGCATCACTTTAATGCTGTGAATTTTTTTTTAATTCACCGTTCTCTACCCTTTTCTACCTACGGGCCCTGCCTGATCATACCCCAATCTCTTGGCCAGTCCCAGACCTCAGGAAGAGAGAACCTACATCTATATCTACATCTGTGTGTGTGTGTTTGTTGTGTCTGTGTGCATATGGGTGTGTGTGCATCTGTGTGTGTGCACGTGTCTGTGTGTGCATATGCGTTTGTGTAGGCGTTATGCAGAATGTCACCAAGAACCCTGACAATTCTGGCAGAATCAAATGAGCTAAAATGTACAAGGTGCCTGGCGCACAGTAGGGACATATCACCAGCCCCACCCCCTTTCCTGTCTCCTCATTTCCTCCTCCTCCTTCTCTCTGATCCAGGGACACTGGCCTCTGGCTGATATTTGACCAAGACCTGATCTCCTGACTCTGCCTTTTCAATGGTTGTCCCACATGCTTGCGATGTGCTCCTCCTTTGCTAGGGTGTCTTTAGCCCCACCCCTCTTGTTTTTGGGGTATATGGCTGTTCAAGGAGAACTGGCACATCTGATGTGAGGCCTTGCTGAGCCATTTTCACATAGCTTGGGTATCCTGTCACCCAACTCTCCCCTGTGGCCCCAAGAAGCTGTAACATGCCCAGTGTCCACATTTCATAAACTACCTCTGGTTGAGTCAGCTTGAAGGTTACTGAAAGGCTACAGAGCCATGGGTGAGGTAGGGGGTGCCAACCCCAAGCACAAGAACTATCCACCACCACCCAGGAATGGGCAGATGATAACAATTTCTTCCGAAGGTCATGAAGGCAGATGAAGCAGGCTCCGGGGGCTTGGAGCTTGGGCAGACATGGAAGATGGCAAGGTCGTCCACTGAATGCCTGGCCATGCCCAGTCCAAGCTTCCTAGTGACCCCACCTCTAAGCCATGGTTGGAGAAGAGATGTTCTCTGCCTCTTCCCCTCCCTTCTCTTCCTCATTCTGCCTCCCTTCCCCATCCCACTCTCCATCTGAGAGCTCTTCCCTCTTCCTCTCTACTGCTCCACACTCTTCAGAGCTGGTTTCTGTGCCTTCTTAAAGTGTAATTGCTGCCCATTTCCTGCTGTTCAGTGTGGTCCTTCCCAGTGAGTATACAAAGGACAAAGTGTACCTGTAACTCTGCCTTCCTTTTATAAATTATTAATTCACAAGGGATCTAGGATGAAGGCAGGAAAACTGAACCTCTAACTTTGAGTTGGGGGCAGAGATCCAGAATACCTGGGGTCCTATAAGAGAAGTGTGAAGATAAAGACAGTGGGATCCAATGATAAAGTGGTGTGGGGTGCCCTGGGGCATTTGAGATGTGATTGGCAGTCCGGGTAAGATTCAGGGACAGGGTTCCTGGCAGTAGCTAGGCTTGGAGGGATAGCCATGGAGAATGGTCAGAAGGACATAAGAAGGGGAAAATGAGGCACAAATGAACGGGAGCCAGCAGGACCTTGGTGCTTGTAGGATCCTGGCCCAGGCTTACCTGAGATCTGCTCCTGAAGAGCTGGCTTCCAAAAGAAGAGTTATCTCAGCTCCTAGAGTTCCTGTTTGTAGTCAGTTTACTGAGGGTGGGTACTCCCAGTCCTAAAGAGCTCCCTCCTGTCTGGTCCCTGAACTCTAGGATCAGCCCTTTCTTTCAATGGCACACTGCATTTGGACCTCAAGATCCTGCCTGTGTCTCCTGCCCAAGCCCTGCCCTGCACTCCAGGGAATGCCCCAACCCCATCTCCTTCACTCCTCTCCACTTACTCTCTGACCCAAGATCTCTCTGGCCTCTGGCTCATCCTTGGTCAAGAACCTCCATGTCCTGACACTGTGTCCTTCCAGCGACTGCCTCCTACACTTACAATGTCCTCTCTCCTCATCTCAGCCTCCTGGCTTCAGTTTTCTCAGCCAACATCCCACCTTCAGAAATGAGTGTTTTTTGGACCCTAACACTCTTAGAGCTTTCTCTCTCTTTTTTTTTTAATATAATATAAATTTATTTATTTAACTTTTTACATTCATTTTCACAAAATTTTGGGTTCCAAATTTTCTCCCCATTTATCCCCTCCTCCCACCCCAATACACTGAGCATTCTAATTTTCCCTATCACCAATCTGCCCTCTCTTCTATTCTTGTCCCCATCTTCTCTTTAGAGCTTTCTCTCTGAGAGCACTAGCCATCTTCCTGCATAGACTCCTCCTAGGCCTCCAAACTCCACCCCAGGGCTGGATTCCACCTGGACCCCAACCCCCCAACCTAGTCATCTCTGAGAATTCTGCCTCCCCATCCCTTTATCACCTCCCTTACCCCTCCTGCTTTGGGGCTCAGACTATCCTCATTCTGTGCAGAGAGCCAGGATAAAACTTGGATAACAGATTAGCTGAAATTAGTAGGTTCCGTAACTGAAAATCCTGACAACAAATGGCCCTTAGGCAAGTTGAGATTCTGTATGGTATCATTTATACATGTAAGTCCAGATTTGATGGGACTGAGTTTGTCACAACTATGTGGTACCATTTAAAGTTACATGTCTGTTGCTATTGGGATAATTGTGATATCTGACCTTATATTGGTAAGACAGACGTGAATGCAAAATATACATAACATTTCATGATGGTGATCTATTTATAAATGTCAATATAAGAAACAAAAGTGTAATTGGATCTAAAGTCGGCTACACTGGCCAATGAATGCAATCTGTCCAGGGTGTCAAACTGATAGAAGTATGAAGAGATTTTCCATGTAACATCCTTAGGACACTCATTCAACTGAATCAGTGTCGTCTGAGTGTCCATAACTATCTCATACTGGAAAGCCAGATTGTCATTTATTGTCTTGCATTCCTTCTTGTTTGGGAATTTGGGGAAAGCAGAGTGTATGAAATATTCCTAATAAAAATCATTTCTGGAGGGTGATGCAGTTATAGCCTTACTAAATTAACTTTTCTTTAGAAATACTGAATTAAGCTACTCAACACTGGGGTAACAATGCTTAACAACATAAATATTTAATTGAGCATGCTTTGTTTTAAAATAATAACACCATTTGGGAAAAGTACAAAGGAGGTTGAAAATTCACCTTTTCTGGGAAGTTCTTCAGGTGCCTTCACTTTCTCTTTGATAAATGTCATAAAATCTTATCGGCTCTGGGGAAGACCTTGATAAAGGAAGGTTGTCCAATTCTGACTAAAACCATTCAGAACTGAAGGGGGTGGTGGTATTAGATGTTGACTTCTAACATAGAAACAATATTTATCTAATATAAAAACAATAAACAAACAGATTGACCACTGATGATGAAAATTCTAAAATTAAATCTAGAAGAGTATGTATGGAAATTAGACTTTTGAGTCACCTTAGTCTCAGCTGGTCCAACTTTAACTCTATCCCTAACCCTCAGATCCTGACTCTATTGTGTGTTCATCCTTCATTGCCAAAGAAGACCATGCCATCAGAGAAATAATAACATGACTTGCACTTGACTTTGTTTTGAGTGAGGGAGGGCTGTGCAGGTCACCAGTCTCATTTCTCTTCCAGAGCCATCTGAATCCAGTGACCAGATATTCATCAAGATGACTGGAGATGACCCAGGATGAGGCCAACTGGCGTTAAGTGATTTGCCCAAGGTCACACAGCTAGAGAGTGCCAAGTGTCTGAGGTGACATTTGCACTCAGGTCCTCCTGACTCTTGCACTGGTGCTCTATCCACTGTGTCATCTAGCTGCCCCATGATAAAAAACCAAAGAAACAGCAAAGCACAGTGGACATAGAACCAGCCTTAGAATTGGAGAGACCTGGGTTCAAGTCTTGTTGACTCATTTTGATCACAAACAAACCACTTAGCCTTCTTAGTATATCTGGCAATTCTCTGAGGCTATAAATGACAGAATATTTGCCAGTCTTTTTCTTTTTTTTTAATGTAGCTTTAATTTATTTAAGGACTCATCTGGAAATCTTTCTAGGAGAGTGTTTGTTTTTGAAGAAAGGAATTCTTTGTTGTGTTGTTTATCTTTTTGGAAGGCATAAATAAGTACATCCAGTCATTGTAAACAAATCCTGAACAGAATAATTAACTAGCAAAGTTCAGAAGCAAAAAAAAACAAAAACAAAAAACTGATCACCTTCAAAGTCGTTTATGCTCCTTGCAACATCTTTGAGGCTAGGTACCAACTCAGAAAATGGAAAAAAAAATAGTTTTGCTGCATGCGTCAGGAGCATCAGCTGCATGCTTCCTAAACATTATCATGTCCATTCCTTACGTGAAATTAGAGACCAAGAGGAAAAGAAAGGGAATATCAGCAGTGTACGGTGTTCACTGTTACCATGCTAATCGCAGCTGTCAAATAACATTTGCTAGTTTTGATCGGTGGGAGGGAGGTTCTATACCAGGAGTTCCCCTCACACTGATGAAATCACAGGACCAGACTAGAGGAAAAAGCGACTCTAACCCTAACTCTAAATGTACACCTCTAACTCCTTCCTACAGCAGAACTGATATGATCAATTGGCAATTGATATGATGACACTTGACAAGATCATATAATTGTACTAAATTTTGAAAAACACTCAGCAGAATTTTTCCATGTGTTCTATAACTAGGGAAAACCATCACACCACAAAAGTATAACCTAAATAACATCCCTTATGAACAAATGTGGAGGTGATGAATAGATTTACAGGATCAGATCGGGTGGACAGAGTGCTTGAAGAATCATGGACAGAGGTTCTCCACATTGGACAAGAGGCAGCAGCAACAACAAAACATTTCAAAGAAAAAGAACAAGAAACAAAAATGGCATCTGGTGAGGCTCAAGAAATAGTTGGGGAAAAAGGAAAGGGAGAGAGAAGGACATACCCAAGTGAATGCAGAATTCCAGAGAATAGCAAGGAGATATAAGGCTTGCTTAAATGAGAAATGCAAAGAAACAAAAGAAATCAATAGAATGGGAAATATGAGATCTCTTCAAAAAAAATTAGAGGGATCGTTTCACATGCCAGTAATGTTATGAGTTAGATTCTGTAAGCTAGGCTTCAGCAAGTATGTTAACTGAGTAATACCAGAAGAACAGGCTGGTTTTCAAGGAAGCAAAGGAAACAGACACCTTATCCCTAAATTCTTTGGCTTCTGGTGAAATCAAGGAAGTTTCAGGGGGAATAAAAACCTACTTCTACTTCCTTGACCATACTAAAGCTTCTGATAGTTTGGATTACATCAAAATGTGGCAAGTACTTAAAGAGATGAGAGTTCCCCCTTACTTGTCTCCCATGGAACCTGTATAAGGACCAAGAGTTAACAGGTAGAACTGAACATGGAACAACTGATTAGTTTCCGAATGGAAAAGGAGGACAAGATTGTATGTTGTCATCTTTTTTATTAAATTTGTATACAGAGTACATCATATGAAATGCCAGACTGGAAGGGTCAAAAGTTGGAATTAATGTTGCCAGGAAAAGCATCAACAATCTCAGATATGCAGATGGTACCACTCAGATGGCAGAAGGTGAAGAGGAATTAAGAAGATTCTTGAGGAGGGTAAAAGAGGAGAGTGTAACAGTTGACTTGTAGTACTAGAAGATACATAAAGAATTAACTAAAGACTCAGTCTAAAGCACTGATTAAGGTCAAACTGTTTGCTTATGATATGTGAAAATGTTATTAATATTAGTAATTATTAGTAATGGTATTCTCAAAATTGTTGTCACTACTAATGTAGTTTAAAAGACAAGTTGTGACTGACTTGTGTATGAGGAGGTGATTCTAAAAATGAAAATTGGATAGGAAAAGGTAAAAAAGAACAATTCTCTCAAAAATTGGGCACAGAAGGAAGAAATAATACAAAGGAAACAGGTGGGTGTGGAAGGCTCATAGTTTTGGAAACTTCCTTTCATCTGGGTTCATTAAGAAGCAACGTACATTGGAAGAGGTTTAGAAGTCTATTGAACTTTGAGAAAGAAGAGAAAACTGAGGGATAGGGTTAGAGAAGGATTTTTCTAAGTGTGTACAGATGATAAGGACAGTGGGGGAGAAGATAAAGAAGGCAATATTAGAGGTGTGGGGAAAACAAGAAACAAGATAGTAAGGATTCTCTATGTATATCATCATATCATCTGCAAAGAGTGATAACTTAATTTCTTCTTTGCCTATTTTAATTCCTTCAGTTTCCTTTTCTTCTCTTATTGCTAAAGCTTACCTTTCTAATACCATATTGAATAAATGCAGATAATGAACATTCTGGTTTCATCCCTGATCTTATTGGATATGCTTCTAGAAAATCCTCATTACATAAAATTCTTGCTGATCATTTTAGGTAGATGCTACTTATCATTTTAAGGAAGGCTCCATTTATTCCTATGCTCTCTAGTATTTTTAATAGGAAAGGATGTTGCATTTTGTCAGAAACTTTTTCTACATCTATTGTGATAACCGTGTGCTTTCTGGTAGTTTTGTTGTTTATGTGATCAATTATGCTGATACATTTCCTAATATTGAACCAGCCCTGCATTCCTGGTATGAATCTTACTTGATCAAAGTGTATTATTCTTATGATAAGTTGCTGGTTTTGCTAATATTTTATTTAAAATTTTTGCATCTATATTCATTAGAAAAATTGGTCGATAATTTCCTTTCTCTGTTTTGACTCTTTCCAGATTAGGTAACAGTACCATATTTGTATCATAAATAGAATTTGGTAGGACTCCTGCTTTGCCAATTTTCCCAAAGATTCTATATAGTAATGGAATTTTTTTTTAAATGTTTGATAAAATTTGCTTTTGAAATCCATCTGGCCCTGGAAATTTTTCCATAGGGAATGCAATGATGGCTTGTTCAATTTCTTTTTCTTAGATAGTTATTTAAGTATTTTACTTCCTCTTTTGTTTATCTGGGCAATTTGTATTTTTGTAAATATTCATCTATTTCACTGAGATTGTCTAATTTATGGGCATACAGTTAGACAAAATAATTCCTAATTATTATTTTGATTTTCTCTTCATTGGTGGTGAATTTACCCTTTTCATTTTTGATACTGGTAATTTGTTTTTCTTCTTTTTAAAAAAAATCAAATTGACCAAAGGTTTATCAATTTTATTGGTTTTTTCATAAAATCTGTTCTTAGTTCTATTTATTAATTCTGTTATTAATTTTGTTAATTTAAATTTTATTAATCTCTCCTTTTGTTTTCAGTATATCTGATTTGGTATTTAATTGAGGATCTTTAATTTTTTCTCTAGTTTTTTCAGTTGCATGCCCAAGTCATTGATCTTCTCTTTCTCTATTTTATTCATGTAAGCATTCAGAGATATAAAACTTCCCCTAAGAACTGCTTTAGTTGCATCCCTTAAATTGTGGTATGTTGTTTCATTATTGTCATTCTCTTGGAGGAAGTTATTTATTGTTTCCATGATTTGTTGTTCAACCTATTCATTGTTTAAGATTAAATTATTTAGTTTCCAATTAACTTTTAGTCTATCTTTCCATGGCCCTATATTACATATAATTTTTATTGCATCATGATCTGAAAATGATGCAGTTAATAATTCTGCCTTTCTGCACTGGATTGTGAGTTTTTGTGCCTTACTAGATGGTCAATTTTTGTGTGTGTGCACCATGTACTACTGAGGAAAAGGTATATTTCTTTATATCCCCCTTCAATTTTCTCCCGAAGTCTACCATATCCACCTTTTCTAAAATTCTATTCACCTCCTTCTTTCTTATTTATTTTGAGGTTAGATTTAGCAAGTTCAGAGAAGGAGAGGTTGAGGTCCCCCACTAATACAGTTTTGTTGTCTAGTTTTTTTTATAACTCCCTTAATCTCTCCTCTAAGAGTGTGGATGCTATACTACTTGGTGCATATATGTTTAATAATGATATTACTTCATTGTCTATGGTGCCTTGGAAATACAGTTTCCTTCCTTCTCTTTTTTGATTAGATCTATTTTTGCTTTTGTTTTGTCTGAGATTAGGATTGCTACCGCTGCTTTTTTTATTCACCTGAAGCATAATATATTCTACTCTAGCCTTTTACCTTACACTGTGTGTATCCCTATTTCAAATGTGTTTCTTGTAAAGAAAATGTTGTAGGATTATGCTTTTTAATCCATTCTACTATCTCCGTTTTATGGGAGAGTTCATTCCATTCACATTCAGTTATGATTATGACCTGTCTTTCTCTCCATACTATTCCCCCACATTTGTATGTTTTTATTTCTCCATTTTCCCTTCTCTCCATAAAAGTTGTACTTTTGACCACCACCTCCCTCAATTTTTCTTCTCTTCTATCTGTTCTCCCTCCATTTTCTTTCCCTTTTCCCTTACTACTTCTTCCCTCCTTTCAAACCATCTGCTCTCTTTTCTTTCCCCTTTCCCCTCCTACTGCCTGTAGGGCAAAATAGATTTCTGTTCTTAACTGAATATGTTATTCTCTGCTTCAACTAAATCCAATGAAAGTAAATCTCAAACAATGGTCATATCCCTCCCATTATTTCCTTCTATTATAATATGTTTCTGCACCTCTTCATGTGATGTAATTTACCCTTTTCCACTTCTTTTCCTCTTTTCCCATTACAATCACTTTGCACTCCTTAATTAGGATTTTTATCATCATATCAGCTAATTTATACCCACAACCTTTGTCTACATATATCCCTCTTAAATGTGATAATAAACATGCAATTCTCAAGATTTAAAAGTTTCATCTTCTCATGTAGGGATGTAAATAGTTTGTTCTTACTGAAAAACATGTTTCTCTTTTTTTTGTTTCCTGTTTCCTTTATATAGCTCTCTGGAGTCCTGTACTTGAAGATCAAATTTTTCATTGAGCTCTGGTCTTTTCATCAGGAAGGTCTGGAAGTCCCCTATTTCAATGAATGTCCATTTCTTTGCCTGAAACGTGATGTTCAATTTTGCTGGGTAAAGTTGATCCTTGGTTGCAATCCAAGCTCCGTTGCTTTAGGGAAAGTCATATTCCTAGCCCTTTGATTTTTTTAATGTAGAAGCTACAAGGTCCTGTGTGATCCTGACTACATTCCCTATGGGGTTTCAGATGTGGGGACAGGGTCAATGCTGTCCTATTCTGAATTCATGTTATGATCTTCCCTATCTCCATAGGAAGAATCTATGACCTTTTTAATTTTAAATAAATTTATTCTCACCCTTCTACACTCACCTCCATAAAATTTTGAATTTCAAATTTTCTCCCCATCTCCCTCCCACCTGTATTTTGATTGCCCTACAATCTGCACTCTCTTCTATCACACACATACCTTTAACCCTTTCCCTTCTATTTGTATGTAGGGTAAGATAGATTTCTATACCCTATTGCCTATGTATCTCATTTCCTAGTTGCATGTAAAAACCTCTAACATTCATTTTTAGAGCTTTGAGTTCCACATTCTCTCCCTCCCCCCCTCCCCACCCACTCTCATTGAGAAGAAAAGCAATTCAATTTGGATTATACATGTGTGGTCATGCAAAAGACCTCCATAACAGTCATGTTGTGCAAGACTAACTATATTTCCCTCTATCCTGTTCTGCTTTCCAGTTATTCAATTGTTTCCTTTGACCTGTACTTTTGCAAGCGTTTGCTTCTGATTACCCCTTCCACCTATCTGCTAATCTTTCTATTATCACCCCTCTTATCCCATTCCCCCCTTTCCTGCCAGGTATGATAAACTTCCATACCCAATTGAGTGTGTGTGTTATTTCCTCTTGAAATCAAATCCATTGAAAGGAAGGCTCACTTATTCCCTCTCACCTTCCCCTTCTTCCCTTCTATTGTAAAAGTTCTTTCTTGCCTCCTTTATGTCAAATGATTAACTACATTCTACCTCTCCCTTTCTCTTCCTCCTAGTACATTCTTTTCAACCCTTAATTTTTTTAAGAAAATATCACTTTTCATCCAACTCACCCTGTGCCCTCTCTCTCTCGCTCTCTCTCTCTCTCTCTCTCTCTCTCTCTCTCTCTCTCTATATATATATATATATATATATATATATATATATATATATATATAAAACACACACAAATACAGACACACACACACATATATACATCTGTATACACATATACACACATATATACACACATACACATATTTTCCCACAAATTATTTTAACATGGAGAAAGTTCTCCTGAGTTATAAATATCATCTTTCCATGTAAGAATGTAAACAGCCCAACTTTAATAAGTTCATTATGGTTTCTCTTTCCTGTTTGCTTTTTCATGCTTCTCTTGATTCTTGTATTTTAAAGTCAAATTTTCTATTCAGTTCTAGTCTTTTCAACAAGAATGCTTGCAAGACCTCTATTTCATTTAATTACCATTTCCCCCCCTGAAGTATTATACTCAATTTTGCTGGGTAGGTGATTCTTGGTTTAAATTCTATCACCTTTGACCTCTGCAATATCATATTCCAACCTCTCTGATCCCTCAGGGTAGAATCTTCTAAATTCTGTGTTATCCTGATTGTGTTTCCACAGTCCTTGAATTGTTTCTTTCTGGCTGCTTTTAATATTTTCTCCTTGGGAACTCTGGAATTTGGCTACAATATTCCTAGGAGTTTTTCTTTTCATATCTCTTTCAGGAGGTGATCAGTGAATTGTTTCCATTTCTATTTTATACTCTGGTTCTAGAATATCAGGGCAGATTTCCTTGATAATTTCTTGAAAGATGGTGTCTAGGTGCTTTTTTTGATCATGGCTTTCAGGTAGTCCAATAATTTTAAAATTACCACTCCTGGATTCATTTTCCAGGTCAGTTGTTTTTCCAGTGAGATACTTCAAACTGTCTTCCATTTTTTCATTCTTCTGGTTCCGTTTTATAATTTATTGATTTTTCATGATGTCATTAGTTTCCATCTGCTCCATTTTAATTTTTAAGGAATTATTTTCTTCAGTGAACTTTGGACCTCTTTTTCCATTTGGCTCACTCTTCCTTTTAAGGTATTCTCCTCACTGGCTTTTTGAACCTCTTTTCCCATTTGGGTTACTCTAATTTTAAAGGTGTCATTTTCTTCAGCATTTTTTTGGGTTTTCTTTAGCAAGCTGTTGATTCATTTATTATGATTTTCTTGCATTACTCTCATTTCTCTTTGCAATTTTTCCTTGACTTCTCTTACCTGATTTTCAAAATCCTTTTGGAGCTCTTCCATGGCCTGAGACCAATTCATATTTTCCTTAGAGGCTTTGGATGCAGGAGCTTTGGCTTTGTTGTCTTCTTCTGTCTGTATGTTTTGATCTTCCTCACCATCAATATCTTAAAAAAAGAATCTCTTCACTGAGAAAGTAAGAATCTATAGTCTGCTGCTTTTCCTCGTTTGCTCATTTTCCCAACCAATTACTTGACTTTTGAGTTTTGTTAAATGAAGGGCTCCAGAAGCAGCCTCCAGTGCAGCAGTGGTTACAGCTGCCCTGGGTTGAGGCTGGGGTCAGACCACGCTCCCCTCTCAGCTAGGTGAGAGGCCCTTACCACTGACCTTTGAAACTGTCTTTAGCATTTGTGGTTTGAGAAATCTGGAATCTGCAGTAGCAACCAGTGTTTCAGTCCCTTAAGGCCTGCTCTCACTTGGTTTGCACTGGCACAATCCACAATGAACTGTGCTGTGCTTCCCACTGGATGTGATAGACCCTTCCCACCAATTTTCCAGATTGTCTTGAGCTGACAATTTGCTTCAGTCTGTCATTGGTTTTTTTAGGGGGAGGGGGTGGGATCTGCTGCTCTAGAACTTTTTGAGTCATTTTTACAGGTTTTTTGAAGGATTTGGGGGGGTGAGCTCTAGCTGGTTCCTGTTTCTACTCTGCCATCTTGCCTCCACCACCCAGGCTTTGCTTTTATAAGTTGCATTTTGTTCTTTTCCTGGCTTTTCAAATGGATCTCAGTTTCTGGGACCTAGGGGGCTTTCTCTCTTATGTTGTGTATTGGGGCGTGGTTACTGGTTTTGTGTGCTGAGGCTTCTGGTTCTGGCAGGTGGAAGCTTTATAATGCTGTAGTTTATCTGGTGCAGAGTTGGACCTGGCTGGTGTGTACCGAGGCCAGATGAGGTCTTTTTGTTTCCCCAGGGTTAAACTGAAGCACCAAGTATGAGGTGTGGGGGAAGGGTGGTCTGGCCACTGAAGACCTCCTCCCTGAGGGCTGCCCTACAGCATGGGTATACTCACCTGCTGGTGGAAGCATGTCCTCCCTGGTATTTGCCAACTCCCCTGGTTGTGCAAAGGCATGCTGGGGGTCCTGGTGCTGGCTCCAACACCCTGGGGCTCAGGACATCCTGACGGTCTACTGAGGTGGAGTTTGCTGCTGGGCTGCTTATAGGTCTCCCATCCTGCATTGGCTCCCTTTGGCCACAGCAAGAGGGACCTTTCCTTTTCTTCCCCTTGGCCTCCTGTGCTAAATCCCTGCTGTATCCTGTCCTTCTGCTGGCTCCACTGTGTGTGAGAATTTTTCCTGGGGCAATATTTTATGAGTTTTTCAAAGTCAGTAAGGAAGAGTGAGAGCAACTTAATGCTTACTCTGACATCTTGGCAGATGCACTGGGGATACACTAGAAGCACATCAAATAAGAATGGGAGTTAGACAAGGATATCCATTATCATCACTATTATTCGATATGGGACTAGAAAATGTTAGGTTTACCACTAAGAGAAGAAAAAGGAATTGAAGAATTTAGAACAGGCAAAGAAGAAACAAAGTTATCACTCTTTGCAGATGATATGATTAGACAATCTTAGAGAATCAAGTAAAATACTTCCTGAAATAATAAACAACTGGTGTTTCCAATCTAGAACTCATTTCTAAAGTAAATAAATAGGCCAAATTTATAAGAATAGAAGTCATTCCCCAATTGATAAATGGTCAAAGGATATGGACAGGCAGTTTTCAGAGAAAGAAATTAAAGCTATATATAGTGACATGAAAAAATGTTCTGGATCACTATTGATTAGAGAAAGGCAAATCAAAACAATTCTGAGGTTCCACATCACACCTATCAGATTGACTAACATGACAAAACAGGCAAGTGATAAATATTGGACAAGATATGGGAAAGTTGGAATACTAATTCATTTTTGGGGGAGGGATGAGCTGATCCAACCATTCTGAAGTTTACATAGTTTACAACTATGCCCAACGGGATGCAAAAATGTGCATACTCTTTGACTAAGAAATACTGCTTCTAGGGTTGTATCCCAAAGAGATCATACAAATAGGAAAAGGACCCTCATGTACAAAAATATTTATAGCACCTCTTTTTGTGGTAGTCAAGAATTGGAATTCGAGGGGACTAACCCTAAATGTCCATCATTTGGGGAATGGCTGAACAAGTTGTGGTACATGAATGGAATGGAATACCATTGCAGTATAAGAAATTATGAACAGGCGGACTTCAGAAAAACCTGGATAGACTTATATGAACTGATGCTGAGTGAAGTAAGCGGAACAAGGCAAACATTATACACAGTAACAACCACAGGGTAGGAGGAAAGTTTTTAATACACTTAGCCCTTCACAGTAATGCAAAGAACTACATTTCCAAAGGACTCATGATGCAAAATTTCATCAACATTCAGAGAAAGAACTATGGAGTCAGAATGCAGAATGAAGCAGACTATCTTCTCTTTTGTTATGTTTGGTTTGGTTTTGTTTTTCTCATCGTTTCTCCCATTTGTTTCAATTCTTTTTTGCAACATGACTCGTGAAAATGTGTTTAATAAGAATGTATGTGTAGGGCTCATGTAAGATTGCATGCCTTCCTGGCATTCCCTTCCCTGGGAAGGGAGGGGAAGATATTTCAAAACTCATGTAGTGGCTATTACTGTATACAGTGTTCTGCTTCTGCTCACTTCACTCAGCATCAGTTCATAGAAGTCTTTCCAGGTTTTTCTGAAGTCCACCTGTTCATCATTTGTTAGAATACAGTAGTTTTTCATTATATTCATAAACGAAAACTTGTTCAGCCATCCCCTAATTGATAGGCTTCCCCTCAATTTCCAATTCTTTACCCTTAGAAAGGAGCTCCTATAAATACTTTTGTGTATATAGGTCCTTTCTTTTTTGTCTTTATTTATTTTGGGATACAAACCTAGTAGTCGTGTTGCTAAGTCAAAGGGTATTGACATACTTCCAAATTGCTCTATAGAATGATTTAATCTGTTCACAATTCTGACAACAGTGCATGAATGTCTCATTTTTCCCATATCCCTTCCAACATTTGTCATTTACCTTTGCTATCTTATTAGTCAATCAAATAGGAATGAGGTAGTACCTCAAAATTGTTTTAATTTGAATTTCTGCAATCAACAGTGAATTAGAATTATTTTTTCACTGTTTTACACAGCTTTAATTACTTAACCTGAAAACTGATCCTCTCTTTTGTTCATTCATCACTTGGGGCATGGCTCTTATTTTTATAAATTCGACAGTTCTCTATGTGTCAGAGAAATGAACCCTTTTTCAGAGAAACCTGCTTCAATTTTTCCCTCCACAGGAACTATTGGTATCTCTTTCATTTATCATCTTCTCTTTTTTCACCCTTTCCATCCTCAAAAACTGTTTTCTGACTACACGCTTCCCCTAATCTTCACTCCCTTCTTTTATCCCTCTCTCCCATTTTCCTGTAGGGTAAAATAGATTTCTGTATCTCACTGACTATATTATTTCACCAGTTACATGTAAAAACAATATTTAACACTCATTTTTAAAACTTTGAGTTCCAAATTCTTTTCCTTACAACTTCTCAAATCCCCTTCACTGAGAAGGCAAGCAATTTGGTATAGGTTATACATGTGTAGTCATGCTAAACACTTCCAAAAGTCATGTTGTGAAACAACATTTCCATCCATCCTATCCCATCCCACCCTGTTTATTCCATTCTCTCCTTTCACCATGTCTGTCCTCAAAAGGGTTTGCTTCTAATTACCCCCTCCCTTCTATTACACCCACCTTCTCTTATCCCCTTCAATTCTGCTTTCCTGCAGGGTATCATGGTTTTCTATACCTAACTGAATGTATGTTATTCCTGCACTAATCCTGTATGGTAAGATCTTGTCAACTGGTCCCATCGCTTCCTGGAAACCAGAGGGAGAAGAAATAGAAGGGTCAGAGTTGATATCCTTGGGCTCAAAGGTCCCTGCAGATGATGACTGCAGTTATGAAATTGAAAGACGCCTCTTCCTTCAAAGAAAAGTTATGGCAAATCTGGACAGTACCTCAAAAGCAGGGACATCACCTTGTCAACGAAAGTCCATATATTGAAAGCTTTGAGTCTTCCAGTAGTATGGCTGTCAGAGTTGCAATATAAAGAAAGCTGAGCACTACAGATTCAAATTAAATTCTGCCGCTGGAGAAGATTTTGAAGAGTCCCTCAGGTAGCAAAATGTAACATGAGGCAATACTAAAAGAAATTAATTCAGACTATTCACTGGAGGGTCATGCACTGGAGCTGAAATATTTTGGGACATAAAGAGAAGAAGGGATTCATAAGGTAAGACCCTGATGCTGGGAAAGATAGAAGGAAAAAGGAGAAGGGGAAAGCAGAGGATGAGATACATAGTGTCACAGAAAAATTTAATATGAATGTAAACAGACTTTGAGAGAGCAAAGGACAAATGGGTCTGGCTTGCTACGGTCTACAGGGTCACAAAGGCTTGTGCATGACTGAACAGCTCAACAATAACAAATGTTCTATCAGCTTACAGGGTCATGTAAGGTGAGACTGAGGGCAGCTAATTGGTGCCACAGTTCATATAGCACTGGACTTGGAATCAGGAAGACTCAACTTCATGAGTTCAAATCTATCCACAAACACTCAGGAGGTATGTGAACCTGGCTGACTCATTTAATTCTGTTTGCCTCAATTTTCTTCATCGGTAAAATGAACTAGAGAAGGAAGTAATAAGCCACTCCAAGATCCTTGCCCAGAACCACATTCTCCCTCCCCCCAAATGTGGTAATAAAGAGTCAGATACAACATCAGCTAAGACTGGCATGGTGGCCTCAAGATAATCAGGTCTAAGTTGATGACAACGGTTTCCATGCAAAGATTCTGTAAGTTAAAGCCTTCTTTCAGGACCTTTCAGAACAGATTGTATTGGTGGTCTCTAGACCACAAGAATTAATTGTCACAAGGAAAATCAAGTCAACTGAGGTACAAACCTCTGAGCACTAGCAGTTTAATTGCTAACATGAATATACTAAATTAGAGAATCAATGGCTTCCCCATGGAGCTCCAGCTCCTGGAGAAGAGGCAGATTTGTCCATCACTAGGTTTGCTGAACTTGCCTTTACCTTTTTAAGGGTTGCCAGGGGTACATTTTTGCATTGAACTCTGAAAATATTTGAAGAACAAAGAACAGACCACACACTTTTCACAAAAGTAGGCCTTTATCATTAGCTTATTTACACTTGTGTTTGTACACTTTTTGTACATTAATTTATGATTTTTTCAGTAAAAAATACATATTCAAGGAAAAAATAGAACAAAGAAAAGAAGTTGGGAGGTGGGGAAAACAATATAACAACAGATGGCCTGGGCTGAATCAGGAAACTTAAAGGTAGAGAAGATCACAAGCTTCCTTGACATGAAGTGAGATGCACTTAGTACTGAGATAATAATTCCATTTGAAGTAAAGTGTTTTAGGAGAGCACTGCACTTTTAAACTTAGTTCAGTTTTTCTTCAATTAAAAGTGACTGACAGGAAAACTGAGCTTTTGCATTTAAGTGAGAGGGGAACACTGAACTTTTGAACTCATGAGCCTCTTCACCCAGATTGTCATGGTTGGTCCTTTGCTTGCAGGTGAGTTGGATTTAAGTGAGGCAGAGCTGTGTCAAGTCACCAATCTCACTCTCTTCTCCAGTTATCGGAGTCCAGTGGCAAGACAAAGGAGAAGAAAATTCATGATATTCCCCCATTTCTAACTAGGCTATAAACATATTCATAACTGACAGATTTTAGGGTGCCAAAGTTACGGTTCCACCATTGTTAGCAAAAACAGACTACACAAGTATAACACTTTACAGAGTAACTTATACTCCAGTTTGGTGGCACTTTTGGCAGCTATCGCCAGACACATAAATATGGATAAAGAAGATATCTATTTGTATGTGTTATTTATGATAACTTAGAGATAATCAACAAGTAACACTGACAAGCAGGAATACATCCAAAGAAGGACTATGAACATGATGGATTAAAGACCATGCCAAATGAATTGAAAGGACTGAGGCAACTTATCTAGAAGAATAGAAAACTTTGTGGGCAACAGAAAATGCTCTTCAAATACCTGAAAGGCATGATAATGTCTAAGGTGAACCATACTTGTTCCACTTGACCACAGAGGGAGGACCTAGAATCAATGAGTGTGAGCGGTGAGAGGCAGATTTCAGTTTGATGTGAGGAACAGGGTCGTAATAATGGTATGCCTTCTTAGCTGGTGTTCAAGCAGAAATGACTTCAAAGACACACCTCTGCAGCTATGAGTCTGGTCTAGATGGCTTCTGAAGGCCCTTCCAACTCAAGATTCTCTAATAAATTCAGTGACAAGGGACCAAGAAGTGGGCTTGGGTCCTCATTAGCATCCAAATGAATGTCATTAGAAACCTTTCTTCCTACCAGTGATTGCCTTTTCTGGCAAAGCAAGATTCTTCTGACTTTCGTTGATGAGAGAATACAGAGACTTCCCATAATGCCACTTGAATTGCTCCCTCATGTCCAACCTGTTGGTCTCTACACAGGAAACCATCACTGTGCTGAAGGTGCTGTCCTCAGGACCTGAGCCCTTCATTGATCTGTAGAGAGCATGTGACCAGCAGCCCAGATGCCTCTGATATGGAACTGAGTTACTTTGGATTTCCCATTCAAGCTGGCAGAGTAGGAACAATTATGGGAAGATAGAGGCTACAAGGCCTCTTCCCTGCCTAGGAGAGGCTGCTTTGTTCACACATTCGTTCTGAATCACTGCCTCATCCTCAAGATGAGTGGGTCATGAAAATCAGGAGGCAGAAACAATTTCAACTTAATGAGAAGTCTCCTGACTGTCACGTGCAGTGGCCTGGATACAGTCTGAATATATGAATGTGGGTCACCTGGGGAAAAAACAACATTCCCCTACATTGCCCCATTTTTATACCTGACTAAACAAATCTGAATCCTTCCTTTCACCAAAGATTGTTCCCCAGTTGATATAATATGGACATGAATGCTTCTCTTTATTCTGAAGACATTCTATTTCTGAGAACATTCAGATGTGTGCTCTCACACAGTTCTGCAGTTTATCAGCCTATTGCCTCCTTTACTGGTTTTGCAACTGGGAGGGTTGGCATGAATTGTATTATCCTAACCTCACCTTTCTGATAAAGTCAGACACAAAATATAACCTTTACCAGTGACCTACACATTATACAGAAAGGCATGTACCCATTGAGCACATTCATAAGGTTTCTTTTCATTATAAATCCTCTGATGAGAGGATAAGAGATGATCTCTGCCTGAAAGCCTTCCTACATTGAGTACATAAATAGCTTGAACCCAGAGTGAATTTTCTCCTAAGAATCTCTGTTCTCCATTTCAATGCCTTTCCTCATTCAGGATAGTTATAACATTCCTATATCTCCCATGAATTCTCTGATGGTAAACAAGGACTGACTTTAACCTGATTACTGAAACAATGATTACTTTTGTAAGTATTTCTTAAGCTATCTCTCCAGTGTGGATTCTCTGATGTTGGTTAAGACTGTTTCTCTGTATAAAAGCCTTTCCACATTGGGTACATTCATAAGGTTTCTCTCCTGTGTGGATTCTCTGATGTACAGTAAGAGAAGACTTCTGTGCAAAAGCCTTTCCACATTGGGTACATTCATAAGGTTTCTCTCCAGTATGGATTCTCTGATGAACAATAAACCCATCTCTCCGTGTAAAAGCTTTTCCACATTGATTGCACTCATAAGGTTTTTCTCCAGTATGAAATGCCTGATGTAGAGCAAGACCTCTCCTTTCTCTAAAAGCCTTTCCACACTGATCACATTCATATGGTTTATCTCCACTGTGGGTCTTGTGATGTTCACCAATACTCCTCCTACATCTGAAAGTCTTTCCACATTGGTTACATGCATAAGGCTTTTCTCCAGTGTGGACTCTCTGATGCTCAACAAGACTGTCCTTCTGTATATAATTCTTTCCACACTGATTACATTCATACAGTTTCTCTCCAGTGTGGATTCTCTGATGTGCAATAAGAGATTTTTTCTCTCTAAAAGTCTTTTCACATTGATTACAATGGTAAGGTTTCTCTCCAGTGTGTGCTCTCTGATGTATAATAAGATAAGCCCTCTGTATAAAAGTTTTTCCACATTGATAACATTCATATGGTTTCTCTCCAGTGTGGATACTCTCATGTCTAACAAGACTGTCTTTCCATGTAAAAGTCTTTCCACATTGATTGCATTTATAAGGTTTTTCTGCAGTGTGGATTCTCTGATGTGCAATAAGATACTTTCTCTTTGTAAAAACCTTTCCACATTGTTTACAATCATAATATTTCTCTGTAGTGTGGATACTCTCAGGTGCTGTGCAGACTTCTCTCCAACTGAAGTAAGAGGCACCATCACTCATGAATCTTTGCTTGTCAGTTTCTTCCATAGAAAGGTTTAACTCTTGAGTAATTTCCTTCATTTCAACTCTGATCTCTCCTTATGAAAAGAAAAGTCAACAATAAAACAAATATAGATAGTACATACACACAGAGAGACACACACACATTTAATATCCTCTTGGTTCCATAGAGAGAACAAAACCTCAGTTACTTTCTATTTCCCTGGGCAAAGAGAAATATCTTCAAAGGGCAGAAACAATGATTTTAAAATGCCCTTAGCTCACATCCCAAGGATGATTTATTTTTCAAAGAATTTCACCCACGAATTTATATTGGATCCTCACAAAAAACCTGTGACACAACCCCCCCCCCCATTCTTCACATTCACAACTCAGATCATAAGTTCAGAATGACTCAATTCCCAACATCTGAGAATAGAATCCAAACCCTGTGAATGGGCCTGCTGTCTGAGTATTTGACAAATTATCTCCACTTTCAATCCTTTCATCATAGCTACAATGCCATTTGGTACACATATACTAAATACTCAAATTATTTCATGATCTAGCCTATCTGTAAGCATAATGTAATTTCCTTGGGGATCACTTTCAATCTTAGGGTTCTCTGTTGCATTTTCTCAGGTCACATACAAAATACCAAATTTTTTTATTTACCTGAGGCATAAGGAATAGTGTTCTGACCCATTAATTTTTTGATAGCCATTACTTCTTTTTAAAAATTATCTTTAAATGCCTCTGCTCGCTATAATAAAATTAAAAAGCCTTCTATGTAACCCAATTTAAAAATGCATGGATTGTTCATGTTATTAAAATGTGTCCAATATAGGAATCTGAGTTGATCATCCTTTTGTACGGAAGCGGCCAACATGATGCTTCCCTATTGGTCCTCTTGCACCCTTCCCCTCTCAAGGTTCACAAACTCCTTCAAGTGATTTGAGCTAAAAACTTGTCAGTGGCACCTTAAGTGGTAAATAATTGTCCCACTGGGTTACAAAGACATTTATCTGCTGGGACAAATATATACATGTTTCCATCTTAACAGATGTCTTTTTGCAGTGACTCCACACTATCATGATCAGGAATACACAGCTTTTGGGGGTCATGCAGTGACAACCTCAAACTCTGACTGCTTCTGAATGTGCAAAATATTCTTTCAGTTTCTCAACTTGACATCAAATTGTTTGCAAACTTCCAGGAAGGTTAGGCATTCATGTACAAATGGTCACAGGCATGCCAAGACCCTTGGTGGCTGTCTGTCACTGCACTGGAGTTGTCTTCTCCTTCAGGGTCTACTTTGTAATCACATCTCATTAAACCTGAAATCACCTGATCAAGATCTTACTTGGGTTTACATTCTTGCAGCATTGAAGGCGGCCTACTGGAAAACCAACATCAACAGGCATGCACAGTAGACTCTATTAGGGAATTAGGTTCTGAGCTCTGCCATAGAAGAGATTGCAATTTGCCTTCTTTGTATCCCCATGGCTTAGCACAGTGCCTAAAACAGAAGGCACTTAATCCATGTTTACTGATTCCCTGCCTGGGCCCAGGGCTGACAGCAGTCCCCAGCCTCTACTCCCTGCATTCTGGTCTCTCCCCTACTTGTTGAAGGCATGCTCAGACCTCAGATCTCTTTCTGTCCCTTTCGTGCACTTAGTCACCTCTAAGAAGTTACCTTAGTCAGGTTCTAACCCTGATGGAACTGCACCAGAACAAATGCTGAAGATTGCAGAGGTTCCTTTCTCAGCTTCTGAAGGGTCTCATGCTATAGGACACTTGACACTCACTAGCTGTATGACCTTGGGCAAGTCACTTAACTTCAACTGCCTCCTCCTGGGTCATCTCCAGTAATCCTGATGAATATCTGGTCACTGGATTCAGATGGCTTTGGAGGAGAAGTGAGGCTGGTGACCTGCATGGTCCTCCCCCACTCAAAACAAAGTCAAGTGCAAGCCATGCCATTATTTCTCTGATGGCATGGTCTTCTTCGGCAACGAAGGACGAACACATACAAACAGCTAGAGATGGCCATTTCCATTTGGTATCTCCAACTCCTTTCCCTGACTTTCTTTGAAACTTTTCCTTTTTTTTCTTTCTTTTTTTCCTACCCCATCACACTGCCCAGGACATGGACACCATTAGACACAAATAGGTACATCTGTTTAAAATATTGTAGACATATTTCCATTTATCAGTTCTTTCTCTCTCTGTAGATAGCATTTTTCTTCATTTGTCTTTATAGTTCATTTGGGTATTTATAAGAGTTAAAAAAAAATGAAAAGAAACTATGCATTCTAATTCCCAATTTTATTGTTCAAGTGAAACACATCCTTTAAAAATTACCAGCATTTTGAAAAGTGCTAAAACTGAATGGCCATTTCTTAACCCTAATCCTTCTTGACTTCTCTGCAGGCTCTGACACTGTCAGGCTCCCCCTTTCTTGATCTTCCCCTCCCTAGATTTTAATGACATTACTCTCCTCTGGTTCTACTTCTACTGTATCGAAAAGGAAACTCATCGTCTTTCCTCCAAAGCTCCCATCTTTTCTGTTCCTAATGTTATCTAAAGCATCCTCCTAAAGTCCAGGCTCAGAAATGAAATGCCATGCACAGCTCATCAACTCTCACACATTCACACTCCTGATGCCTGTGTTCAATCAGTTCCAAAGTCCTCTTGATTGCACCTTTGTGACATCATTTCATAGACTCCTTTATATCTCAGCTTGGTCACTTTCTTGGTTCAGGCACCCGACCAGTGTCAGAGGCTGCTGGTTGGTCCGACTGCTTCGGTTCTTCCCCCAGTCCTGTCAATTCTCCATCCAGTTACCAAGTTCATCCTCCTTAAGCTCTGACCTGACCATGTCACTATGAACTCAACAGCCCCCCTGTGGCTCCCCAGCAAAAGTATGAAATGTGAAACCCTCTCCAGGACTGTGAAAGCCCTTCATCACTACCCCTCCCCTACTCTTCCAGGTTTCTTTCTCCCTTCTGCCCTCCCCCACCCCATAGAAGTTATAATCCACTGGTCTGGGCCTCTTTTCTGTTCCAGGTACAGGCCCTTCTGCCTCTGGACTCTGTTTCTGCTGCCATCCCAGTTGTCTAGAAGGTTCTCCCTGGCTTCCCTGAATCCCCAGCTAGAGCCCACCTCCCACAAAAAGCCTTTCCCAATCCTCCTTAAATTTAGGGTCTTCACTCTCTAGACTAGCTCCAATTCATCCACAGTGAGTTTCTGCATTATTATTGGCCTACTCTGTGCCCCACCAGACTGTGTGCTCTATGGGAGCCGGGGACATCCGGTCAGTGATTTATGTGTTCAAGGCTTTGTATGGGAGTGTGGAACAGAGCAGGCACTTAGAAGTTTGTTGACTTGGAGAAAGTCTAAGAAATAGATCATATAAGATTCCCCAATCCCTTTTTGCACTTTCATGTCCCTAAATTCCAAACAATGACTTTTTTTTGGATTGTAGATTTATCCTTGGAAGGAATGTGAAAGGCCATGGAGTGTAAACTCCTCTCATTACAGATGGAGAAAGTATGGCTCAGTGGTTCAAGTGACTGACCCATGAAGCCACAGCTGGGTAATATCTGAACAAGAATTCCAAGTCAGGTCTTTCTGCCTCCAAATCGAGCACTTGTCTCACTATGACACACAGCAGCCTCCTGTAACCCCAGGTCACTCACCTGGACAGCAGCTCCTCAGGCCTTCTTGCTTCAGCCTCCCTGGTGCCTACCTGTGTTCAAAATAAGAGATCACATCTTCTCTGGGAACAGGAAGCCCTGGGCATGGGGAGTCAGGGATGAGCATGGAGAGAAACTTGGCATTCAGTTCTCTTTAGAGAAAGGCATTGAAACCCAGACCTACTCCATTCTGAGATTCACTCCATTATGTTCACACATATGAGCCTGTACTCATCCATTAGTGCTTGTAATGAAAATAACCCAAAACAGAATCTACCATATTATGCTGTTATACAACCTGTTCTGCGAAAGAGTTGGAGCTCTGACATATCCTGTCAGTTACATTATTGTAGAGACTGCTAATTCGAAAACTTGAATGTTAATTAAATTGTATACAACTGCTACTTATATCAATTATATAAATTTAATTATAAACACAAATGTATATAAAATACAATAGAAAAATAAAGATAAAAATTACATAATTAGTCATTAATAAAATAATTAAAATTAAATTCTATAAGGGGTTATTGTACAAGAGCAGCCTCAAGCCTCAGAAACATGCTTTTCCTCAGTCCCTGAATCCTATAGAAACCTCGTGTACTGCTTGTTTGGGGCATCTTTGCCTCTTCAGGTGAGAGTCTACTGCTGGCAAACTCAATAAGCCCGCGTTGGTCCAAATTCCACTTCTTGGCCAGTCTCTTACTCCTGGCAGTCAGGGACATGTAAGTGAGGACCCCAGGGTGTTCCCAGGACTCCTGAAGTACAGTCTCATAGCATCTTTTCTGAGCTCTGGGGAGAGGTGGGGGAGAAGACCATGGAACCAGGCTGGAATCAGAAAATTTGGTCTTGGTGTGCCTTCTTCACAGAAACATGGATTCACTGCACACTTTGCTTTCTTCTAGAAATTAGAGGCAGCTGATGGTGTAGTGGAGAGAGCCCTGGGCCTACAGTGAGGTGTGTCAGCGTCTAAATCCAGCCTCAAACTGTTACTAGCTGTGTGCCCAGGACAAGTCTCTTAACCTCCATTTGCCTCCGTTTCCTCAATGGGGAGGTCAAATGGGGAGAATAATATCTCCTTACTTGGAAGGTTATTGTGAGGATGAAGTGACATAACATTGTAAAGAAAGCCATGGGCTCAGCACTTGGTTTACAGTAGGTGAAAATAAATGCTTCTTTGCTTTCCTTCCTTTCCCACCATCTCTGCTAGGATTTGAGGGCAAGAGGAAGGTGGGGTAAGGACAAACTCGCTAAAGGAGGGTCAGGTAGAAGCCTTAACTGATGCTTGTTTAAAAGGAGAATATTCCAGATCCTAGACCCATCCCAGAGAGGATGGGCTTATAAGGAGAAGCCACCTGAGCAGCTTTCAAGAGACTTGGCAGACACAATTTCCATCCAGGTGGAGGTCAGACCTAATGACCCTGAGGTTGGCTCCATGTCTCAGGTCCTTCCACACTAATTTGAAGTTGCCTAGAGGTGGGAAGGGACAGCTTCAGAAGCAACAAGGAAACCCTCAGGTTCCTGTCCCACAAAGCAAAGACTTTCTAGAGGAAACACCAGGCAGCAGGACAGGAGACCAACACCATTCTCTTTCATAACTGATAAATGCTCCAAACCCTGCACACCAGGGGATGAAGACATCCTCTTCATGGAAGACTCTGCATTACCAAGGGAAGTGTCCTTACCCAGGGAGAGCAGGTTCCAGGCATTCTCCAGCATGACCCCCCTGTACAGCTCCCTCTGAGCATGGTCCAGAAGGCCCCACTCCTCCTGGGTGAAGTCCACAGTCACATCCTTGAACGTCACCAACCTCTAAATCATTAAAAGTCATAGACTGTAGAGTTGAAGGAACCTTCAGATTTTAATAATCCAACCTTCATTAACTTACAGAACAAAAACTGAGTGCAGAGAAGGAATTTGCCCAAAGGTCATGACCTTCATGAGAATCAGAGTTAACTCCTAAAACCATAGCTGTTAAGAGCTCAACTGAATTTTGATATAAGCTTTTTATGTGATTTTATGTGACCAGTTACATTAAAGCTGAGAAATATTTTCCTTGAAATGTTCCTCCTGTGGAACCAGGGATAAAGTTTGTGTTCGACCTGGGAGGCAGGCAGATCTGCAGGAGGGCACGAGAGATGGGGAATATCTTCTTTATCAGAACTGATGTAAGTGATGTACCCTTTTTAAAAATTTCTTATGTGGATATGCGTAGGAAGCTCTAGAATTTATTTCCTTTCATATTGAAAGGAGTTATAGGGAGATTTACTTATATCCAAAGGGACACAGAGACCAAGGCAGAGAACTTATGGATCAGAGGAAGGGGAGGCTACAGACCAAATGTATACATTTTATGTGTATACATGTCTGTACACACACACACATACACAGACGCACACGTATATGGATGTATGACAATACTTTATATAACAAATTGATCCTATATGTACAAAATGATTTGGCCGTTATCCCCTCCAGGAAAATGTGAGCTCCTTAGGATTAGGAACCAGGTTTTACCTTTTAAAAATATATATATTTTACTTAAAATTCAGGAAGAAAAAGAAGCTTCCATAAGAGAACAATGAAAAAACTGATTGCACAGGAAACTCCTGTGTACAACTTGGTATTCCTCAAAATATACAATAGTTACCATGGAAATTTCTTTTCTTCACCTCACTCCCCATCCCTAGTGATGGCTACCATGTATGAATGCACACACACGTAACAACATTGATATATTATATGTATATACATGTCTATATACACATATGTATATAAATATATGACATTTTATATAACAAATGAATCTTATATGTAGAAAATGATTTGTATATTGTATCCTCCATGAGAATACGAGCTCCTTAGGATTAGAAACTGGATTTTACCTTTTAAAAAAACAATAATTTATTTAAAATTCAGATGGCAAAACAGGCATTTCCATAAGAGCACAATAAAAAAAATGATTGCTCATGAAAGTGCAATCTCCCATGTAAAACTTCATACTCCTTTGAAATGTGCAATAATTACCATAGTCATTTCTTTTCTCTCCCCCACCCCAGTTCCAGAGATGGCTAGGGATGTACACACACACACACACACACACACACACACACACACACTCACACTTTTGTATATATGTATATGCATGTATTTGTGTATGTGAATATGGTGTATCTATATGTATAGAAACACACATGTATGTATATAGAATGTATATGTATATATACATGTATGCATATAGAATTATTCCATACACACCACTCTTTGTCAGTTCTTTCTCTGGATGCAGATAGCAACACTATTTACATGTCCTTTGTTTTTAATTTGTGTCTTCAGAATAGTCAAAATGTCTCTTCTGAGCACTATATCACTGTTACTGTATGCAGTGTTCTCTTGGTTCTGCTTACTTCACTCATCATTTTGTGCAAGTCTTTCCATGCCTTTTTAACATCACTGAGCTCATCCTTTCTTACAGCACGGTGGCATTCCATCACAACCACACAGCACAACCTGCTCAGCCTTTCCCCAAATGATGGGAATCCTTGAAATTTCCAGTTATTTGTCACCACAAAGGAAGGTGCTATCAACATTTCAATCACATTCAAAGGGATAATTTGAATTTCTTTCCAACTCATTTTTATTTGTGATTTTCTTTTCTGCCTCTCTTTGTACCCTACCCTATTGCTTTCACCTTCTCCCCTCACTTTCCTATCCCCAAATTCACTCCCTCCTCCAAATGTCTCCCATTTTCTTTCTCCCAATTTCAATCCACAAGGACTCCAAAAGACCCATCACCCTCTCCCTGCCCTTTCTAAATTCCAGCCCACACACACTCTGAAAAGTTGCTCCCCAACCCTGCTCCCCAATTTTCTCACCTCTCTATATATTCAGAAGACTTCTACACCCTTTTACATGTACAGGCTGGTTCTTTTTTCAACCCAGATGAGAGTAAGGCCCCAATATTACCAACCTTCCACCTCTACTTGCTTCCTCTCTCTAAGTTCTTTTCACATTCTCTTTTTCCAATATCTTTCTCCCTTTCAACTTGTCCTACCAGTTTATTTTTTCACATCACTCCAGGCACCACTCAGGCACCCCTTTTTTTAAAACTACCTTAGTAATGCTAAGAGTTTTAAGAATACTGAAAACTGTTTCAGTTTGACTGTATTGAAGGTCTAACAATCAATCTTTAATGTTTTCCTTATAATTCTTCTATGTATTTTATATCAATGAGTTCTGCTCTTTTAGTTCTAAACCTGAAAGTCTTTCAATTCATCAAATAGCAAATTTTCCCATTCAGGATTATACTCTCTTTGCTGGGTGAGTTATTTTTGGATGCAAACATAGGTCTTTTGTTCTTTGAAATATAACGCCCCTAAACCTTCAGTCTCTTAGAGTAGAATTCTCTAGTACTTGTGAAATCCTAACTAGATTTTTGCTAGATCCTAACTAGATTTAAATTGTTTCTTTTTCTTGTTGCTTGCAATATTTTCTCCTTAACCTGGGAATTTTGAGACTTGGCCATGACATTCATGTTAAGTTTTCCTCTTGGCATCTCTTTCAGGTGGTGAATAGTAGATTTTTTTCTATCTCTACCCCCTTGTTCTAGAACTTGATGACAGTTTTCTTTAATAATTTCTAATTAATAAGCGATATATTCTAATATTCTATATACTGTGAAAAGTTTGTGTGAAGCTAGCAGTTCTACAGCATTCTGGAGAAAAGCATTTAATGTGATCAATCAAAAGAGAACAAAGTTAAAGAAAAGATCTCATTTGTTTCCTGACTGGATGAAATCAAGTCTTATCTGGAAGAGGATTCTAAAGATCAACTCACTGGAATCACTCTTTGGAAGACATGGTCACCAGTGAAGGGAAGGAGAGTTATGTGTTGGTACATTGAGGGCTGGAGGATACTCTGGGTAACTTATGCCTTTCTTTTCTGATTTCTTTCATTTGACTGTGACATACATTCCTTAATTATAAAATTAATTACATAGAAATAAAATTAACTATGATGGAGAAGGGAAAGGTAGGTGGCACAGTGGATAGAGCACTGGACTTGGTGTCAGGAAGATACTATCTTCATAAGTTCAAATCTGGCCTCAGAAAGTTACTACCTGTGTGACCCTGGAAAAGTCACTTAACCCTGCTTGCCTCAGTTTCCTCATGTGCAAAATTAACTGAAGGAAATGGCAAACCACTCCAGTATCTTTGTCAAGAAAAATCTCAAATGGTTTATAAAGTCTTGAACATGACTGAACAGGAATGATGGAGGGAAGATAGTTCCTTCACTGGTTAAAAAAAAAAAAATAGTGTTCAATTGACTGGGGCTTTGTTTGAGCTAATTCATCAGAAAAATGTTGCCATTTTCTTTATGAGAAATGAATGACCTAAACACATATGGAGGATGTAGTAGGAAAAGATTCAAGAGGGTGAGTTAAGAGGCTGACTGGTAGACAAAATAAAGAGAGGATGGCCAGATTTGAGACTTGGAGAGAAATAATTCATTGAGCACCCCTACTCAAACAGCATCAGTCAGTTCGTTGTGATTTTATAAGGGGTAATGATTGTTGTAATAATTTTAATACATTCATCTAATCAATCACTAAATACTAGGTCTAAGAATAAACACTGTATTAATTCGTACTTTGTATAAGTCACATGAAAATATAGATTCTAGGCCTCAAACTTAATGCAATGTTCATCTGTGGAGCTCACTTGCACAACCACAAAAATGCAGACCAAGATATCTCCATTGTGTTTGGCTCAAATTCCTTGACCAAACCAAGCCTAGGTGGTGACATAGAAAGGAAAGAGTCCTCCTCCTCCCCCAATGTATTCTTGCAGTGTATGCATAGCTTGTATCATCTCCTCCTGCCTAAACTAAGGATGAGCCCATCTATCTTGTGACCCCCTGGTCAATGGAGATATTCTTGCTTCACCCAACTCATGACCCTGTTGACACATCAGTTTTGCTTCTTTTATCATTAAGAGTCACATGTCAACCAATGGTATTCCAGATTTTTTACTCCTGCTTTAGAATGTCCAGGAAACAAATCTGGTATCAAACCCTATAAAAACAAAGTCCCAGAAGAAGGAAGATATGAGGTCTATTCATGAGAGGGGACCACGAACCCTTTAATAAAGTGTCATTGGCTCAGAACTCTGCCTCAGTCTCCTTTTTTTGTGAGTTGAACAATTCTGATCCCCATAATCAAGCATTCCTTGACATTTTGAAGGCGTCCTCTCTATTTCCAACCTGCTACGTGGACAGCACTTGTATGGCCAATGTCCTTGGAATCTAACGATCTTCCATTTCATTTTCTTCCACTTCCATCATGAACATAGTATTCACCAAAATGTCTAAATCTCGCTTTTCTCCAGGCTCTCTGGAGTGACTCTTCTTCACTGCCTGGTAGTCTCAGTGTGGGGGAGGCAGTCCTGTTATTCATGGATAATTGCTCAATGACTAGCTCCCTAACTCACATCCAACAGAAGCTCTCCAAAGTGCCTTCCATCTTGAGCACCTCTGCCCTTCACCAGCATGGGACCTGGGCTAAAGGAGAAAGCTCACCTCAGCCATCTCTTCCTTCCCACCTGGCTCTGTTTCTGGGGACCTCTCTGACTGACCTCTCCCTCAGGCCCCTGAACTAGGCACTTTCCAACCCAACTCCCGTGATCCCCTTTTTCTTATGGTCTTCTTTGGTTAATAGTTTGTACCTTGAGGCTGAAGGAAAAGTAAACTTGGAATCTGCTTTGGCAAGTCCCTTCACAGAAAACAGAAGATAGTACAACAGAGAAAGTAAATAAAGAAAAGTGAAGAGCAGACAAGAAAAGAGAAGGAAAAAAAAATTAAAAGAAATTTGCCCATTAAGGAAGCAAATATACTGAACTGAAAGTCAGGACATCCACAGAAAACCCAAGGATCCAGGTCTCCCAGAACAACATGACTGGGTAAAAAACAAATCAACACAATTATTAAAGAAATATTCAAAGGGAATTAGCCAGAACTTCTGAGCATGGAAATGATGTTCCAATTCAAAAAATTCACAGATCTCCTCCAGAAAAAATAATCAATGGACATATACTGGGAAGAAGGCAACATAAGTCAGGAATTTCCTGGCTCTCTGTATTTCCTCCACAAACAGACAGAAAATCACCACAAAATGAATGTAGAGAAGCAAAAAGAAAGGGGTGAAGCAGCTGGAGGACAACTTGAGAGGACCTCAGAGAAGACTCCAGGGGCTGAGGGAAGTGTAGACACCTCCTGGCCAACTCCACTGCACCAACAAGCAGCAGTCCCAGAGAGAAGCAGACCAGGCCTCTAGAATGTTCACCTCCAGAAATCTGACCTCACAGACCTTCATCTAAGGAAGAGAAGATGTTGAGTGAGGGAAGACAGATGGACTCCCTAATGTCTCCAGAAGGTAGACTTAGCAGTGCTGCCCACACATGATCCTGGGCTGTGTCTGTGGAAGAGGAGCAGTGAGCACACATCCAATGACTGTGGTACCACAGGGAGCAGGAATATTTTCAGGACAGTGTGACCTGAGCTTTGGGAGGAAGGGAGGAATCCCAGAAGTTGAGCTTCCAGAGAGAATGCAGAATATAAGAGTAAAGAGGACCTGAGGCCTAGGGCAGAATTAGCCACCAAAGTTGGATTAAAACTTGATTATAGTAAAATCAAGCTGCTAAAAACAAATTAAACATAAAAATGAAGAAAAAAAGGAAAAAGAACCTGATCACTCATGACTCCTTGGATATAAAAGAAGGTTTGGGTCACATTCAGAAGAAGATCATCAGGTTAAAAAAACACCTTCTGTTCTTAAAGGTAATGTCATTTGGGTGCCAACTCAAAAAGAAATCTTAAAAGAACTTAAAAAGGAGTTCAAAAATCAAATGAGAGAATGAGAAAAATCAGAAAAAATGAACACAATTCAAGAAAATTATGATAAGGAATTCTAAGTCAAGTCAAAGAGAATGAGGAAAAATTAGAAAAAATTGAAAGCAATTCAAGAAAATTATGAAAAGAAATATAACTAGTTAGAAAAAAGGATACAAATTCCAAAAGAGGAAAATAACTCCTTGAAAACTGGTATTTGCCACGTAGGGTTGAAGACACCAAGATGTAATACAACTAGAAAAAATAGAAGAGAATCTGAAATATGTCCTTATAAAAGCAATTGATCTGGAGAACAGATGAAGGAGATACAATGTCCGAACTTTCAGGCTACGTGAAAGTTAAAGTCAAAAGAAGAACCTCAATACAGTTTTAGAACAAGTTATTAAGGACAATTGCCTGAATTTCTAGAACAAGAAGGGAAAGTGGAGATGGAAAGAATCCACTGATCACACTCAAAAGGATCCTGGGAAGAAACTTCATAGGCACATCACAGCTAAGATTCCAAATTTCCAGGTTAAAGAGAAAAGACAATTAGGAAAAAAGGAAAAGAACTTCTATGTTCTAAAGTGATGGCAGCAGCTCTCTTTGTTGTGGCAAAGAACTAGAAACTGCATGGAAGTTACACGTATACAATAATTTTACATATACATATATACCTATTTGTGTCTAAGGACAGTCACCTCCAGGGCAGAGACTGAGGGTGTGGGAAGAGAAAAGGAATGTACATGATAATTTTGGAATGGGTGATGGAAAGCAATAGAAAGCTGTGCATAGCAGATTTGCAATTTCATGTGTAAGCATCTTTTTACTGAACTATGCTTTGGAAATGCTGCCTTTCTTCCATAAATTAAAATTTAACAATGATTCAAAAACCAAAAACTAAGCCAAGACTGCAGTCCCCAAGGCTTGGAATAGTTACATTTATCAATCCAATTTAGAAACAAAAAGTCCACCAAGTCACCAGGAGAAAGGCTTCCACACACAGTGGAAAGGCGTCGGCAATCATGTAAAACTAATGCAAAGGCACTAGAAAGAAGGAGGGAATGGAAGAGTGTGTTCCAGAGCAGCACTTCTTAAACTGTGGGTCTGATCCCCATATGGGGTCTCCTCATTAAATACGTGGATCACAAAAAAATGTGACAACAGGTAGAGTTTTCTGAATGCCCAAGAGCAAAAATTAATTCACAATCAAACAGGAAATGAATCCAAGGAGTTTCTGGCACTGCTTGCCCATGTTACATTGTGTGTCTTCACTGTAGCGTTGGTTCTGAACACACAACATGTGAACTTTCCAAAGCCAAGGAACACTCCCAGAAACACCTCGGCTCAGATATGAAATTATTGGATGTGATAAAATCAAAATGTCGGTCCACTCTGAAAAATGGTGAAGATGCTCTATGTCCTGCAATATCCAATATTCTGCCAAGATTTAATTCTTTATGTAAAAAGAAACAGGCACATCCATATCCTTAGTATGCAAATTGGCTTTCACTTTTGGTAAATGGTAAAATTACATATATACCAAAGAATTGTTTTAAAAGAAATTTCTTTATGATTTATTATCAGTAAATGCTTTGATTTATATACCAATCTTATAGCCTCAGCATCTATAAGACACTGTTCTCTGTGCAAAGAGTTGAAGAGGGGAAGAAATTTAAGAAGTCCTGTGCCAGAGCAGTCTGAGCTCAGGATGCAGCCCAGGGTGACTGATCCTGCAGATGGGAACTTAACAACATGGGGGGAAAGTGAATATTCCACAAAAAAGATTGGTGGGAAACATTTCTAGAAAGAAAACCAGAAAGGAAGAGATTATTTGCTTCTTAATGCCCCAGACTAAAGAAATGCAAGGACAGTGACTAAATGTGGACAAGAACAGACAGATCAGGAAAATATTCCTTTCTGAAAGTACACAGGCACACAGGGATGAAGGAGCAACACTGTGGGAGGTCAGAGTGCAGAGGATGGCAGGCGCTATCATGGACAGAGCCTTCTGACATCCTGCCTGCAGAAGGTCCTCTGGTGGCCCTACAGGACAACCAGGGGAAATACAGGATAGGGGGCAGGAGGAGACAGCCCAGGAAAAAGAGAGTGATGTGACAAGGTCTCCTCAAAGACTAGAAATGGTCAATCCAATTCCATAGATATTTATAAAGCACCTATCATATGCCAGGCACAATGCTAAGCACTGGGAATAGAAAAAGAGGCAGAAGGCAGTCCCTGTCCTCAAGGAGGTCAGCATCTAATGGGGGAGACACCAAGCAAACCAACATATCCAAAGGAAGCAAGGCTGGGACAAACAGGCCATGACTGGAAGAGAGAAGGAGGAAGGATGAAGAGGGTTAGGGAAGGCTTCCTGGGGCTTTGTAGTTGTTGGCCGGGACTTAAAGGAAGACAGTGAGGTCAGTAGTCTGAGCTGGGGAGGGAGAGGATTCCAGGCTTGGAGCCATTGGGGCCAGCCATTGAAAGTGCCTAGAGCTGAGAGAAGCCAGGAAGCTCTACATCCATGGCAATGGCCTCATGGGCTTCTGTCTAGGCACGGACTGCACTCACCTGAGGAGGGCAGCTGTGGCTCCCAGGGGCCATTCCCTCTGACTCCAGCCTTCCTGCTGGGGCCAGGCCTGGGTCCTCTGCAAACTGAGCTGGGGAGAGGGAAGGATGCCAGAAGCGGAGAGGTCTTGCTCTTCTCTTTCCAGGCAGCAGGCTGGCCTACAGGGATTCACCAGGGTGAGGCCCCAGCAGTTACAAAGGTCCTGGCTCTGCCCTCAGGGGAGAGACTCCACCCTACAGAGGGAGGGGGGAGCAGGGAGGGTCAGGCTTGGAAATGGAGATGGTCTGAACAGCAGGACTACAGCACACCTTCTCTCCTGCCCCCATTCTCCCATTCTCCCCCAGAGACCCAGGGGGCAGAGGGGGCTTGAGATCCCAGATGAGAAGACATCAGTCAGAGCCTCACTGGCTCCTCAGTCAGAGCTCTCCCTCCACATGGTCCTCTGTCCTCCCTGCATCCCCTTCTCCCTGACTCACAGACACATTATCTAGACTAAAGACTGACTGCTGGATCTAGGAGAGAGGGAAGCTAGGGGAAGGTTGAGGAGGGGGAGAGCTCTTGAACAGATCTACCAGGGAATAACCAGGGGAAACCTGATGTTGGGAGACAAAAGTTGAGTCTGAGATTCAGCCCCCTGGCATGGGACCTGAGGCAGGGCAGCAGGAGGCCTGGGGAAGGGAAGCAGGGGTAGGATCTGGGAGGGAAGAACATCTAACATAGCTCATGCGGGGAGATAAGGGACACTGGAGGGACAGCAATACAGGTGGACACTGAGCCTGGGGAAGCAGGATGACTGTGTCTGGAGGTCTCACTGGGAGCTTGGGAGGACTGTTAGGATACCCTAGTAGAGTTTAGGCTTGGAATCCCCAAAGGGAAACCAGAGTCAGGGAGCCACATGCCTGGGATCTGACAGGGAACCAGCTCCAGAGCCATGGGTGCAGAGAAAGGGGCCCAGCAAAGAGCTTTGGTACCTGTGTCCATGCCTGGGTAGGTAGGAAGGAAGGTTGGATTCTTGGATCTCCAAACTGGTGTGGATCTGAAAGTAAGACAATAGATTAGGAGACAGGGAGAAAGGACCCGGGGACCTGACAGGAAGGCTGAATTAAGGACTCCCAGAATCCTATGGGCAAAGTCTGCAGTCTGGAAAAGTGTTATGCAATGGTAAATCTTGGGAAGGTGAGGCAGGAATTTAGGAAGTGATGGGGAGTCTGGGAAAGATGTAGGGGCAGGGAGCTCATCCAGGAGCCAGGCTTGGGAGGAAGGTGTGCTCCTGGCAGACCTGGAGAACACTCACCAGGAGGTCAGATGAAGAGAAGGAGACTGAATTGCATGGGCAGCCAGGGGAAGCCAGGAAATATGGCAGGGCTCTGGCTCAGCCCTACCTGGGATCTGCAAACATAGAGCAGGCATCCGGAAGACAGAGAGATTCCAGATCACAGGGGAGAAAAGGAAAGAGTTTTGAGGTGCTGGGAGAGCAGAGCATTCTGGACTCAAACACTTCCTGCTACTGGCCAGCTCAAGCTGGGAGGGTGTTTCCATTCCCAAGAGCCCCTGAGGTCCCCAGGCTGGGCCCTTTCCTCCAATCACACCCAGGGCTAGATCCTGGCTGCCTCCCTTCCCTAAGCCCTGCCTTCCATCCCATGCAATGCCTTCTCCAGTGCAATGATCCCTCCTCTGCCCTAAACGCCTCCCAGGCCTCCAGACTCCACCCCTCCCACCTCTGTGAGAGCTCCTCCTCTCGGTGCCTCCACCCCCTCCACCCCTTCCCCTCCACACTGACCCCCTCCTCCCCTGAGCAGAAAGACTGGCAGGATAAAACTGGGACCAGACTCCTTGAAAGTAACACTGCAACTACAGAGGGAGGGAGGAGGCAGGGAGGGCAGGCTTGGAAAGGAAGGTGCTCTGAACAGGAAGGCTCCTTCCCTCCCTCTCCTGTTCCTTCCCTTATGTCTGCCTCCCCTCCCCATCCTTCTGTAGGGACCCAAGAGACCCAGGGGGCTTGGGGATCCCAGATGGGATGGGACCAGTCAGAGCCTCAGTGAGCCCTGAGTCAGAGCTGCCGCCCCCTGCCCACCTAATATCCTGCCCTCCCTGCATGGAGAACCAAGGGTGAACATCATTGTATAAGGGGGGTTGGCTGCTCCACTGGGGCCCAACTGGTCAGTCCCAACATTGTCAGTTGGACAATGCTGCTATTACTTTCCTTCCTTCCTTCCTTCCTTCCTTCCTTCCTTCCTTCCTTCCTTCCTTCCCTCCCTCCTTCCTTCCCTCCTTCCTTCCCTTCTTTCTTCCCTTCCTCCTTCCTTCCTTCCTTCCCTTCTTTCTTCCCTTCCTCCTTCCTTCCTTCTCTTCTTTCTTCCCTTCCTCCTTCCTCCTTCCTTCCTTCCTTCCCTCCTTCCTTTCTTCCCTCTTTCCTTCCCCCCTCCCTTCCCTCCTTCCTTCCTTCCCTTTTTCCTTCCTTCCTTCCTTCCTTCCTTCCTTCCTTCCTTCCTTCCTTCCTTCCTTCCTTCCTTCCTTCTTTCCTTCCTTCCTTCCTTCCTTCCTTCCTTCCTTCCTTCCTTCCTTCCTTCCTTCCTTCCTTCTTCACCACTTCCGTCCCTCATGAAGTGTGATAATCATTAAAGATCATTTCAACCCAGTAAGGGCGAAAACCTGAATTAATCAGCCAGACAAGCTTCACTTTGCCCTCTGAATAAACCAAAACTGCCCCTTCCTGTGTCAGCCCTATGGGATTGGATGCGGCTGACCTGGAGCATTCCTCCTGTCTGGGGCACTGTCTTGGACGGTGGCACTTTTCTATGGATAGCCTATGCACATAGGCTGTGCAGGAGAAACACAGATGCCCTGGGATTGTAATTTCAATGGACACTTTGTCAGTTCTCTTCTCTTACTGGATTTACAACCTATTCTGCTCAGAAACGTCCTTTCTCATGCTACAGCTAAGAGCATATGGAAGCCATAACTGTTGAGTCACAGACATCCTGAATTAGGATTGCTCTGAGAATATCTAGGTCTTCCTCATTTGGCCTAATCAGTCAGAATGAAAGCTCTGATTCTGTGCCCCAACATGTTGGCCAGCAGAAGGCAATAAATAGGAGTTTCTCTACCACCTTGCCTGTCTGCCTCTTTTAACCGGACTTCCAGCTAGACAGAAGTCATATCCTTACATGCAGGTTTTCTGTTCAAAGGAAAAGAAATATTGATCCCTTAAATCTCCCAGGATAACTTGGATTTGGGAACTAGAGTTTTGTTTCTTATTTATTCTATGATTTTTTTAGGTGGGGCAATTAACTCTCATTTCATGTTGTCTTCATTTATGATCTCTTATCTCTGACAGGCTAGACTTGGTTAAAGCCAGTCAGCGTCCACATGGAGCTAGTTGATGATGCCACTATACCCAAATCACTCTGGTCCTGACTGGCCAAGAGGAAGTCCCACCAAGCCTCACTTACTCCTTTCTGCGTGTTGATGGTTCAGACTGAGTATTTAGGTCAGAAACCCTGAGGATCTTCCCTTCCAGTTTGATTCTTTTGAAAAGGGAAATCTTTAGCCCCATTTCTTGCCTAGCCTTCAGTCTCTGAATGGGTATAGCCTCAGACAAACTGAGGCCTAGGAAAGACTGTAACTTAGAAAGATAGAGGCTGTCCAATGCCTTCAGGGTCATCAGCGGTTGTCCTGACCTATGTCTTGCCCGTGGATTCTGAATGACCCTGGGGGAGAGAATGAAGCTAATGACTTCATCCACTTCTGCCCTACTCAAGTCAAGACATCACCCTCCTCAAGTCATTTGACCTCTAAGGGAAAGAAGAATGAACAATGGAGACCCAGGAGGCAGGGGGCTCAGGCTCCCAGTTGGGGTGAGGCCCATCAGAGCCTCGGTGGCCTGTGAGTGAGCTCTCCCTCCAAATCACCCTGCCCCCAAATAACACTAGTTAACTAAACAACAGACTCTCTGTTGATGTAGGGGAGAGGGAAGCTAGGGAAGGTTGAAGAGGGGGAGGATTCTTGAATGGGACCACCAGGGAACGACCAGGTGAGGTCTGAGGCTGGGAGACAAAGTACAATCTGGGATTCAGCCCCCTAGCATGGGACCTGAGGCCTGGGGAGGGGGGGCAGGGGTGCGGTCTGGGAGGCAAGGTCATCTAACATAGCTCATGGAGGGAGGTCAGGGACCCTGGAGGGACAGAAGGGATCCAGGGGGACACTGAGCCTGGGGAAGCTGGATGACTGTGTCCTGAGGTCTCACTGGGAGGTTGGGAGGACTGTTGGGATTCTCTGGTACAGCTTAGGCTTGGAATCCCTAAAGAAAAACAAGGATCTGATAGGGGATTCAACAAGACCCTGGTGCTTTGTAGGATTCTGGCCCAGGCTTACCTGGGACCTGTTCCTGAAGAGTTGGCTTCAAGAAGGCAGAGCAATCTCAGCTCCCAGGCTTTGTATTTATAGTCATTTTACTGAGAGTGGGCCCTCCCAGTCCTAAGGAGCCCCCTCCTGTCAAGTCCCAGGATCAGCCCTTTCTTCCAATGGCACAATGGATTAGGACCTCAGGATCCTGCCTGTCTCTCCTCCCCTAGCCCTGCTCTGTACACCAGGGAATGTCCCAACTCCATCTCCTTCACTCCACTTACTCTCTGACCCAGGGCTACTGGTCTCCTGGCTCATCCTTGGTCAAGAACCTTCATGTCCTGACACTAAGTCCTTCCAATGGCAGCCTTCTACTCTTATAAGGTCCTCTCTCCTCACCTCAGCCTCCTGGCTTCAGACTTCTCAGTGAACATCTCACTTTCTGAAACGAGTCTTTTCTGGAACCTAACACTTAGAGCTTTCTCTAGGAGAGCCCTAGCTGTCTTTCTGCATAGACTCTTCTCTTCCTAGGCCTCTGAACTCCACCTGGGCCTCAACCCCTCCAACCTGGTTATCCCTGAGAACTCTTCCTCCTCCATCCCTCCACCACCTTCCTTACCCCTCCTGCTTTGGGAATTAGACCCTCCTCCTTCTGTGCAGAAAGAGAGCCAGGGAAAAAGTTGGGCAGCAGACTAGCTGAAATTAATGGGTTTCATAATTGAAAGTCCTGATAACAAGTGGCCCTTAAGAAACTGAGATTCTCTATGGTACCATTTATACATGTAAGTCTAGATTGGATAGGACAGAATTTGTCCCAAACCAAGTGATACCATTTACATGTGTGTTATCGTTAGGATCTTTGTGATATTTGACCTTGTATAGATAGAACAGATCTGAATGCAAAATATACATAAAGTTTTATGATAGTGATCCATTTAGAAATGTCAACATAAGAAATAAAAGTGTAATTGGATCTAAAGTCGGCTATGCTGGTTATTGAATGCAATCTGCCCAGCGTGTCACATTGATAGATGTGTGACTTTCTATATTATATCCTTTGGAAATACACTCAACTAAATCAATATCATTTGACTTCATAATTATTTCTTATTATAAATCCAAATTATCCTTTGTTATCTTCTATTTTTTCGTGTTTGAGAGTTTGAGTGAACCAGTGTGTTTGAAGTATTCCTAATAAGATTTCTGGAGGGTGATGCAATTACAGCCTTACTGAATTAAGCTATTCAATAGTGGAGTAACAATGCTTAACAATGTAAGTATTAAACTGTGCATGATTTGTTTTAAAATAATGATAACTTACCATTTGGGAAAAGTACAAAAGATCTTGTAAATTCTCCTTTTCTGGGAAGTTCACCGGGGATTTGATAGGTGCCTTGGTAACTTCTCTTCGGTAAATGTCATAAAATCTTATCAACTCTGGCTAAAGGAAGGTTATCCGACTATGACTAAGTAAGACCTCTTGGTATCTAAGTGGGTGGTGTTGTTTAGAAGCTTATTTTTACTATAGAAACAATATATGATGAAGAAAATTATAAAACTGGATCCAGAAAAGCATGTATGGAAGATACCCCTTTGAGTCACCTTAGTCTCAGCAGACATTGGCCTTGATTCAAATTGAGACTCCTTCCTAGAGCAGAGCTGATATGGTCAACTGGCAGTTGACAGGATGACATCTGACAGGATCATGTAAGTGTACCAAGAAAGACACAATTGGGAGAATTTTCCCATGTGTTCTATAAATAGGGAAAACCATCAGATCATATAAGTATGACCTAAATAATGCCTCTTATGAATAAATGTATGGAGGTGATGAATAGATTGAAGGGATCAGATCAGGTGGATCGGGTAGAGTGCCTGAAGAACTATGGACAGAGGTTCTCCGTATTGGACAAGAGGCAGCAACAATAATGAAGAATAAAACATTCCAAAGAAAAAAACATTCCGAAGAAAAAGAAGAGCAAGAACCTGATAAGGCTCCAAAAATGGCTGAGGAAAGAAGGAAAAGGAAAGAAAAAGGAGAAAGGAAAATATATATCCAAGTGCGTGCAGAACTCCAGAGAATAACAAGGAGAGATAAGGGTTGCTTAAATGAGAAATACAAAGAAACAGAAGAAATCAATGGAATGGGAAAGGAGATCTTTTCAAGAAAATCCAAGTTATCATTTCATATTCCAGTAAAGTTATGCTTTAGATTCTGTAAGCTAGACTTCAGCAGTTTGTTAACTGAGAAATATCAGAAGAGCAGGCTGGTTTGCAAAGAAGAAGAGGAAGTAGACACCAAATTGTCAACCCTAACCCCAAATTCTTTAGATTATGATGAAATCAATGGAGTCTCAGATAAAAATCTACTTTTCCTTTATTGACAATCCTAAAGCTTTCAACAGTTTGGATCACAGCAAAATGTGACAAGTCCTGAAAGAGATGAGAGTACCAAATCACCTTACTTCTCTCCTAAGGAACCTGTATGAGGACCAAGAGGCAACAGGTAGAACTGAACATGGAACAACAGATTGGTTTCAGATTGGAAAAGGAGGAAATTAAAGTTATGTGTTGTGACCTTTAAAAATTTATATACAAAATATATCATGTGAAATGCCAGTCTGGAGAGATCAAAAGCTGGAATTGAGGTTGCTGGGAGAAATATCAACAATCTCAGATGTGCAGATGCTACCACTCTGATGGCAGAAAGCGATGAGGAATCAAGAAGCCTCCTGAGGAGGGTGAAAGAGGAGAGTGTAACAGATGGCTTACTACCTCTGGTACCAGAAGAAACATAGGGAATTATCTAAAGACTAAATCTAAAGCACTGATTAAGGACAAACTTTATTTATGATATGTAAAAGCATTATTAAGATTAGTAATGATTAGTATTCTCAAAAGTATTGTCATTACAAAGGCAGTTTGAAAGAAAAATTGTGGTTGACTTGTGTGTGATGGGGTGATTCTAAAAATCAAAATTGGGTAGGAAAAGGTAAAAAGGAGAACTTATCTCAGAAATCTGACATGGAAAGAAGAACTAGTACAAAGGAAACAAGAGGGTGTGGAAGGCTGGTAAAGTTGGAAACTTATTTTCATCTTGGTTAAAGAATAAACAACATGTACATCCGAAGAGGTTTAGAACTCTACTGAACTTTGAGAATGGTGAGAAAACTGGGGGATGGGGTTGGAAAATAATTTTTGTAAGTATACAGTAAGATTAGGAGAGTGGGGATGAAGATAAGGGAGGGGATATTAAAGGTGTGGGTAAAATAAGGAACAAGAGTATAAGAGCATTCTCTAAGAATATCATCATATCATATGTAAGGAGTGATAACTTTATTTCTTCTTTGCCTATTCTAATTCCTTCAATTTCTTTTTTTTCTCTTCTTTTTAAAGCTAACAATTCTAGTACCATACTGAATAACAGTGGTGATAATGGACATCCTTGTTTCACTCCTGATCATATTGGAAATGCATCCAGCTTATCCCCATTACATATAATGCTTGCTGATGGTTTTAGGTAGATGCTACTTACTGTATTAAGGAAGGCTCCATTTATTCCTATGCTTTCTAGTGTTTTTAATAGGAATGGGTATTGTGTTTTGTCAAAAGCTTTTTCTACATCATTTGAGATAATCTTATGGTTTCTGTTAGTTTTGTTGTTGAGATGATCAATTATGCTGATAGTTTTCCTAATCTTGGCACACAGTCCTGCATTCCTGGTATAAATCCTTCCTGATCAAAGTGTATTATTCTTTCAATAAGTGTTTTATCTTCCCCCCAATATTTTATTTAAAATCTTTGCGTCTATAGTCATTAGGGAAATAGGTCTATAGTTTTCTTTCTCTGTTTTGGTTCTTCCTGATTTAGGTATCAGAACCATATTTGTATCATAAAAAGAATTTGGTAGAACTCCTTCTTCACCAGTTTTCCCAAATAGTCTATATAGTATTACAATTAATTGTTTTTGAAATGTTTGATAGAATTTGCTTGTAAATCCATCTGGCCCTGGAGATTTTCTCGTAGGGAGATCATTGACGGCTTGTTCAATTTCTTTTTCTGACATGGGGTTTTTAAGTGGGTTATTTAAGTATTTTATTTCTTCTTCTGTTAATCTGGGCAATTTATTTTTGTAAACATTCATCCATTTCACTATGATTGTCAAATTTATGGGCATACAGTTGGGCAAAATAATTCCAAATGATTGTTTTAATTTCTGCTATCTGCTTCTGTTTTATGAGTTCATCCCATTCATATTCCGTTATGATTACTATCTGTGTCTTTCTCTCCATCCTATTTCCCCTCCCACCCCATTTATGCTTTTATTTCTCCCTTTCTCCTTTCCCTCCTAAAAAGTTTTGCCTGTGACAACCACCTCCCTCAATCTTCCCTTCCTTTTATCAGCACCCCTCCCTTTTCTTTCCCCTTTCCTTTACTATTTCTTCCCTCTCTTCTAACTACACCCTCCCTCTATTCCTACAGGGCAAGTTAGATTTGTATACTTAACTGAGTATGTTATTCCCTCCTTGAATCAAATCCAATGACAGTAAAGTTTAAACAATGCTCATCTATCTCCCTTCTTTCCCTCTACTAGACTGTTTTTGTGCCTCTTCATGTGATGCAGTTTACCCTTCTCTGCCTCTTCCTTTCCTCTTTTCTCATTACCATCCCTTTTCACCCCTTGATTAGGTTTCTTTTTATCATCACATAAGTTGATTTATACCCATATCTTCTGTCTATGTATATCCCTTTTAAATATTGTAATAAAGATATAATTCTTAAGGTTTACAACTATCATCTTCCTATGTAGGGATGTAAATAGTTTGCCCTTATTTCTTTCTTTCTTTTTATTTTCTGTTTGCCTTTTTATGCCTCTCTTGAACCTTGTATTTGAAGACCAAACTTTCCATTGAGCTCTGGTCTTTTCAGGAAGTTCTGGAAGCCCCCCATTTCACCGAATGTCCATCCCTTTGTCTAAAAGATTATACTAAATTTTGCTGGGTAGTTGATCCTTGGCTGTAATCCAAGCACTTTGCCTTATGGAATATCATATTCCAAGCCCTCTGATCTTTTAATGTAGAAGCTGCAAGGTCTTGTGTGATCCTGACTAAAGTTCCACAATATCTGAATTGTTTCCTTCTGACTCCTTGCATGATTTTTTCCTTGACCTGATAATTCTGGAATTTGGCTATAATATTCCTTGAAATTTCCTCTTTCAGGAGATTATCAGTGAATTCTTTCAATAACTGTTTTACCCTCTAATTCTAGGACCATGAGGCAATTTTTCTTAAAGATTTCTTGGAAGATACTGTCCAGACTCTTTTTCACTTTTCATCATGGCTTTCCAGTTTGACCAATAATTCTTAAATTACCTCTCCTGGAAGTATTTTTGAGGTCAGTTGTTTTTCCAATGAGGTGTTTTGTATTTTCTTCTATTTTTTCATTCTTTTGATTTTGTTTCACTGATTCTTGACGCCTCATAGAATCATTAGCTTCTACTTGCCTGATTCTAAATTTTAACAATTTTTTTTCCTTCAGTTAGGTTTTGTAACTTCTTTTCCATTTGGTCAATTTTACTTTTTTAAGGCGTTGTTTTCTTCAGTGAGTTCTCCCCCCCTACTCCCATTTTCTCAATTGTATCTTTCAAGGAATTGATCAATTTTTCTTCTATTTCTATAATATGACTTTTAAAATTCTTCTTGAGCTCTTCCAAGAATGCTTTTTGGACTTGAGATTAGTTCATATTCTCTTTTAAGGTTTCAGATGAGGGTATAGTGTCAATGCTGTTCTCTTCTGCATTTTTATCTTCCCTGTCCCCACATAAGAATCTATAGCCTTTGCTTTTCTAAGTTGCTTTCTGCTCATTGTGATTGCCTTTTTCCTGGTTTTTAAAATGGATCCCTGCTTCTTGGACACAGGGAGCTCTGTCCCATGCTTCTTGTGCTAGGGGCTGGGGGTCTGGTTACTGGGTTTGTGTGCTAGGGTCTCTGGTTCTGGCAGCTAGAAGCTATATAATGCTGTAGCTTGCCTGGTGCTAAGCTGGAGCTGGTTGGTGTGTACTGAGGCCAGGTGAAGTCTTTCTACATTTCTCCAGGTTTACACTGAAGTTGGTGGTGTGACGTGTGAGGGAGGGGTGGTCTGATCACTTTCCCCTGACCCCTTCCCCCCTCACCTCTAGGGTTTCCTAGAGCATAAACAGGCTCATCTGCTGCTGGATGCCTGTCTATGCTGGTGTCTGCTGATTCCTCTGGCTATGCAAAGGCATGATGGAGGTCCTGTTGTTGGCACTTGCCTGCTTCACCACCCTAAGGCTCAGGAGATCAGGAGGTGGAGCTTGCTGCTGGCTTGCTTGGATGCCTCCCATCCTGTAGTGGTTCCCTCAGTCACAGGAAGAAGGACTTTCCTGTTAATCCCCCTAGCTTCCTGAGCTAAGAAACTGCTGCATCCCATCTTTCTGCTGGCTTTACTGTTCAAGGGTTTTTCCTATGGCAGTATTTTCTGGGTTTTTTAAGTTCAGTAAAGGAAAGTGAGAGTGATTTATTGCTTACTCTGCCATCCTGGTGGATGCAATGGAGATAAGCTAGAAGCATTTCTAATAAGAATGAGGGTTAAACAAGGATGTTCATTATTACCACTGTTATTCAATATGATACAAGATATGTTAGCTTTAGCAATAAGAGAAGAAAAAGAAATTGAAGGAATTAGAACAGGCAAAGAAGAAACAAAGCTATCACTCTGCAGATGATATGATGGTATGCTTGGACAATCCTAAAGCATCAAATAAAATACTACTTGAAATAATAAACAACTTTAGCCAAGTTGCAGGACATAAAATAAATGCACATAAATCACTGACATTTCTATATAATACTAACAAAGTCCAACAGTAAGAGATAGAAAAAGAAATTCCATTTAAAGTTAATGTAGACAATGTAAAATATTTGGGAGTCTACTTGCCAAAACAAATGCAGGCACTATATGAACACAATTACAAAACATTTTTCACACAAATAAAGTCAGATTTAAATAATTGGAAAAACATCAGTGGTTCATGGGTAGGCCAAGCTAATATAATAAACATGACAATTGTACCTAAATTAATTCACTTATACAGTGCCATACCAATCAAACTACCAAAAAATTATTTCATAGAGCTAGAAAAAATTATAACAGAATTCATCTGGAAGAACAAAATGTGCAGAATGTCAAGGGAATTAATGAAAAGAAATGCGAGGGAAGGTGACCTAGTCATACCACATCTCAAATTGTATTATAAAGCACTGATCATCAAAATTACTTGGTACTGTCTAAAAAATAGAAGAGCAGATCAGTGGAATAAGATAGGTACACAAGACACAGTAGTCAATGATTATAGTAATCTACTCTTTGATAAACCCCAAAACCCTGGCTTCCGGGATAATAACTCACTATCTGATAAAAAACTGCTGGGAAAACTGTAAACTGGGCTCAGACAATAGAAGACCTTAAAAAACAAGTTAGTAGCCTACTAAAGGAGAACCAAAAAAACACTGAGGAAAATAACAACTTTAAAAAGAGGCTAACTCAATTGGAAAAAGATGTCCAAAAAGCCAATGAGGAGAAGTGGATTTTAAAAAGCAGAATTAGTCAAATGGAGGAGAAGGTTCAAAAGCTCACTGAACAAAATAATTTGTTGAAAGAGAGAATTGAGTTGAGGGAAATGAATGATTATGAGTGAAACCAAGTAGTTAGCAAACAAAACCAAAAATTTGGAAAAAATAGAAGATAATGTAAAACATCTTATTGGAAAAACAACTGACCTGGAAAATAGATCCAGGAGACACAATTTGAAAATTATGGGACTACCTGAAAGCCAGGATCAAAGAAGAGCCTAGACATTATCTTCCATGAAATTATCAAGGAAAACTGCCCTGATATTCTAGAACCAGAGGGCAAAATAAATATTGAAAGAACCCAGCGATCACTTCCTGAAAGAGACCCAAACAGAGAAACTCCTAGGAATATTTTGGCCAAATTTCAGAGTTTCTAGACCAAGGAGAAAATACTGCAAACAGCTAGAAAGAAACAATTTAAGTATTGTGGAAATACAATTAGGATAACACAGGATCTGGCAGCTTCAACATTAAGGGATCAAAGGGCTTGGAATGGGATATTTCAGAGGTCAAAGGAGCTGGGATTGAAACCAAGAATCACCTACCCAGCAAATCTAAGTATAATACTTCAAGGGAATAAATGGTCATTCAATGATATAGAGGACTTTCAATCATTCATATTGAAGAAAAGATCAGATCTGAATAGAAAATTTGACTTCCCAAGACAAGAATCAAGAGAAGCATGGTAAAGAGGAAAGAAAAATCATAAAAGACTCTAAAAAGCTGAACTGTTTATATTACTACATGGAAAGAAAATATTTATAACACTTGAATCTTTTCTCAGTATTTGGGTAGATGGAGAGATTGTGCATACACACACACATACACAAACACAGAGTATAGGGTGTGTTGAATCAGAAGAGATGATAGCCACGTGTGGCTGAAGGAGAGAATAACATGCTTACTAAATTTGATATGAAAATTTATATCACACCACAGGAAAGTAGGAGAGGAGGTGACAAGTGGGGTGAAAGGAATGTTAGAAGGGAGGGCAAATGGGAGAAGGGAATCACTAGAAATAAATACTTTTGAGAAGGGACGAGGTCAATTATAGGGGAAAAAAATAAAGGGGGATAGAGTAGGACAGAGGGTAATATAATTAGTATTACACAATATGATTATTATGGAAATCTTTCGCAAAACAACATATATTTAGTCTGTATTGAATTGGTTGCCTTCTCAGTGGGGCTGGGGAGTGGAGAGAGGGAGAGAAGTTGGAATTCAAAGTATTAGCAATGAATGTTGAGAATTTTTATTGCATATAATCGGGAAATAAGAAATACAGGGAATGAGGTATAGAAATTTATCTTGCCCTACAAGAAAAGAGAAAAGATAGGGATAAGGGAAGGGTGGGGTTTGATAGAAGGGAGGGTACATTGAGGGAAGGAGTAATCAGAATGCAAGGTATTAGGAAGTGGGGGGAAGGGAGTGATGGGGAGAAAAATTGGACATGTTACAAAGTGAGGTAAAAGCAATCAGTATTAAAACAATTGTCTGAATTAATTACTGAGAATAAATCAATGACATCTTTAGTTTGGGGAAAAGAATTTTAGTCTAAATTTCCTAGAGGAAGGTAACCTCATGTAAAATTTGGCATTGATGGAAAAGTTAAGATTTTAATGGTAAATTTGATTTTATGATTGCCATTTAATCAGGAACTAGAACATGTATAGAAAGGCATGTAAGCCACTTAAGACTTGCCTCAAAAGATGTTTCTTAGCCAAAGTGAAATTAGAATCATATTTGAAACCTGGTTATTGGAACTTGCCATTTTTAGATGCTATGGGACTATTAAGTGACTGTTCTTCTGAGTCTAACTCCAGGTATGGACAGCAAGAAAGGCGGTCTGAGCCTCCAATCCATGATGTCAGTAAGCCGGTGAGATGCTGGTATGAACTGCAAAAGGTGATCTCAAGGGAAGGGTGGGAGAGCAGCTGTTCAGCCTGGGCTGAGGGAGGATTCTCCTGACTCAGTTTCACCACTGACACCTGGCAGAGTTTAAGCCTGAATGAATGCAAGTGGACAATTTAATCCTGCCTGGAAGTGACATGAAATTAGGGAGGTATTGTATCCCTGCAATGTCCCTACCCTTGGTGGCTATTTCCTATAGTCAAAAAGTTCGTAAGCTTAATACCACATCTGTTCAATTATAGATTATAGGTAAGGGGAACATGCGAAATTAAGTCTAAAATTAAGCTATTAGGCATAGGACTTGAGACCAACAATAATAAGTTAGGGTCCTTTAATTCTTAGTAATACTGTGGAGACAATTAGGTCAAGAGCTTGTGAAGTTAGCAACATAAATATTATTTGTGTCTCAGTTGGTTAATGTTTAAAAAAAAATTCTTTTGTGGTCCATATTGTAAATGCTCTAAAAAGAAGTATCACCTGACCAAAAGTCTGAATTGTTTTATCTGTTATAAACTGTGTTAAAAATGAAAATAAAATTAAAAAAAAGAATAAACCACTCCTTAACCACTCCATAGTCCCAGCCCGAATTACCTAGTCAGTAGACTTGACATATGTTATACTATAGAATATCCTATAGAAATTCTACCCGTATCCCTCTAAGGTTGCAGGTTCCCTAAGAACTCTTGCCCACTGAAAAATGTAATAAATCTTTAATGTCTTGACCTCAGGAAAGCTTGAGTCTGTGAATTCTTTCCCAGATGGCCCATGCAGAAAATTCCGGTCTTGGGCTTCCTCTATCATTCTTCTACCTCTCCAACCTTCATCACTCTGATGTTTAAGAAGGACATTCTCATATGTAAAAGCCTTTCCACATTGATAAGCCATAAGTTTTCTCTCAAATGTTGATTCTGTGATGCACAGTAAGAGAGAGCTGTGTAAAAGTCTTTCCACATTGGCTACATTCATAAGATTTCTCTCTAGTGTGTGTTCTCTGATGAACAATAAAACCAGTTCTCTGTGTAAAAGCTTTTCCACATTGATTACATTGATATATTTTCTGTTGTGTGTGTGCTCTGATGTGCAGTAAGACACCTCTTCTTTCTGAAAGCCTTTCCACAATGAATCCATTCACAAAGGTTCTCTCTAGTGTGAATCCTCTGATGTTCACCAATAGACTTCCTACCTCTCAAAGTCCTTCCACACTGATTACAATCACAAGGTTTCTCTCCAGTGGACTCTGATGTAAACTAAGACTTTCTCATCATTTAAAGGCTTTTCCACATTGATTACATTGATATATTTTCTGTTGTGTGTGTGCTCTGATGTGCAGTAAGACACCTCTTCTTTCTGAAAGCCTTTCCACAATGAATCCATTCACAAAGGTTCTCTCTAGTGTGAATCCTCTGATGTTCACCAATAGACTTCCTACCTCTCAAAGTCCTTCCACACTGATTACAATCACAAGGTTTCTCTCCAGTGGATTCTGATGTAAACTAAGACTTACTCATCATTTAAAGGCTTTTCCACATTGATTACATTCATGAGGTTTCTCTCCTTACGCTATTTGTTTGTTCTTTGAAGTGCAATGAGTCCTCTGTATAAAGCCTTTCCACATTGATGGCACTCATAAGTTTTCTATGCAGGTTGGGTTCTCTAATGTGCAATAAGAAATTTCCTCTCTGTAAAACCCTTTCCACATTGTTTACCGTCATAATATTTCTCTGCAGTGTGGATACTCTTAGGTGTTGTGCAGACTTCTCTCCATCTGAAGTCAGAGGGACCATCCCTCATAAATCTTTGCTTATGAGTTTCTTCTACAGAAAGGCTTAGCTCTGCAATAGTTTCCTTCATTTCCAGTCTGATCTCTCTTCTGAAAAAAAAAAGGCAGTCGTAAAATAAATAGTCACAAATACACACATAAAAATTTATATCTCCTTTGCTACATGGGTAGAACAAAAACTCAGTTACTTTCTATTTTCCTAGGCAAAGAGAAATGTGCTAAAAGGACAGAAATAATCACTTTAAAATGCCCTTAGCTCACATCCCAAGGATGATTTAATTTCCAAATAGCTTCAGCCATGAATTTACATTGGATCCTCATAAAAAAAACCTGTGGTACAGGTAGAGCCACATTCCCAACACATTCACAACTCAGACCGTGGGTTGAGAATGCAGAGTAACTTGACCCAAATCCCAGCAGTTAGGACTAGAATTCAAACCCTGTGAATGAGCCTGCTCTGTGCAGAGTACTTGATGAATTATGTCCACTTTCAGTCTTTCTCTTTCCCTTTCATAGTTAGCACTTTCAATTCTTTCTTCATAGATACAGTGCCATTTAGCGCACATATACTAAATATTCAAATTATGCCTTTATCTATTCTACCAGTAACCATAACCTAACTTCCCTAGGGATCACTTTCAATCTTATATTTCTGTTGCATTACTTGATGTCACTTGCAGAATACCAACAATTTTCTGTATTTACCTGAGGCATAAGGGATTTTGTTCTGAGGCATAATGGATTTTGACCCATTGATTTCTTGATATAGCCAACACTTATTTTTTTAAAAAATTGTTTCTAAATGCCTCTGCTAATAAAAAATAAAATTAAAAGACTTCCATAAAATACAACTTTTAAAAAAATGTATGGCATTGCCCATGTGTGAAAATATCTGTCTGATACAAGAACTGATGATAGATTCCAGAACAGAACAGAAGTGGACAACATGCTTGACTATTGGTCTTCTTGCACCCCTTCCCCTTTCAAGGTTCATAAACTGCTTGAAAGATTCAGACAACTGTCCAAGGTATTTGAGCTAAAAATTTGTCAGTGACACCTTAAGTGGTAAATAACCTTCCAATTTGGCTACAAATGTGCATCTTCTGGAACAAGTATTATGTGCATGTTTTAACTTTAACAGTTGTCTTTTTGCAGTGATTCCAAACTATCATGATCAGGAATACACAGCTTTTGGGGGTCATGCAGTGAGTACCTCAAACTCAGATTGCTTCAGGCCAAGTGTAGCACATTCTTTCAGCTTTTCAACTTGACATCAAATTGTTTCCAAACTTCCAGGAAGGTCAGACATTCGTGTGCAAATGGTCAGAAGCATGCAAAGACCCTTGGGGGCTGTCTATCCCTGCACTGGAGTAGTCCTCTCCTTCAGAGTCCACCTTGTAATCACATCTCATCAAACCTGAAATCATCAGCTCAAGATCTCACTTGGGTTTACATTCTTGCAGCAATGAGAGTGGGTAATAGAAAGCCATCATCACCAGGCATGCCCAATAAAGTCCATCATGAAACCATCGTGGACCACCACAACCTTGCTTAAAAAAGCAGACTTTAAAATGTCACTCATTGAAATGCTGAGGTTGCTTTCTTTTTTTTTTTTTATTTTAATTTATTTATTTAGCTTTTTACATTCATTTTCACAAATTTTTGGGTTCCAAATTTTCTCCCCTTTTCTCCCCTCCCCCCACCCCAATACCCCAAGCAATCTAATTTTCCCTATCTTCAATCTGTCCTCTCTTCTGTCATCCCTCCCTTCCCTTGTCTCTATCTTCTCTTTTCTCCTGTAGGGCCAGATGACTTTCTATTCCTCATTAACTGTATGTCTTCTTTCCTAGTTGCAACAACAATACTAAACAATTGTTCCTGAAACTTTGAGTTCCAAATTCTCCCCATCCCTCCCTCCCCATCCATTCCCTTTGGTACGGCAGGCAATTCATTATAGGCCATATCTGTGTAGCTTTGCAAGTGACCTTCCTGATAGTCGTGTTGTGTAAGACTAACTGAATTACCCTCCATCCTATCCTGCCCCTCATTGTTTCTCTTCTGTCCTTTGATCCTGTCCCTCCCCAAGTGTTGACTTTCAATTACTCCCTCCTCCCTTTGCCCTCCCTTCCATCATCCCCCCCCCAATATCTCCTTCTCCCCCGCTTTCTTATACTGTAAGATAGGTTTTCATACCAAAATGAGTGTGCATTTCACTCCTTCGTTTAGTCAAATGTGATGAGGGTAAACTTTTGTTTGTTTGTTTTTTTTTTGTTTTTTGTTTTTTTTCCCTCAGCTCTCCTCTTTTTTCCTCCACTAAAAACATCTCCTACTTGCCTCTTAAATGACATATAGTTACCCCCTTCCATTTCCCCCTCTTTCCTCTCACTACATTTCTCTCTCACCATTTACCTTAATTTCTTTTAAGGTATGGTCCCATCCTATTCAGTTCAATCTGTGCTCTCTGTCTCTGCATGTGAATGCATGTGTGTATGTGTGTGCATGCGTGTACATGTGTATGTGTGGTCCCACCAACTACCCAGATACTGAAAAGTTTTAAGAGTTAGAAATATTGTCCTTCCCTGTATGAATGCAAACAGTTCATTTCTGGTAAGTCCCTTAATACTTCTCCTTGCTGTTTACTTTTGCATGCTTCCTCTCATTCTTGTGTTTGAAAGTCAAATTTTCTTTTCAGCTCTGGTCTTTTCATTAAGAATGATTGAAAGTCCTCTGTTTCATTGAAAGACCATATTTTCCCTTGAAGTATTATACTCAGTTTAGCTGGGTAGGTGATTCTTGGTTTCAGTCCTAGTTCCTTTGCCTTCTGGAATATCCTATTCCACGCCCTTCGATCCCTTAATGTAGAAGCTGCTAGATCTTGGGTTATCCTGATTGTATTTCCACAGTACTGGAATTGTTTGCTTCTGGCTGCTTGCAAGATTTTTTCCTTGAGCTGGGAGTTCTGGAATTTGGCCACAATGTTCCTAGGAGTTTCTCTTTTTGGATCTCTTTCAGGTGGTGATCGATGGATTCTTTCAATACTTATTTTGCCCTCTGGTCCTAGAATGTCAGGGCAGTTTTCCTTGATAATTTCATGCAAGACGATGTCTAGGCTCTTTTTTTGATCATGGCTTTCAGGTAGTCCCATAATTTTTAAGTTGTCTCTCCTTGATCTATTTTCCAGGTCAGTTGTTTTTCCCATGAGATATTTCACATTCTCTTCTATTTTATCGTTCTTTTGGTTTTGTTTGGTGATTTCTTGGTTTCTCATAAAGTCATTAGACTCCATCTGTTCCATTCTAATTTTGAGAGAACTATTAAATTCAGTGAGCTTTTGAGCCTCTTTTTCCATTTGGCTCATTCTGCTTTTGAATGCATTCTTCTCCTCATTGGCTTTTTGAACCTCTTTTGCCAATTGAGTGAGCCTATTTTTCAAGGTGTTAATTTCCTCAGCATTTTTTTGGGACTCCTTTACCAAGATATTGACCTTTTTTTCATACTCTTCTTGCATCTTTGTCATTTCTCTTCCCAGTCTTTCCTCCACCTGTCTAACTTGCTTTTCAAAATCCTTTTTAAGCTCTTCCAAGGCCTGAGCCCACCCAACACCCCCCTGGGGTGTCTGGGGTACTGAGGCCCCGCCCTCCACATCTTTCCCTGATGGGAAAAAATACGTCCTCGTCCTCCCCATCAGATCCGAAGGTCGGAATCATTTGCATTTGTTGGAAAAAACTCTCTAAAGTCTTATTTTTCTTTCCCTTTCTAGGCATTTTCCCAGCCAGTTACTTGACTTCTGAGATTCCTTTCCACCTCCGCCTGGATCCGCCCAGCTAGTACTTGGCCTCTGAGATTCAAATGCGCTTTCCCGCGGCAAGCTTTAGTTCTGGCGCAGGGTGGGGGCAGGGCCGCTTCCTAGCTTGGGCCCTCAGGGGCTTTCTGAAGAGACTTTCAGGAACAGAGCAGGTGGGGGCGGGGTGGGGGGCCCCGCCTGCTGTGCTCAGCTCCCTTGGGGGTTTTATTCAGAGGCGTTCAGCAGTAGAGCAGGGTGGGGGCAGGGCCGTCTCCCCTGCTCGGCTCCCTCAGGTTGGAAAGACCTTCAGTATTGAAGATCCTACCTGCTGCTGGGGGATTCCTGAGTCCCGGGCCGTTGCCGCCTCAGCCGCCCGCCCACGCCTCTGCCTCCGCCGCTTCCTGCCCCCGTCTCTGCCTCCGCCGCTTCCTGCCCCGTCTCTGCCGCCGCCACTTCCTCCCGAGGGGGCCCGCTCCCCTCCCCTAGCGCAGGCTTCTTTTTAACTGACCTTTAGCTTCTGTGGGCAGAGGGACTTTCCCGGCTGCCGGAGATTCTCCCGGAGCTTTCCTCTCTGAAGTCTGCTCAGGTCAGCTTCTCTGGGTCGCGGCCAGGAGTGTGGGTGGGGTCCGCTTTCCGGGGTGCGATGGACCCCGGGGACGGCTCTCCAGGGTTCAGTGGAACGGAAATCGCTTCCCCTACGTTTGTGCACCCCCTGCAGAGATTCAGAATTTATGGGGCTCTCCTTTTACCTCAATTCCATGGGTTGTGGGCTCGGAACTCGTGAATGTGCGTCCTTCTACTCCGCCATCTTGGCTCTGCCCCCTGAGGTTGCTTTCTAATTTGAATTTCTCCACTGTTCACGCTACTCTTTTATCTGGGAGTTTCTCAAAAGACTTGGGCGGCAACACATTAGGGTTAATCATTTAGTTGTTAGGGTTGATCATTCAGTGGAGTCTGAGTGAATGTGTAGCCACTGTACTAGTGGTAGAAATAACAAAGTCATGGCTGAAGAAATCCTATCCTTCCAAAGGTTGTTTTGTATATGAACACTAATTTAAAAAAACAAACAAGAAAGCAATATTTGCCATTTACCTTCAAGCACTTTTGTCATTTAACGTGGTACTTGCCAAGAGGCAATAGAGAAAGAAAACTTTAAAACAGTAATTAGCAATTCATTGTGACTGGTTACAGGGTTAGAAAAAATGAATTTCCATTGCCTGGAAGGACTTTGTCAAATTCAGTTTCTATTTTCCACCTCATCCATGAGTGAGCATTTTCAACATGTTTTGGTACAAAATAAGCATACAACTGGCAGAGCAGTGGATACCATACTGGACCTTGAATCAGGAAGACTTGAGTTCCAAAACCATCTCAGAAACTTGCTAGTCCTGAGACCATAGGGAAGTCACAAGTCCTTGGTTTCCCTCAGTTTTTTCAATCTGAAAAATATGCATAATTATTGCATCTAATTCCTTGAGTTATTGTGAGGATAAAATGAGACAATGTTTGTACGCTGCATGACACAGAGTAGCTGCTGTATAGATGCCAGCTTTCACTTTCATTTGATTTTGACTCTTTCCTCCCCAATTCTGCTCTCCTTAAATCATTATTATCCTCAATCCTTTTATTTCCTTATTTCATGTTTGAACTAAATACATTTCCATTCCAAAACACTCTATTTTTCCTATATCAGCATTTGTTTGTAAACTAGATTCTAAGCACTGTGACAGCAGTGCTTTTTTTTTTTGCCTTCTTTGTATCCTCATGGCTTAGCACAGTGCCTAAAACAAAAGGCACTTAGTCAATATTTATGGATTCCCTACCTGTGCCCAGGGCTTGACAGCAGTCTCCAACCTCTACCTCTACTCCCTGTATTCTGGCGTCTCCCCTACTTGCTGAATGCATGTTCAGGTCTCAGTCCTCTTTCTGCCCCTTTCTGGTACTCAATCATCTCTAAGTAGTTACGTTAGTCAGGTTCTAATCCTAATGGAACTAGACCAGAACCAATACTGAAGATTCCAAGACTTCTTTCCAAGCTCCTAAAGGGTATCCTGCTATAGGACACTTGTGGGTCTCTAACTTTCAGCTCCCTAAACTGATGTGGTGGTCACCTACAGGAACCTGACCAATGATTCTCCAAGAATGGGGACAGACCAGTCACGGAGATTAGGAAAGGGATTTGGGCTAATGATTTATGCAAAGTTTAGCCTTGGAAGACTCCCGAGTAAGGCAGTAGCCTTCTCACCTCATGTGCAGCTAATGTACAGAGAGAAAATCATGAAACCAGGCTGCCAGACCCACTATCCATTTAAGCTACATAATCTCAGCTGGGCCCTCACTGGGGCAAGGCAATCTTGAGCCATCTTCTTGACTCCCTGCGGCACTGATCACAGCAGCTGTGCCAAATTGGCTCATTCATCCTCAATCCTTCCTTATGGCTTGCTTCAACGGCCCCTCCCAACCACTAAAAACAAACTGGACATTTATCAAGGACTTTCTTATCTTCCTCGTCACATAGAAATCAGATGTCTTCTCCTTTTTGATGACCATATCACATAGAAATATTATTCTTCTGCTTGCTAAAGAAAATCCCTTACATGTCCAAATGACCTCACTCTACCTCCTCATCTCCCTCCATATATTCCTCCTCTACCTCCTTTCTTTTCACAAATTTTCACTCTCTCCCACACTGAACTCTTTCCTTTTTAACACTAGACTGTGAGCTCTGTGGGAGCAGGGCATATCCCCTGCATTGATTTATGTGCTCAGGGCTTTGTACAGGGTCTGCAACAGAGCAGGAACTTAGGAGTTTATTGATTTTGAAGGTCTAGGAAAGAGCTCATATAGGAGAGCCTAATTCCCTTTCATACTTTCAGAATGACATGCCCCCAAATGCCAAACAATAACTTTTTTTGGATCATAGATTTATCCCTGGAAGGTGAAAGGCCATGGAGTCCAAACCCCTCTTACTACAGATGGAGAAACTGAGGGTTAGTAGTTCACTGCCTGACCCATGAAGACGCTGCTGAGAAATATCTGAAAAACAAATCCAAGTCAGGTCTTCCTGTCGCCAAATTAAGCACCTGCCTCACCACAACACATGGCAGCTGTAATTCCAGCTCCCATACACCTGCTTTCACCTCACTCACCTGGACAGCGCCTCCTCAGGCCTTCTTGCTCCGGCATCCATGGTGCTTCTCTTTGCTCAAAATTAGAGAACATATCTTCTCTGGGAACTGGCAGCCCTGGGTATGGGGAGTCAATTAGGGACGAACATGGAGAGAAACTTGTCATTCAGTTCTCTTTAGGGAAAGGCATTCAGACCCACAGCTGCTCCATTCTGAGATTCACTCCATTATGTTCACACACATGAGCCTGTACTCATTCTTTAGTTCTTGTAATGCAAGTTACCCAAAACAGGATTGCCACACTATGCTGTTGTACACCTGTTCTGAGAAAGAGGCAGACCTGCACCCTATCCTATCAAGTCCCATTCTGATAGAAACTCCTCATTCGAAAGTGAATAAAAAGGCATGTTATACAAAACCAGACTAGAGAACCAGAACAGAGACCTAGATGAGCCAACTTTCGCCCTGTACCCCTTCCTCTGCTCTTCTCTCCCTGAAACCTATAGAAACCTTACGTTCAGCTCATTTGGGCTGTCTTTGCCTCTACAGGTGAGAGTCTCCTGCTGGCAAAGTCAATAAACCCTAGGTGGTCCAAATTCTTCTTCTGAATCAGTCTCTTACGCCTGGCAAAGCCAGGGACATGCAAGCAAGGACCCAGGGTGGTTCCCAGGACTCCTGAAGGTTAATCTCACAGCATTTCTTTTCTGAGCTTTGGGGAGATCATAGAACCAGGTTGGAATCAGAAAATTTGGTCTTGCTGTGTCTTCTTCATAGAAGGATGGATTCATGGAACACTTTCTATTCTCTAGAAGTGAGATGGTGATGGTGCAGTGGAGAGAACCCTGGGTCTAGAGTGAGGCATGCCAGCATCTAAATCCAGCCTCAGACATCAAAACTAGTATGTGATATATTCTTTTTTAAAATATTATTTTTAATATCTTACATGCAGATCAAACTTAAACCCTAGAAATTATTTCCTTTCTTATTGAATTGGGTTATAGGAAGATTTACTTAAATCTGAAGGACACAGAGACCAGAGTAGAGAACTTATGGATCAGAGGAAGGGGAAGTCACAGACATATGAATGTATGATGATACTTTATAGAATAAATCAATCCTATATGTGCAAAATGATTTGCATATTGTCTCCTCCATGAGAATATGGACTCCTTAGGATTAGGAGCTGAGTTTTACTTTGAAATATGATGTCCCCAAACCTTCAGTCTTTTTGAGTAGAATCCTCTAGCTCTTGTGAAATCCTAACTGATTTCCACAGGATTTTAGTGATTTTTTTTCTTGTTGCTTGGAACATTTTCTCCTTAAACTGGGAGTTTTGAGACTTGGCCATAACGTTTATCTAAGTTTTCCTCTTGGCATCTCTTTCAGGTGGTGAATGGTAGATTTTTTCTATTTCTATTTTGCCCTCTTGTTCTAGAATTTTGGGGCACTTTGCCTTAATAATTTCTAATTAATAAGTCATATGTTACAAAGAAAATTCTATGAAAAGTCTCTGTGAAGTTGGCAGTTCCACAGCATTCTGGGGGAAAACATTCAATGTAATTACTTAAAAGAGAATAAAGTTAAAGAAAAGATCTAGTTCGTTTCCTGAAAGGTTGAAATAAAATTTCACCTGGAAGAGGATTCTAAAGAGCTGTTTATTGGAATCTGGACTGTGGTCAGTTGTAAGAGACGATCCCCAGCCAAGTGAAGGAGGGTCATCTATTGTTACACTGAGGGCTTGAGGTTACTCTGGAGATAAGTCATAGCCAAAATAGTTTATACTTTTCCTTTCTAAGTGCTTTCATTTGTCTGTGATGTACATTCCTTAACTATAAAATTAATTACATTAAAATAAAAGTAACTATGATGGAGAAGGGTAGATAGAACAATGAGCTTAGTACCAGGAAGATACCATCTTCCTAAATTCAAATCTGGCCTCAGAAAGTTACTAGCTGTGTGACCCTGGAAAAGTCACTTAACCCTGCTTGTCTCAGTTTCCTCATTTGCAAAATTAACTGAAGAAGGAAATGGCAAACTACTCCAGTACCTTTGTCAAGAAAGTTTATAAAGTCTTGAACATGACTGAACAATGATGGAGAAGAGGGTTTCTTCATTGGTTAATAAAAAGCAATATTAATTAACTTGGGCTTTGCTTGAGCTAATTCATAAGAAAAATGCTGCCAGTTTCTTTAGCAGAAATAAATGACCTAAACACACATGGAGAAGTACAGAAACTTGATAGAACAAGAGTCAAGAGGATGAGTTAAGAGGCTGACTGACAGACCAAATAAAGAGAGACTGGCCGGATTGGAGACTATGAGAGAAATGCTTCATTGAGGACCCCTGCTCAAACAGCACTAGTCAGGTCATTGTGATTCTATAAGGGGCAATGACTGTTGTAATGATTTTAATGTATTCATCTAGTCAATCAACATATACTAAGTCTAAGAATAAACACTGTTAATCCATACTCTGTATAAGTCACATAAGAATAAAGATTCCAATAGAAGGGCCCCATAATGGGCCTTGAACTTTAATGCAATGTTCATCACTTGCTTCCCAGCTGTGGAGCTCACTTCCACAACCACAAGAATGTTGACCAAGATATCTCCATCCTGTTCAGCTCAAATTCTCTGACCAAGCCAAGCCTGGGTGGTGGCACAGTAGGGAAGATCGCCCCTCCTCCCCCAAGATATGTTCTTGCAGTGTACATATAGCTTGCACCATCTCCTCCTGCCTAAGCTAAGGAAGAGCCCATCCATCTTGCGACCACCTGGTCAATGGAAATATTCCTGCTTCACCGAACTCGTGACCTTGCTGATGTATCATTTTTACTTCTTTTAGTTTGAGAGTCACATGTCAACTAATGGGATTCTGAATTTTGTATGGCTGCTTTAGAATGTCCAGGGAACAAATCTGGTATCAAACTCTATAAAAACAAGGTCCCAGAAGAAGGCGGAATCTCAGATCCTGAGGAATATCTAAATGAATAAAGAGCCATTGACTCAGAACTCGACTTCAGTTTCTTTTTTTGTGGTTTGGACAATTTTGTGAGTTTTGCAGCCTGGAATGTTAGCAGGAATCATTTTCTTTATCTCACATTTCTGTTATAGTTACAACACAGTCTGTTATAGACACAATATTTAAACTTCACCAGTAACCCTCATGTTCTAGGGAAAGGCATGAACCTACTGAGCACATTCATAAGGTCTCTTTTCATTAGAAATCCACTGATGAGAGAATAAGAGATGATATATGACTGAAAGTTTTTGTACACTAAGTCCATATATGGCTTATACCAACAGTCAATGTTTTGTTAAGAAGTGCTGTACTCCATTTCAGTATTTTTCCTCATTCAGGTCAGTTATAAGATTCCTATATCTCCCATGAATTCCCTGATGGTAAAGAAGGACTGACATTAGATAGAAGGCTTTACCACAATGATAATATTCTTAAGGTTTCTCTCCAGCATGGATTCTCTGACATACAGTAAGAGAGGATTTCCCTGTAAAAGTCTTTCCACTTTGATAGAATTCATAAGGTTTCTATTCAGTGTGGATTCTCAGATGAGCAGTAAGACATCTCTTCAATCTAAAAGCCTTTCCACATTGATTACATTCATAAGGTTTCTCTCCAGTGTGGATCCTCTGATGTACAGTAAGAGAGGACTTCCCTGTAAAAGTCTTTCCACATTGATTGCATTCATAAGGTTTCTCTCCAGTGTGAATTCTCAGATGAGCAATAAGGCATCTCTTCAATCTAAAAGCCTTTCCACATTGATTGCATTCATAAGGTTTCTCTCCAGTGTGGATCCTCCGATGTTCAACAATAGACTTCCTACCTCTGAAAGCCTTTCCACATTGATTACATTCATAAGGTTTCTCTCCAGTGTGCATTCTCTGATGTAGAATAAGACTGGTACACCATTTAAAAGCCTTTCCACATTGACTACATTCATAAGGTTTCTCACCAGTGTGGATTCTCTGATGAACAAGAAAACCAGCTCTCTGTGTAAAAGCCTTTCCACACTGATAACATTCATAAGGTTTCTCACCTGTATGGATTCTCTGATGAACAAGGAAACCAGCTCTCTGTGTAAAAGCTTTTCCACAATCATTGCATTCATAAGGTTTCTCTCCAGTATGGATCCTCTGATGTGTAACAAGGCCATTCTTATATGCAAAAGTCTTTCCACATTGATCACAGTCATAAGGTTTCTCTCCAGTGTGGATTATCAGATGAGCAATTAGACATCTCTTCAATCTAAAAGCCTTTCCACATTGATTACAGTCATAAGGTTTCTCTCCAGTGTGGATTCTTTCATGTCTAACCAGACTGCACTTCCATGTAAAAGTCTTCCCACAATGACTACATTTATAACATTTTTCTTCAGTGTGGCTTTTCTGATGTTCAACAAGACTGGAGATACATCTGAAAGCCTTTCCACATTGATTACAATCATAGGGTTTCTCTCCAGTGTGGATTCTTCCATGTCTAACAAGACTGTGCTTCCATGTAAAAGTCTTTCCACATTGATTACATTCATAAGGTTTCTCTCCTGTGTGGATTCTCTGGTGTTGAACAAGACTGCCCTTCCATGTAAAAGTCTTCCCACACTGATTACATTTACAAGGTTCCTCTCCAGTGTGGGTTCTCTGATATTCACCATTACTCTGTCTATATCTGAAAGCATTTTCACATTGATCAGCCTTAAAACATTTCTCTCCAGCATGGATTCTCTGATGCAAAGTAAGACTTTCCCTCCATTTAAAAGCCTTCCCACACTGATTACAGTCATAAGGTTTCTCTCCAGTGTGAATTCTTTGATGTTTAATAAGACCATCCATCCGTGTAAAAGTCTTTCCACATTGATTACATTCATAAGGTTTCTCTCCAGTGTGGGTTCTTTGATGCACAATAAGATGAGCCCTCCTTGTAAAAGTCTTTCCACATTGATTACATTCATAAGGTTTCTCTCCAGTGTGGATCCTCTGATGTTCACCAATAGACTTCCTACCTCTAAAATTCTTTCCACATTGATTACATTTATAAGGTTTCTCTCCAGTGTGGATTCTCTGACGTTCAACAAGACTGTCCTTCCATCTGTAAGTCTTTCCACATTGACTGAATTTATAAGGTTTCTCTCCAGTGTGGATCCTCTGATGTTGAAGAAGAGCATCCTTCCATGTAAAAGTATTTCCATATTGATGGCCTTTATAAGTTTTCTCTGCAGTGTGAATTGTCTGATGTGTAATAAGACACTTCCTCTCGGTAAAACTCTTTCCACATTTTTTACAGTCATAATATTTCTCTGCAGTGTGGATACTCTCAGGTGCTGTGCAGTCATCTCTCCAACTGAAATCAGAGGGACCATCACTCATGAATCTTTGTTTGTGAGTTTTTTCCACAGAAAGGCTTAGCTCTGTAGCAGTTTCCTTCATTTCCAGTCTGATCTCTCCTTCTAGGAAAAAAAAGCCAACAATAGAACAAATACATATTACACAAACACATATTTATCTTTCTATCCCCTTTGGACCATAGGCAGAAGAAATATTTAGTTACCTTCTATTTTCTTGGGCTAAGAGAAACATCTCAAAATGGCAGAAACAACTATTTTATAATACTCTTAGCTCACAACCTAAGGATGATTTAATTCAATTTTTTAAAAAATTCATGGCTTTGCATGTCTGAAAATATGTGTCTGATACAGGAATTGGAGTCTATCACCCTTAGGTACAAAAGTGGGTAGCACACTTCACAACTGGTCTTCTTGCACCCCTTGCCCTTTAAAGGTTCACAAACCTCTTGAAGTATTGAGACATTTGTCCAATGGATTTGAGCTTAGAATTTGTCTGTGCACCTTAAATAGTGGTAAATAATCATCCAGTTTGATTACAAAGACATTTATCTTCTGAAACAAGAAGTATGTGCATGTTTTAACCTTGACAGCTAACCTTTTTTGCAGTGATTCCAAACTATCATGATCAATAATACATGGCTTTTGGGGATTGTGCAGTGAGTACCTCAAACTCTGACTGCTTCTCATCAAGTGCAACATATTCTTTCAGCTCCTCAACTTGACATCAAATTGTTTTCAAACTTACAGGAAGGTTAGACATTCATGTCCAAATGGCCAGAGGCACGCAAAGACTCTTGGGGGCTGTCTGTCACTGAACTGGAGTTGTCTTCTCCTTCAGGGTCTACTTTGTAATCACATCTCATCAAATCTGAAATTACCTGATTAAGATCTCACTTGGGCTTACACTCTTGCAGCAGTGAGGGCTCACTATTGGAAAACCATCATAACCAGGCATCACCATCAAGAAACCATCACAGACCACCACAATCTTGTTACAACAATGGACCTTAAAATGCCACTCATTGAAATGCTGAGGTTGTTTTCTAACTGGAACTTCTCTGTTCATTATTCTTCTGGCAGCTTCTCAAAGGAACTGGTGGCAAAATAGATCAGCCACTCAGTAGAGTTTCAGTGAATGTGTACCAGTGGTAGAAATAACAAAATCCTATCCTTCCAAAGGTTATTTTGTATATAAACACTAATTTAAAAAACAATGAGAAGAAAGCAATATCTGCAATTGACCTTCTAACACATTTGTCATTTAATGTTACTTGCCTAGAGCCAATAGAAAAAATGAAAATTTTAAAATAGTAATTAGCAATTCATTGTGATTGGTTAGGGAGTGAAGAAAAATGAATTTCAAATGCCTGGAAGGATCTTGTGAAAGATCCATTTTCCACCTCAATCAGGAGTGAGCATTTTCAACATATTCTGTTTAAAAAAAGAGATTACAACTGGTGGTAAGTGGACAGAATGCCGGACCTCCAATCCGGAAGTCCTCAGTTCAGATCCCACCTCAGAAACTTGCTAATCCTGTGTCTCAAGGGAAGTCATAAGACCTTTGTTTGCCTCAGTATTTTTTTCAATCTGTAAAATGGGAATAATAATACTATCTAATTCCTAGGGTTCTAATGAGGATAAAATGAGACAGTATTTGTACGCTGCTGTATCCATGCTCCCTATGACTTTCCTTTGATTTTATCTGTTTCCTTCCCAAGCCTGCTCTCTTGGAACCTGTATTATCCTCACTCCTTTAATTCCCTTCTTTCCCTGAACTAAATGTATTTCCATTCCAAACCACTTTCTTTTCCCCATATCAGCATTTGTTTGCAAACTTAATTCTGAGCTCTGTGACAGCAGACATTGTCTTTTGCCTTCTTTGCAGCCTCAAGGCTTAGCACAGTGCCTAAGACAGAAGGCCCTTAATCAGTGTTTACTGGTTCCCTGCCTGGGCCCAGGGCTGACAGCAATCTCCAGCCTCTACATCTACTCCCTGCATTCTGGTCTCTCCCCTATTTGTTGAATGTATGCTCAGGCCTCAGCCCTGTTTCTGCCCCTTTCTAGTACTCAATCACCTCTAAGTTGTTACATTAGTCAGGTTCTAATCCTGATACAACCAGACCAGAATCAGTATTGAAGATTCCAGAGACTTCTTTCTAAGCTCCTAAAGGATATCCTGCTATAGGACACCTGTGGGTCTCTAACTCCCAGCTCCCTAAACTGATGTGGTGGTCACCTATATGAACCTGGCTAATGATTCTTCAAGAATAGGGACAGAGACTAGTCATAAACATTAGGAGAGAGACTTGGGCTGATGATTCATGGAAAGTTTAGCCTTAGAAGACTCCTGAGTAAGACAGCAGCCATTTCTCCTTCTCATGTGCTGCTAAACGTACAGAGAAAATCATGTAACGAGGCTGCCAGATCCACTACCAATTTAGGCAATGTAATCTCAGCTGGGTCCTCACTGGGGCAAGGCAAATCCAGGGTCACGTCCTGCAATGACTCCCTGTGCCACTCATCACAGCAGCTATTTCCAGTTTTTTCATTCATCCCCAATCCTCCACCATGACTTGCTTCTACACCCCTCCCAAACACTAGAAAAAAACATAACAGATATTTATCAAGGGATTTCTTATCTTCCTCACATAAATCAGATGTTTTCTTATCCTTTTTGGCCACCATATCACAAAGAAAATTAATTCTCCTTACTAAAGAAAATCCCCTTAGATATGCACATGATCTCACTCTACCCTCTCATCTGCCTCCATATATTCCTCTTCTAGTATCTTCTTTTTCCCCTTAATTTTCACTTTCCCCTACATTAATGACTCTTTCCCTATTACTACAAATAAAATAATTTCTCTCTAATCCTTAAAACTCTCATGTGACCCATGCACCCCCATGAGATAGGGTCCAACATCTTTCCTCTACTTTATAGCTCAACAGTTAAGAGATGGGCACTTCCCTTTGGTATTTTCAACTATTTCCCTGGCTTTCTTTGAAACTCTCTTTTCCATTTTTCCTATGTTTTCTTATTTCCCTCGCACAGCCACCATTAAACACAAATAGGTACATCTATGTAAAATTATTTTAGGCACATTTCTATTTATCAGTTCTTTCTCTGTATGTGGATAGCATTTTCTTCATTTGTCCTTTAGAATTAATTTAGGTATTTATAACAGTCAAAAAAAAAGGAACTCTGAACACTACTGTGAAACTTACTGTTCAAGTGAAGCACATCTTTCAAAAATTACCAACATTATTAAAATTACTAAAATTCAATGGCCATTTCTTAATCCTAATCCTTCCTGACTTCTCTGCAGGCTCTGACATTATCAGGCTCCCCCTTTCTTGATCTTCCCCTCCCTAGACTTTAGCAACATGACTCTCTCCTGATTCTACTTCTACCATATCCAAAAGGAAACTTACTCTCTTTCCTCCAATACTCCCATCTTTTCCATTCCATAATTTTCCATTATCCAAGGCATCTTCCCAACAACCGAGGCTCAGAAATGAAATAGCATGCACTCCTCATCAACTCTCACACATTCACATTTGTGAAGCCCGCATTCAATCTCTTCCAAAGTCCTGTTGGTTCCACCTTGGTGACATTGTTTCATAGACCCCCTTCTATCTCAATATTGTAACTTTCATGGTTCAGATCCCTGTCACCCCACATCTGGCACAGTGTTGGAGCCTGCTGGTTGGTCCAGCTGCCTCAATTGTCCCCTCAGTCCAGTCAATCTTCCATCCAATTGCCAAGTTCATCTTCCTTAAACTCTGACCTGTTCATGTCACCATACACTCAACAGCCCTCCCATGGTTCCCCAGCAAAAGTATGAAATATAAATTCTCTCTAGGACTGTGAAAGCCCTTCATCACCTACCCCTTCCCTACTCTTCCGGTCTTCTTTCTCCCTTCTACCCTCTCCCTCACCCCATATGTTATAATCCATTTGTTTGGGCCTCCTTTCTGTTCCAGGGACAGGACTTTCCACCTCTAGACTCTGTGGGTTTTTATTGCCATCCCTGTTGCCTAGAATGTTCTCCTTGACCTCCTTGAATCCCCAGCTAGAGTCCACCTCCCACAATAAGCCTTTCCCAGTCCTCCTGAAATTTAGGACCTTCCCTTTCTCGACTAGCTCCAATTTATCCTGTCCACAGTGGGTTTCTACATTGTTGTTGGTGCGTTCTCTGCCCCACGACACTGTGAGCTCCATGGGAGCAGGCAATGTCCCCTGCATTGATTTATATCCTCAGGACTTTGTACAAGGTCAGGAACAGAGTAGTCACTTAGAAGTTTGCTGACTTAAAGGTCTAGGAAAGAGTTCATATAGAACAGCCTAATCTCCTTTCATACTTTCAGGAAAATTCCAAGCCCCCAAATGCCAATTACTTTTCTTTTGGATCATAGATTTATCCCTGAAAGAAAGGTGAAAGGCCATGGAGTCCAAACCCCTTTCACGTCAGATGGAGAAACTGAGGCTCAGTGGTTCAGTAACTGACCCATGAAGCCACAGCTGAGAACCACCTGAAAAAGAACACCAAGTCAGGTCTTCCTGTCTCCACATTGAGCCTTTGCCTCACCACAACATACAGCAGTCTCTTGTAACCCCAGGCCCCATATGCCTGCTTTCACCTCACTCACCTGAACAGTGACTCCCCAGAACTTCTTGCTCCAGCATCCATGGTGGTACCCTTTGCTCAAAATAAGAGATCACATCTTCTCTGGGAACTGGAAGCCCTGGACATGGGGAGTTAGGGAGAAGCGTAGAGAGAAACTTGGCATTCAATTCTCTTTAGGAAGAGGTGTTCAGACCCAAAGCTGTGCCATTTTGAGATTCATTCCATTATGTTTACACACATGAGCCTGCACTCACTCATTAGTGCTTATAATGCAAGTTACCCAAAACAGGATGTGTCACATTATCCTGTTATACAACCTGTTCTGAAAAAGTGCCAGATCTCTGTCCCCTTTGTGTCAAGTCTGGTCAAGTCTTTCTGGTAGAAATGACTAATTCTAAAGTGGGCTAAAAAAGGTTATTGCACAAGACCAGAGTCCTAGAACAGGGATCTAGATGAGCCAGCTTTTGCTCTGTCCCCCCACCTGTTCCTCACTCCCTGAAACCTATAGAAACCTTGTGTACTGCTCATTTGGGGCATCTTTGCCTCTTCAGGTGACAGTCTCCTGCTGGCAAACTCAATAAACCCTCATTGGTCTAAATTCTACTTCTTGGCCAGTCTCTTATTCCTGGCACTGCCAAGGACAGATAAGCAAGGATCCAAGGGTGGTTCCCAGTACTTCTGAAGGACAGTCTGATAGCATTTCTTTTCTGAGTTTTGGGGAGAGGTGGGAGAGAAGATCATGGAACTAGGTTGGAAAATTTGGTCTTGGTGAACTTTCTTCATAGAAGGATGGACTCACGGCACACTTTCAATTCTCTAGAAATGAGAGGCCACTGATGGTGCAATGGAGAGAGCCCGGGGCCTAGATTGAGGAGAGCCAGAGTCTAAATCCAGCCTCAGACAGTTACTAGCTGTGTGCCACAGAATAAGTTATTTAATCTCCATTTGCCTCAGTTTCCTTAACTGTCAAATGGGGAGAATAATATCCCCTAACTTAGAAGGTTATTGTGAGGATGAAGTGACATAATATTGTAAAGAAAGCCCTGGGTCCAGCACCTGGTATACAGTAGGTGAAAATAAATGCTTCTTCCCTTCTTTTCCTACCATCTCTGCTGGAATTTGAGGGCAATAGGAAGGAGAATTTAGGATAAACTTGCTATATGAGGGTCAAGTAGAAGCCATAATTGATGCCTGCTTAAAAGGAGGATATTCTGGATCCTAGACCAATCCTAGAGAGGACAGGCTTGTAAGGAGAAGCCACCTGAGTAGTTTTCAGAGACTTGGCAGACACAATTCCCATCCAGGTGGAGGTGAGATCAATGATCCTGAGGTTGGTTCTGTGTCTCAGATCTTTCCAGCACTAAGTTGCCTAGGGGTGGGAAGTTTCAGGGGCAACAAGGAAACCTCAGGTTCCTGTCCCATAAAGCAAAGACTTTCTAGGGGAAACATCAGGCAGCAGGACAGGAGATCAACACTGTTCTCTTCCCAATAACTGATAAATGCTCCAAACCCTGCACACCAGGGGATGAAGACATCCCTTTGATGGCAGACTCAGTGTTACCAGAGTAAGTGTCCTTACCCAGGGAGAGCAGGTTCCAGGCATTCTCCAGCATGACCCCCCTGTACAGCTCCTTCTGAGCATGGTCCAAGAGGCCCCACTCCTCCTGGGTGAAGTCCACAGCCACATCCTTGAATGTCACCAACTTCTAAATCATTAAAAGTCATAGAATGGAGAGCTGAAGGAAACTTTACAAAATGGAAGCACAGAGAAGGGATTTGCCCAAAGGTCAGACCCTTCATATGCATCAGAGTCAATTCCTAAAATCACAGTCATTGTGAGTGCAATTGAATTTTGAGAAAAGCTTTTTATAAGATCACTATGAGTAAAGCTGTGAAGTATTTTCCTCTGAAATGTGTCCCCTGGTGGAATCAGGAACAAAGTTTTTGTTCTATATGTGAGGCAGGTGGATTTGTGGGGGAGCATGAGAGAGGAGGATGGGAAATATCTTCCTCATCAGAAGTGACAGAAGTGATACATTCTGCTTTTTAAATATTAATTTTTAAACTCATACGTGTCTATCCATGGTAAACTCTAGAGCTTATCCTTTTTTACAGCACGGTGGCATTCCATCACAACCACACACCACAACCCGTTCAGCCTTTCCTGAAATGATGGGGATCCCTGCAATGTCCAGCTCTTTGTCACCAAAAGGCAAGTTGCTGTAAACATCTCAAATCATCTCAATCTCAATCACATCCAAGATGATATTTACTATCTGTGAATTTCTTTCCATCTTATTTTTACTCATATTTTTTCTTCAGCCCTCTCTTTTCATCCTATTTCCCTTACTTTACCTTCTTCCCCTACCTTCCTACCCCTAAATTCACTCACCCTTCCAAGAGTCCCTCATTTCCTTCCCAAATTCAATTCACAAGGACTCTAAAAGCCCCCCAAGCCTCTCTCAGACTCCCCTAAATTCCAGTCCACACACCCTCTGAAGTCTCTCTTCAACCCTGTTCCCCAATTTTCTCACCTCTTTGCATGTTCAGAAGACATCTATACCCTTTTGTATCTACATGTTGTTTCTAATTCAACCTAGATGAGAGTAAGGTTCCAATATTACCAGCCTTCAACTCCTACTTGCTTCCTCTCTCTGAGTTCTTTCCACATCTCCTTTTTCCAATATCATTTCTTCCCTTCAAGTTTTCCTGTCCAGTTTTCTCACCATCACCCCATCATACCACTTTTCCTTCAAACTACCTTAGTAACAATGACAGTTTTAAGAATACTGATAACTTTGCATATATAAATAAGTAAAGTTTCACCTTAATAGAGGCATAATAATCAGGTTTTAATATATTTTATATATTTCTGGATTTTTTATATAGAAGAGTTTTGCTCTTTTTTCCCCAAACCTGACATTCTGTCATTTCATCGAATAGCCATTATTTTCTCATTCAGGATTACACTCACTTTGATGGGCAAGTTCTTCCTAGATGAGACCATATTCTTTTATTCTTTGAAATATAATGCCCCAAAATCTTTAGTCTTTTAGAGTCTTTTAGTCTTTTAGAGAATCCTCTAGTTCCTGTGAAACCCTAACTAGATTTCCACAGCATCGAAATGATTTTTTTCTCATTGTTTACAATATTTTCTCCTTAACCTGGGAGTTTAGAGACTTGGCCATGATATTCATGTAAGTTTTCCCCTCAGCATCTCTTTGAGGTAGATTTTTTTCTATTTCTATTTTCCCTCTTATTCTAGAACTTTAGGATACTTTTCCTTAATCATTTCTAATTAATTCTAATTAATTAGGGATAAAGAAAATTGTGTTAAAAGCCTGTGCGAAGCTGGAAGATCCACAGCATTGTGAGGAAAAATGTGATTAGTTAAAAAAGAAAAAAAGTTAAAAAAAAAAATCTAGTTTTTTTTTTTTCCTGAAAGCCTGAAATAATCTTATCTGGAAGAGGATTCTAAAGATCTACTCATTGGAATCTGGACTGTGGTGAATAGTGAGAGAGGGTCCCCAGCCAAGTAAAGCAGAGTCATCTGTTGCTACATTGAGGGCTTGAGGTTATTCTGGACATGAATGAGTCATGGCCTAAACAACTTATGCCTTTCCTTTCTGATTTCTTTCAATTGACTATGACATATAATCCTTAATTATAAAATTAATTACCTAGAAATAAAACTAACTATGATGGAGAAGATGGGCTTGGTATCAGGAAGATACCATCTTCGTAAGTTCAAATCTAGACTCAGAAAGTTACTAGCTGTGTGACCCTGGAAAAGTCACTTAACCCTGCTTGCCTCAGTTTCCTCATTTGTAAAATTAACTGAAGGAAATGGCAAGCCACTCCAGTATCTTTGTCAAGAAAAACCTCAAATGGTTTGCAAAGTCTTGAACATTATCGACTGACAACAATGATGGAGAGGGGGGTTCCTTTATTGGTTAAAAAAAAGTAATATTCCATCAGTCAGGGTTTATTTGAGCTAATCTATCAGAAAAATGCTGCCAGTTTCTTTATCAGAAATAAATGACCTAAACAAACATGGACAACTATAGAAACTTGGTAGAACAAGAGTCAAGAGGCTGACTGGTAGACCAAATAAAGATTCCAATAGTAGGGCCCCATAATAGGCCTTGAACTTTAATGCAATGTTCATCACTTGCTTCCCAGCTGTGGAACTCACTTGAACCACCACAAGAATGCTGACCAAGATATCTCCATTCTGTTTGGCTCAAATTCTCTGACCAAACCAAGCCTGGGTGGTGGCACAGTAAGGAAAGTCCCCCCTCCACCCCCAAGATATGTTCTTGCAGTGCATGTATAGTTTCCACCATCTTCTCTTGCCTAAGCTAAGGAGGAGCCCACTCATCTTGTGACCACCTGATCAGTGGAAATGTTCCTGCTTCACCCAACTCATGATCCTGCTGACACGTCAGTTTTAGAGTTTAAGAGTTACATATCAACCAATGAAATTATGTATTTTATATGGCTACTTTAGAATGTCTGGTATCAAACTCTATAAAAATAAGATCCCAGAAGAGGAATTTCAGATCCTGAGGAAGATTTCAGGTCCAATCATCAGGAGGGACAATGGGACCTTTACAACAGTGCCACTGGCTCAGAGCTCTGCTTCCGTCTGTTTTTGTGGGTTGCACAATTTTAATCCCCACAATCAGGTATTCCTTGATGTTTGGAAGGGCTCATCTCTATTTACAACTTGCTACATATCCAGCATGTGTGGGGCCAAGAGTTTGAAATCTGAGGGTCTCCCAATTAATTTTCTTTTATTTCCATCATAAGCACAGGATTCATTTTCTCAGAGATTCTGATGTTTGCAACCAATTCTACATCCTGGGCATAAAATCGCCATTTCATTTGTCAGCACTGTGATTTCTTCTTTGAGACATCTGATTTCAGGTCTCTTTGGAATCCACATTTTACCTTTCACTTTCTTTAGTGTTTGACTTCTGAACAACTGAGGAATTTATGGCTCTTTTTCACTTTTTTAGATTCCCAAGAATTTCTAAATATTCCTGTTCCCTAAGTAAGACATATCTTTCTGAAAGTACACAGGCACACATGAAAAAGGAGCCCTCTTACCTGGGAGAGGTAAGAGTACAGAGGATAGCAGGGGGTATCATGGACAGAGTCTTCTGACATCCTGCCTGCAGGAGAAGGTCCTCTGGTGGCCCTATGTGACAACCAGGGGAGATACAGGAAAGGGGGGAGGAGGAGACAGCCCAGGAAAAAGAGTGATGTGACCAGGTCTCCTCAAGGACTAGAAATGGTCACTCCCATTACACAGACATTTATAAAACAATGCTAAGCACTGTGGATAGAAAAAGAGGCAGAAGGCAGTCCCTGCCCTCAAGGAGGTGTAATAGTAATTTAAATGGAAAGATCTTTCTCATTAATTAATAGACCCATATGATCTGCTTGCATGGACTGGAAGCCTGGGTCACATGTGTTAGGAGAAGTTTGCTGAAGAGGTGGAACAGGAAGGGTGGAACAGAACTGGGAGGAAGTGAATGAATGGGGTCAGGTCAGAGGGGAATGAAATCAAGCCAACTAACACAGGTCAACTGATGCACTATGACAGTTTATAGTGAGAAGGCCCTGGCTAAGCCGGGGCAGTCTGAGAATGGCTTTGCCCTCTGATGTGATCACGTTTATTAACTTCTTTGTCACCATGGCGAATATTGCTTTCTGGTTCTGGGATCTGGCTTTCTGATGTCTGCCTTCTATATGGAGAGTCTTTTATATTTTGTGATTGAGAACTACACTGGCATATCCGTCGTCACCACCAGTGCTGTGAATATTGCCTTGGTGATACATTTGACATCAGGCACAGGATCACAAGGTAAAAAATCTCTATTTGGAGGCAGAAATGATTTAGAGGAAGACATTAATATCCCAGAATGGGAGAATTTGCTGTGTTCCTCACTAGCAAAGGAGTGGGCTAAAAGCACTGAACCCTGTGAAAACTGGGAAGCTAGGTTACAGGAGGGGGAATCTGGAAACATGGAAAGGTGTTTGCAAGGAATACCAATAAGACCAGGGAAGGAGTTGGCAGGGTTAAGTATGAGAGGCTGGATTTTACTAACGGCTTACTGTATTATGTGTAGAAACAGAGATGAACTGTTTAAGGGAAAAATTCAAATGGAAAAAGAGTATAAGAGCAGTCTACGGGGGAGGGGGAGAGTCCTCAGGTGGAAGAAAAGGCTGTTTATTTAGCTCATAAGAAGATGAAGGCTGACAAAAGAATGCACATCTGACCTTTGTGCAGACTCAGCCTAGTTGTCACAGCGACAAAGGAAGTGAAATAATTTTAGAGGAAGAAGTTTCTCAGTCAGAAGCAAGCCCAATAGTGAGGCAGAAACAGGAGAACCAAGGAGGTAACTCAGTGTTTAGGGTAATAATTTAGGATTTTACTCAGCAGGTCACAGAAATTTTGAGTTGACTCACCCAAAGGATGGGAGAAACAATAATATCTTGGATGGGGAGAATGATGGAGCTGGAGGAATAGCTACAGATTCCATCAAATGCCTGAAGTTTATAGGTATTAGTCAGAATCCTTTTGTACAGAAAACATTTAGAGATGACAACATGCAAGGAAGTAACAACACAACCAATCTGTTAGCTTTGGCTGCAGAAGTCTGCAGGAAGCAGTATCCTACTGATTCTATGTGGCCTGGTGGAGACAGACCTTGTGTTCACTTAGGGAACGTGTAAGAAAGTTAAAGGAGAAGGGGATGAAGACTGCCACGATGACCGGAAATGCAGATACATCCTATGATACTCCCTGTGCAGTTTGCCATAAGACTGTGATGGTGAAGACGGCTCTTCCTACTTACAAGCACTTGATTTTGACTCTAATAACTGGGGAAACAGGGCACCCTCTTTCAGAGGTGCTGGACAAGATCTCACAGTCAGGTGACTTAGGAGACTAGAGAGAGAAGAACAAATACCCAGCGGATTCAAAATCAGAAAAAAGTGACAAGGAGAGAATTGGTTCCTGCTCTAATGAGATCAAGGGTAGATATTCCAACTGATGAACTATAGAGAATATACCAAGAAAAGGGAATTGATACTAGACAAAATAGAGAAGTAAGAACTGCCCCTACAGATTTTGCTGAACCCTTGTATCCAAGTTTGTCGCCCTTCAGGGAGAATAGGAAGTTGGTCAAACTCCAGTTCATGTTAGTTTTAGCAGCTCATTAGGTGATGAACCCATACAGTTTTGTAAAAATGATAGAACAGTTCAAGTGATTATTATTCCTTCTGAAACAAGACCACTTGTGAAAACTTACCCCACTTCTGAAATAACTAACAGAGGAACTGAAGGATTGGGTTCTACTGATAGAATAAAATCAAGAGCTAAAATATGGGTAAAACAGAATCCAGATGATGTTCCAAAGGCTGCGGAAATTATAGCACCTGGGAAAGATAATACCGTAACTGTTGTTTATTCAGGAGAGGATGATTACCAGATTGTACCCTTAACTCATATATTCTACAGTAAATAAGGCTGTGATAGTGGGTTTATGGACTCCAGAACCACAGCTGACCCTATATCTACCCTGCTTCTGGTTATTGTTTCCTTGTTTTTTGGCTTTTTATCAGTTAAACTTGTTTGCTAGATTTGTTTCCCATATCGTCCACTTGCAGACACCTGATCCCTAACCCAGATGTCACCTCCTATCCATGAGAGTGATGTATCATCTCTGAACCTAAAGTTGACCAAACTCCAGATGCCAGCTAAGGAAATGATCTCTCAAATGAGACCTCTTGGGGCAGAGACAACTCCATGTCCAATCACAGCAAGAAGCAGTTGTGGAAGAAGAGACCTTTGCCCTTTACCCCAAGATTTTGGGCCCCATTTGTTGAGGGGGGATGATGGAGTGCTTGTAATACCAGTTGCCCCCCACCAACCTACGTAATGAATATGAAAGATCTTGGGGCTGAATGTGATAGTAATTTAAAAGGAAAGATCTTTCTCATTAATTAATAGACCCATATGATCTGGCTGAGGGGGAAGGTTTAACAATGGCTTTGCCCTCTGCTGTGATCACGTTTATTAACTTCTTGGTCACCATGACAGATTTGGCTTTCTGGTATTTAAATGAATGTTTTTCTTCTGCCTTCTATATGGAGAGTCTTTTATATTTTGTGATTGAGAACTACGCTGGCATATTCAGTCACCACCAGTGCTGTGAATATTGCCTTGGCAATACAGGAGGTCAGCATATAATTGGGGAGACATCAAGCAAACCAATATATCCAAAGGAAATAAGGCCAGGACAAACAGGCAGTGATTGGAAGAGGGAAAGAGGAAAGATGAAGAGGGTTTGGGAAGGCTTTCTGGGCTTTGTAGTTGTTGGAGGGGACTTAAAGGAAGACAGTGAGGTCAGTAGTCTGAGCTGGGGAGGGAGAGGATTCCAGGCTTGGGGACGGCCATTGAAAGTGCCTAGAGCTGAGGTAAGCCAGGAGGCCAGGGCCACTGGAGTAAGGGTGTATGTTGGGGAGTCAGATGTAAGAAGGTTGGAAAGGTTGGGGTGGGGGGTAGGTTATAAGGGGCTTTGAATGCCTAGTTCTGTACAGAAATGCTCCATGAAGACCACACTGGCAGCTTCATGGACCATGCAATGGCCTCATGGGCTGATGTCTGGGCACTCACCTGTGGAGGGGAGCTGTGGTTCCTAGAGGCCATTCCTCTGGCTGCAGGCTCCCTGCTGAGGCCAGGTCTAGGTCTTCTGTAAACTGAGCAGGGCGGGGAGGACCCCAGAGGGGGAGAGGTCTTGCTCTTCTCTTTCTAGGCAGCAGGCTGGCCTATAGGGATTCACAAAGGTGAGGCCCACAGCAGTTACAAAGGCTCTGGCTCCGCCCTCAGGCGAGAGACTCCACCCTACAGAGGGGGGGAGGAAGTGGACAGGGTCAGGCTTGGAAATGGAGGTGCTCAGAACAGGAAAAGTACTTCCCTCCTTCTCTGGTTCCCCTCTCCCCCTCCCCATGCTCCCAGGAAGCAGAGAGGGCTTGGGATCTCAGATGGGATGAAATTAGTCAGAGACTCAGTGGTTCCTCAGTCAGAGCTCTCCCACCACATGGTCCTCTGTCCTCCCTGCATCCCCTCTGCCTGACTCACACACACACATTATCTAGACTACAGATCTGAACTAGGAAAGAGGAAAGCTAGGGAAGGTTGAGAAGGGCGAGGGCTCTTGAATAATCAGGGGAAGCCTAAGGCTGGGAGACAAAATCCTGTCTGTGATTCAGCCCCCCTGGCATGGGAATTGAGGCAGGGGAACAGGAAGACTGAGGAAGGGAAGCAGGGTTAGGGTCTGGGAGGCAAGACCATCTAACATAGCTCATGGCCGGAGGTCAGGGACACTGCAGCAACAGTGATACAGGTGGACACTGAGCCTGCCTGGGGAAGCAGGATGACTGTGTCCTGAGGTCTCACTAGGAGCTGGGAAGGACTGGTAGGATGCTCTGACAGAGCTTAGGCTTGAAATCCCTGAAGGGAAACTGGAGTCAGGGAGTCATGTGCCTGGGATCTGACAGGGATGCAGCCCCAGAGTCATAGGTGCAGAGAAAGGGGACCAGGAAAGAGCTTTGGCACATGTGTACAAGCTTGGGTAGGTAGGAAGGAAGGTAGGATTCTTGGATCTCCAAAGGGGGTTGGATCTGAAGGCAGGACAAGAGAATTCCTAATCAAGAAGTTAGAGATTAGGAGACAAGGAGAGAGGACACGGTGGCCTGACAGGAAGGCTGAAATCAGGACTCCCAGAATCCTACAGGCAAAGTCTGCAGTCTGGAAAAGTGTTATCCAAGGGTAAATCTGGGGAAGGTGAGGCAGGAATTTAGGAAATGATGGGGAGAGTGGGAAAGATGTAGGGGCAGGGAGCTCATCCAGGACAGGCTTGGGAGGAAGGTGTGCTCCTGGCAGACCTGAAGGACACACACCATGAAGTCAGATGAAGAGAACGACACTGAATTGCAGGGGCAGACAGTAAATGGGGGGTGGGGCAGGGCGCTCTGGATCAGACCTACCTGGGACCCACAAGCACAGAAGTGGCTTCCAGAAGACTGAGTGATACAAGCTCCAGGGAAGGTAGATCGGCCTCAGATAAGGGAGAAGAAAGGAAAAAGATTTGAGGTCCAGGGAAAGCAGAACAGTCTGGAAGATTTCCTGCTCCCGCCAGCCCACCCTGGGAGGGTCTTCCTATCCTCAAGAGCCCCACCCCCTCCAGCTTCCCCCGCCCTCCCCAGGCCCCCAGGATGGCTGGGCCCTTTCCTCCAATCACACCCAGGATTAGGACTCAGAGATCCTGGCTGCCTCCCCTCCCTAAGCCCGCCCTGCCTTCCATCCCATGCAATGCCTTCTCCGTTGCAATGATCCCTCCTATGCCCTAAACTCCACCCCGCTGTGATCAAACTGCACCTGGGCCACCCGGCTTACCTTCCCTCCCCCCCAAGAGCCCCTCCTCTCCCCTCCTGACTCACCCCCTCTGCCCCTGAGCAGAAGGACTGCCAGGATCAAACTAGCACCAGACTCCCTGAAAGTAACACTGCAACTACAGAGGGAGGGAGGAGGCAGGGAAGGGCAGGCTTGGAAAGGAAGGTGCTCTGAAAGGAAGGCTATTTTCCGCATAGCCGGAGCTAGCTTAGTGTTTGGGAGACCCTGAAAAGAAGTTTGGGAGAGAAGAGGTATTGGACTGACTACCAAACTGAAGGTCCTCAGAGCCATTATGATGACCTCATTGTTGTATGTCTGTAAAACATGGACAGTCTACCAGTGCCATGCCAGGAAACTGAACTGCTTCCATTTGAACTTAGGAAAATTCTGAGGATCACCTGGCAGGATAAGGTACCAGACACTGAAGTCCTTGCTTGGGCTAACTGCCAAGTATTCAAACTCTGCTTCAGAGAGCGCAACTCTGATGGACTGGCCACGTTGTTCACATGCAAAATGTATGCTTGCCAAAAAGACTATTTTATTGAGAACTCGCATGGGGCAGGCGATCACATGGTGACCAGAAGAAATGATACAAGGACACTCTCAAGGTCTCTCTGAAGAACTTTGGATTTGACTATGCAACATGGAAGACACTGGCACAGGACTGCTCAGCATAGTGTGCCCACATCAGAAAGGGTCCTGTGCTCTATGAACAAAGCAGAATTGAGACAGCACAAAGTAAATGTAGGATGTGCAAATTTGGAATATCCACCCCAAATATTCACATGGACTTTCGGTGCCCAAGCTGTGGTAGAGCATTCGGAGCTCGTATTGGTCTCATCAGCCACAGTCGGACACACTGAAATTTGACTTTATCATGGTGATGTCATTTTGGTCCTCTGCAAGAAGGAAGGACAACAACCAATCAACTCCTTCTCTTCTGTCTCCCCTCCCCTTCTATAGAGACCTAAGAGGCACAGGGGGTTTGGGGATCCCAGACAGGGTGAGACCAGTCAGAGCCTCAATGAGCCCTGAGTCAAAGCTGCCCCCCACCTCATACTCTGCCCTCCCTGCACTGAGAACCAAGGGTGAACCACATTCTGTAAGGGGGAGTGGCTGCCCCACTGGGGATCAACTGGCCAGTCCCAGTTGGACAGCGCTGCTTGCTCCTTCCTTCCTCCTTTCCCTCCTCACGGCTTCCCTCCCTCAAGGGGAGTGATAATCACTGAAGATCATTTGAGCCCCAATAAGGGTCAAAGCCTGAAGTAATCAACCATCCATGCTTTACTTTGCTCTCTGAATGAACCAAAAATGCTCTTTCCTGCGTCAGTAGCTAAGGGACTGGATGAGGCTGAGCATGAGCATTCTTCCTCTTTGTGACACTGTCTTGGATAGTGGCACTTTTCTTATCTTGCTGTCTGTGGACAAATGCTATGCAGGGGAAGCACAGATATCCTGAATTGTAATTTCAATTGATGTCTTGTTGTAATTACAACCTATTAAAGTTAGAAATTTCCTTTTTCATGCTGTGGTTAAACCATATGAAAGGGGTAATTTTTGACATCCTGAGTCGGGATTGCTCTAAGAATATCTAGGTATTGCTCAATTTGCCTACATCAGTCAGAATGAAAGCTCTGATTCCAAGTCCCTACAAGGTTGGTTGGCTGTTGTCCTTCATTCTCGAAGAGGACTAAAATGACATCAACAGGATAAAGTGAAATTTCAGTGTCCGACTGTGGCTGATCAGACCCATATGAGCATGGAATGCTCTCCCACAGGTAGTCCATGTGAATATTTAGGGAACGGATATCCCACATTTGCGTATCGTATGTTTACTTTGTGCTATCTCAATTCTGCTTTGCTCAAAAGCACAGCACCCTTTCTGATATGGGCATGCCATGCTGAGTGGTCCTGTGCCAGTGTCTTCCATGGCTGGCTAAAGGAAATAAACAATATGAATTTCTATCACCTACCTGTTTGCCTCTTTTAACCAAACTTCCAGGCCAACAGTTATGGTACCAGTGACTTGGGATGGAACTGATGGAGTTGGAGAAGCAGTACCTCACCCTGACAACCCTAGTGGATCAGCCACCTCAGAATTTTTTTCCTTGAATCTTTACCTTGATGGGGTCAGGCAAGTTTCCCTGTTTCTAGATTCTACCAGACTCCCACTACTTTGAGTGAAGTCTACAATTCCCTTTAAGCTAGTTTTGGGGGCAGGGACCAGGTTGAGTTCAATTGCTCTGCATTAGATAGGTCCCTGTGAGGTAAGGATTAATGTAGGAAAATTAGCTATGAGTCAGTAACTAAAACTAGAAATCCAGCTTACAAGACTGCTCCTTCTTATATGTCAAGTCATTTCCAATCTGGTGATCACATATATTGCCAGCACTGGTATCAGTTAACTAAAGATAGCCCCAAATTATGTTGGCCACAAGGGGTTCTTCTGACTGGTCAAAGTTACTTTATCTTAAAACACAACTAGGTTTAAAGGTCAACAAAACAGTGGCCAGGAGTGGGAATGTTTTTATCACTGCTTTGCTGAGATGGTGGAGTGAGAACAAAAGGCAGAAGCCTCTTCCCTTAAGGCTCCTGAAGCTGCCTCAGCATAACCAACACTTTCCCCAGCACCTGCTCGTTCCCTCCACCACACCCTCCCCTCTTGCCCACCAGCACCAGTCTGTCTTTCTCCTCCAACCTTCACTCTCTTCTACCCTATTCCTTGCCTTCTTTCTCTCCCCTTTCCCTTAAGAGTTTCCTGCAGTTTATAGCTGAGCGCATTTTGGCCTCCCAGCTGTCCCAGATCCAAGCAGCACAGGCTGAGGAGAACCTTAAAAAACCCCCACAAATCCACACCCCAATCTAATTATAATAGGATGCAAGAATATATAGCTTACCATTGTAACCTATATTCATGGCCAGATAAATATAACATAGAGATAAACATCTTCCAAACAAAGAAATGATAGACAAAGTAATAAGACAAAGATGAAACGCGATAGATGTGTAAGTAAAAAAAAAAAAAAAAAAAAAGCAAATTTTGAGAAAAGCCAAAAGATCAGATGTGTCTGATGGGCTTCCAAAATTTATCATGTTTTGGTAATGAGATCTCAACCTTGGACTTTTGCACAAAAATGATAAGTGAAATTATTTCTCCTTTATTATGGTACCTGTCTGATAATTTTAAAAGGCAGCTGAGTTCATTTTATGGTTGGACCTTCACATTTCTTCTATCAGGTAAAGGATTTAGACAAGGACAGAAACAGCAAATTAACCTTGATAATAATGATTGTATTGATTTGTATGGCTCAGGTTTAAGTTTTCCTGGTTATCTTGGTGACATGTAAATCCCCCTTCCAAAACTAATTCATTGTGAGCCATCTGAGTAGCTTAATCTCTACCTAACTTAATGTAATTGTGCAATTTTGTGAACTGTGAGAAAAACTTGGTTGTACTGTTAGAACCCAGCCCTGTGTGGCTGGGAAACCGAACCATCTCTACAGACTTTTAGCTGTTACGTTGTTTTCTCTCAATTATCAACTCGTATGTCTTCTAAGAGCCCCTGTCAGGTCTTTCTGACTACTCCTGTAAGTGCCAATTGTGGAGGTGGACTCCTGGATCATCTGGAGATGCCCACTCCAAGTGGTCATCTATTCCCATGCCCTGAGGAAGAGTGAAGCTTTCCCATGCCTTCTCTGGTCTGCAGGTGGCGCCTTTTGGCACACCTTTGACCAAAAAGAGGGCAACTGTAGACCCCTCCCCAAATCATTTTGAACCCCCAAGATCTGAGAAAGGCCTAAAACTTGCAGTGGTCAATAAGGAGAGGCATCGTGGCGCACTCCGACTTTAACCTACCATAATGCTTTGCATTTTCTGGCATGACAGATATGCCTTGCTCTCTTGAGTGAACTCCAAATGTTTCTTCCTGTGTCAGCAAGCATCAGACCAGATGAGGCTGACAGAAGCATTCTCCCTGTTTGTGACCATTAAGGACAGGATGCCTGGCACCAGACGTTGCCTTGAATAGTGGGGCTTTTCTTATCTTGGTATCCTATGGACATATGTCATACAGGGGAAACACAGGGTCCTGGGACTGTAATTTCCAAATGACACTTTGACAACTGTATTGTCTTATTGAATTTACAACTTATTGAACTAAGAAACTTCCCTTCTGGTGCTATGGTTAAACACATATGGAGATCATAAATTTGAGTTACACAGACATCCTGAGTTGGGATTATTCTAAAATAGGGGAAAAAATAGCACCTGAAGTCGGAAGAAATAAACACAGCAACAAGCCACAGGATTCCCCAGGTAGGAAGAGTTGGTCATTAGTGTCGGGCCTCTCTCTCTGTCTCCTTTCTTCCTTCCCCTTTTCTTTTTTTCTCCCCTCCCCTCCTCTCTCTCCCCTCCTTCTCCTCTCTCCCCATCCCCTTTCTCCCCTCCCCTTCTCTTTCATCCCTCTCCTCCCATTCTCTTCTCTCTCTCCCTTCCCCTTCTGTTTTCTTTCTCCTCTCCTTCCCTTCTCTCTTTTTCTCTACCCTCCCCTTTTCTCTCTCTCACTTCCCTCCTCTCTCCTCCCCTCCTCTCCCTCTTTCCCCCTCCCTCTCCCCCTTCACCTCCTTCTTTCCTGTTGCATATGCCCAAATCTTCACCACCATTAAAAACATTCCCTTTAGATCTTACCATTCTTGCTAGCAAGCAGTGAGATGGCTCAGTGGATAGAGCACTGGACCTGGAGTCAGGAAGAGCTGAGTTCTAATCTGGCCTCAGACACTCACTCACTAGTTGTGTGACCCTGGGCAAGTCACTTATGCTCTGTTTGCCTTAATCCACTGGAGAAGGAAATGGTAAACTACTCCAGTATCTGGACAATTGTGGTCCACGGGGTCACCAAGAGTCAGGCACGACTGAACACCAATGATTCCTGCTAGAGGAATCTTCCTAGAATCCTCCTCCCCTTCTCAGCTAATCTCCTTGAGGAAGCCATTTATACTTAATGCCTCTACTGCCCTCTCTATACCTTCTGCAATCTGGCTTCTAACTTGGTCATCCACCTGAAATTGCCCTGGCCAAAGTTCCCCAAGAACAGACATGGCCTCTCAATTCTCGTGTTCCTTGATCGCTCTTTACATCATCTTTTCTCCATCATACTCTTCTCTGGGTTTTTGTGATCTCAGTGCTCCCACCTGTCTGGCTGCTGTGCTGTCTCTTTTCTCTATTTTCATTCATATTACTGCACGTAAATCATGTGCCTCAAGGCTCTGTTCTGGGCCCTCTTTTCTCTATGGACTCTGTTAGTGACCTCATCGGCTCCCATGAGTCCCATTTTTATTCCCAGGTCTATATATCCAGCCCTAATCTCTCTCCTGACCTCCATTCTCCCCAGCCCATCTGCCTTTTGTCTACGTATACCTGCATGTCACATCTCCACTTCAGGATGTCCCAGACAGAACCCCTTATCCGCCACCCCCACCCCCAAGTTTCCTCTGTCTGGTGAGGCTGCCATCATCTTCCCAGGGGCCCACACTTGAACACTTCAGTGTCCTTAGCTCTTTTCACCCTCCCTCATCAATATACGTGTCAGTAGCCAAGTCATCCACAGATCTCTCCCATGTGCCCTTCCCTTTACTCATGGGCAGCAGGAAATTCAGGCCCTCCCCACCTGTCACCCCAACTATTCCAGCAGCCCCCCGAAAGCTCTCCTGACCTTAAATCTCTTTCCCTCCCATTCCATCCTCCACTGAGTTTCTCGGGTGATGTTTCTGAAGCTCATGCCACTTTCCTGCCCCCAAACCTCCAGGGGGTCCCTTTAGGGTAAAATACAGACCTCTTTGCTTGGAATTTCAACCCTTTATACTTTGGCTCAACCCTACCTTCCTCAGCTTATTAACTACTCCTGTTCTTCACAGATTTTACATTTTAATCCAACTAATTCATTTTTCCCCACAGATGGAAGTTCTTTGAGCCGTAAGCTCAGTATTTATCAACAACACGATGTGGGGGTCAAAAGAATGAACAGAATATTGGGGTACGTTAAGGGCATGGCTTCCAAATCGGTCATTACACTCTACATTTATTAGAACTCCTCTAGGGTACTGTGGGGACGCCATTTAAGGACCCTGGGAAGCTTGAGAGCCTTGGGAACGGAGCCTTGGCATCCTCCCCATCTGAGGGTCACTTTACGGAGACGGGCACACTGGCACGAAGAAAACGTTGGTTCGCGTTTAGGGCCAGCACAGGAGGAGGGCAAATCCCGTAATTCTGGGCCACTTTAGCATGGGTGTCTAGAGGAGGCCGCCTTCCTAGAGGTCTTCGAGCCGAGGCGGCCCACTCCCGGTGACTCCGCCGGGCATCGTGCTGGCCTTGCCACCTCCTTCTCCAGCCCCTCTCACGGATGAGGAAGCCGAGACCAACGGGGGTGACAAGGCTGGCACACATCCGGGTTAGATCTGAACTCGGGTCTTCCGGACTCCAGGCCCAGTCAGGAGCGCCTGGGAGCGATCTTCCGGGAGGGAGGCGCGTCCTGCGCCCACGCCTGGGGGTGCCTGGGCTCCTGTCTCCTTCGGCAGGTGGCACAGCGCCCGCGCTGCGGCGGACCCACCCGGACAGGCCCCCTGCTGGGAGTCGCGGCCCTGGGCCTCGTGCCCCGGTCCACGCGGGCCCGGCCCTGAGCACGGCTCCCCGCCCTGCCGGCCCATCGCCCACAGGCGCCCCGAACCCCGGGGGGCCCCCTCTGCCGCGGGCGGGCAGGGTCCGGAGCCCTCCTTCGGGGGCGCCCCGCGGCACCCGCCCGGTAGGCCGCCCGCCCCTGCCCTGGGGAGCGAGGCCTGCTTCAGCTCCAGGCCTGGGGCCCCGCCGTGGGACTCTGCAAGTCCCGGCTGCTCTCCCGCCCCAGAGTGTGACTGGGGCCGCTAGGTGGCGCAGTGGGTGGAGCGCCGGCCCTGGGGTCTGCAGGCCCCGAGTCCGACCCCTGACCCCGACTAGCTCGCGACCCTGGGCGGGGGTGTCCTGCCCCGAGATTACGGACAAGGCGCATGCGCGCAGCGTAGGCCGCCTCTCCTCGAGGCTGGGGTAGGAAGGGCAGTCACGTGGGGACAGCAGGGGGGGGTGAGGTACGGGGCTGGGGGGAGGGGGGAGGAGAGGCTGCGATCGGCCCGCTGGGAGGGACCGTCCTTCCCTCCGGGAGGTCTCAGCCCCGGGGGACCCGTGGCCTCGGGGCTCGGATCAGGGTCAGTCCTCCTGCAGCCGCCCGGGGCCGCCCAGGGCCACTCGGGAACGGACAGGAGAGGCCGTGCCCGCCCCGTGACTCAGTTTCCTCATGCGTCACAAGGGGTCGATTAACGGGACTGTTGGGAAGGCGAGTCGGCCCGGGAAGGGCCGGCCTCCTCCACGGGGCAGGCCGCGGCGCCAGGACTACAACTCCCACCAGCCGTGACCCCGCCCCCGTTGCCATAGAGACGCATCCGCGGGGCCCGGGAGAGGACGCAGGCGTCGCGCCGAGTGCGTCACTTCCCCTTCCGCCCTCTTTCGGCGACCTCCGCTTTGGGGCCCGGTTCGGGGGCTCACCTCTGCTCCATCCGCAGTCTGCACCGGGATTGGGATCGGGGCCGAGTCCACGTCTCGAGCGGGGGTGAGCGGCGGCCGGGGGTCGGGAGGGCCCGGGCCCGGGGCCCGGGAGGCGGCGGATAGGGCGCGGGGGTCGGGGTGCCTGGTTTCGAAGCCCGGGGGCTGGTCCCGAGGGGAGGGGCTGGAGCTCAAGTGGAGCTTGCGCAGTGCCCTTCCGAGTCCTTGCGGCCCCGCCCCCTCCCGCGAACGCTCCTACTCATTGGCCTTTCCCGGAGGGGCGCGGCCTGCGAGCCAATCAGAAGCGCCGCCGTTCCCAGCTGCTCCTCCCGCCCTTAGCCGGGCACCGCCTCCCCCCGGTCGGTGCTCAGTCCCCGCCACGTTCTGGGGCTCCCCGGACCCCTGATCCCCGCCGGTGCCCCCGGCCCCATCCCGTGGTGGGCAGCGGGGCGGACTCCCGGCTCTTTTCGGGTTCGTTCTGGGCCCCCCCTGCGTCTGCCGTCATTGCTGAGTGGGCCCAAACATTGAGCATCATTTGATTGGCTGCCGCAGCGGGGCGTGGGGGGCACCCCCTGGGGGCTGGGGGCGGGGGTGGGGGTGGGGCACCCCCTGGGAGCGGGGGGGCCACGGCCGCCCGCGTGGGTCTCAGCGCCCTGCCCTTCTCCGCAGCTCCATCTCCCGACCCCGTGTCCGTCCCGAGGCCATGGCCCCCGTGCCCCTGACCACCTCGGCCCCCCAGGTGAGTTCCAGCCCCCCAGGACGGGGAAGGAAGGGCATCGGGCCGAGGCGGGCGGACAGAGGGCCGACCTTTGGGCAGGTGGTTCCCAGCCGATCCGTGACCCGTGCTCTATCTAGGTGGTCTAGAACTTCAGGGGGATCCCATCTCCTCTCTGCGATGGCTTGGGGGGTGATGGGGGGGGCGGTTAGGACAAAGCATGGGAGCTACTTTGGGGTACCAGGCCAAGCAGACTATATGGAGGGTACCACCTTGGTGGGGGCGGGTGGCAGGGCTGTGCCTGAGACTGCGCCTGTGCCCTCTCCCCCTCCCCTCCCAATCCTCCTGCTGGAGCTAAGGCCGAGTGCCAGGGCATGGAAATGTGGGAGACACGGGGAAGGAGGACAGAGATGGCACCTAATCCTTGGCTGCAGGGCTCCACCCATCACCTGCCCTGGCTTGGCCCTCCTCATGCAGTCCGGGGTCCTGGGTCCTGGGTCCTGGATGGGAGATGCTGCAGTGGTGGTCTCCCTAAGTCTGATGGCAGTAGGCTGGGATGGAACAGAATGGGGTGCCCTTTCAGCGTCCCAGACAAGTCCTTCCTAATCCAGGGTCCCAGGCCCTGAAGCTGGAAGACCTCGGAGGTCCCCAGAATGGTTTCTAGGCGGACATTCAGCGCCCATTTGTGAAGCAGCCACTCCTGTTCTAAGTGCTGCAGACACAGAGAAAGGCCAAGAGTCAGGCCTCTGCCCCCAGGGGAGACATCGGGCACAAAGCCATGTCAGCCAAGCTCTGGACGTGCTCTGGAGGCACTGGGATGGAGCAGGGTCAGACAAGGCTTGGAGAAGGTGGGATTTCAGCTGAGACTTCAGGGAAGTCGGGCAGTGGAGATGAGGACAGATCATTCTGGGCATGGGTACATGGTCAGGAGATGGAGGGGCTTGTTTGAGGGATGGCCAGAAAGTCCTGGGGGTAAAGGGGTACTGCTGCCGGTTATCAAGTAGGGAGTGACATGGTCAGCCCTGGGCTTCAGGATGACCATGGGCCGCTGGATGCTGGCAGATATCCCCAGCAGTTACTGCTGCGATGAGGGTCTGCGGCAGGGAGAGGGCAGAGCTGAGGAAAGGGCTGTATTCCACAGTTGTTAGAAAGGTAGATGTGACAGGGCTTGACCACTGGTTGGATGCAGGTGTTAGGCCTGGGGGGAGGTAAAGAGGTGAGGATGGTGCCCTGGGAGGATGATGGGAAGTTAGGAAGGTGCCTTGTTGCCTGGTAGGAGAGTGGCAGGTGGGGAGGGGAGGGCAGAGGTATCCAGGAACCAGGCTCTTGAATAAGATAGATTCAGGTAGAGCCTGGTGGCGATGCTGTGGTTGGAGCCAGTGGCCCAGCACCTGCCTCCGTTCTGCCCCCCTGGGGAGAGTGCTGAAGGGATGCGGGTTTGCAGGGCAATTCCCACATGCTCTAGTGTTTTCCTTTACTAGATTCACTTTTCTGGTCAGCAGAATGGGGATGATGAGTGCTGTACTTCCTACTGCATGTCAGGGCTGTTGGAGGATGGTGGTGCCTTAAAAACCAGAGAAAGAAAGACTTTCAGTTGTTTTGTTAGGTGAATTTGTAACTGAGGCATACAATGGGTCCTCAGAGACTGAACCAAGAACACCACCAGAGCCCAGGCACTGAGCATCACTCCCCACCTGTCCTTATGCACAGAGGGAGGGTGGTCCGTGGGTAAGTACTTCTGTGCTTGGTGTTTCAGGAGTCAGTGACATTTTGGGACGTGGCTGTGGACTTCAGTGCGGAGGAGTGGGGGCATCTGGCCCCTTTTCAGAAGGAATTGTACCAGGAGGTGATGCTGGAGAACTACCGGAACCTGGTGTACCTGGGTGAGGCCCCGGGACTCAGGTTCCTCTCTGGGAATACAGCAGGGTTCTCAGGGGTTGCCCAGTTACATCCCATGGAGACAGTATCAGTGCCCTCCGGGTGTGGTCTGGCTTTGTCACCAGGGTGCCCTCTGCTTTCTTGTGCTCACATACCCATTCGGCAGGGACTGGGTCAAGGGGACACATTTTCTTCTTGAATCAGAATCTTCCCAGGGGCCCCTCCTCCCCATTTCCGAGCGTGTCTCAGGGCATTTGCTCCCTCTTTGAGGCCTGTCTCCAGGTCCTCTCTTCCCAAAAGAGACAGGGGTAGGATTGAATGGGAGTGTAATGTTCCCTCCCCAGCCTTTTCTCATTTCCAATGAGCAGGACTCAGCGTTTCTGAGCCAGCTGTGATCTCCCAGCTGGAGCGAGGGGAAGCACCGTGGAGGCCAGAGGGAGGCAGCCCTGGAGATGGCTGTGCAGGTGAGTGTTGGTGCCCTCTTCTCCAGATGGGCAGAAGCTGCCTGTGGTGAGCTCCCTTGGGAAGGCAGCCCTGGGGGACGGGCCTTCTTCCCCAGTTCAGGGACAAGCCTCCTCCTGCCTGACCTGCCTTGACCATGCGTTCTCTTTTTCAATACGAATATTGACTTTGTTTTAGTAACAACAGGAATGGCCTTCTGGTGGGTGCCATGGTTTGGGGTGCCCCCAGGCCTTGCTTTTCATAAGAAATGGCAGCACTGAAGGTGGGATGTTCAGCCACGTTGGCCCTGGGCCTCGTTTTACCTTTTACTGTTCAAAGCAAAGTTGCCATTGTGACTTTTGTAGGGAGAGGCTCTTGTTTCCTTTTCGTAGTGCCGGCAGGCCTTGTCAGGGGGTGTCGTTGACTGGGCTACTTTTACTCCTATGTATATATTGAGGTTACTTTCCCAAAAAGGTTAGGCAGCACCCAGTGGCTCCGTACCTGTGCCTGCCTCTCTCCAGCTCATCCATTGTTTGTGTTTGTCATTTCTAAACTCTCTCCTGCTGTCCTGGCTGACTTGTTGGCCCGTAACCTGCTTCAGGGGAGGCCATGGACTGAAGGTAGAAAGGTTAGGCCTGAGTGGTTTTCTGGTGTATTTTTCTATTTCCTAAAAAAGGCACTGGCGTAACATCAGAAGGGCCTGGATTCAAGCCCTGCTTCTGGGAGACAGTAGCTGGGCACAGTTATTTTGTTGGCTTTATCTTATTTCTGGCCTCTGTCCCCTCTCACAGAATCTCGAGCTTTCTAACTAAATGGAGATGTCCTTGGCAACATTTTTCCCTGTGCTTATCCCTCATGGATTCTGAGCTGGATTTGAACCTGGGAGGTTACCTCCTCAGTGTAGCAGTAAGTCCCAGAGAGGCAGCCCCCTGGGCACCAGGCAAATAGTCAGGCTTCAGAGGCCTCCTCCCTTGCTTCCATGGTTGAGGATCACTCTTCCTCCTTCTCCTTTGCTGGGCTCTTATCCATGCCCAATCTAACATTCAAGGCTCCCCAGGATGTATCTTGGCTCCTCTTCCTCTGTCTAGGGGCAAGTGAAAAATGAAATGATTGAAGGTGCAGAGGTTCAATCTTCTAAGTATATCGATTTATTAAGCAGGGCACGCCCAGGGGTCTACAGACTGGGCCCAGACCTCCTCAGCTGAACCTGGAACTTGAATACAGGGAAAGACGAAGTTTTATGTCTTAAAAATGAGGCCAGTTAATTAAAAGGAAATACTATAACATTAGGTAATCCTATTTCTAATTAGATGAAAGAGTGTAGGGATTGTCCAAGTCAGGATGGGGTGTGAACAGGTACGATTGCCTGAAATCAGAGAAGGGGATGTCTCCCTCCCCATGAGTGTCAAAGGAACATGGAAACAACAACTGGTCAGTATGGGGCCGGTTTTCAGATAAGACATGGCTTGCTTGAGATTGTAAGGAAACTCCTTGCATCAGTCTTTGCATCTGACTGAATTTCTGGTCTGCGTAACGTAAGTCTGATTAATGGTTGCTTTATTTGTTGTTTGTCGTCATACTCAAAGAGGACCAAAATGGCATCGTGATGTCAGCGTCCGAGTACAGCGTGTCCAGCCGTGACTGATCAGACCCATGCAAGCTCAGACACAAATGGTCCAGACGCACACTGCAGCGGTGACTGCTCTAAATTGGTGCATCTCACATTTCCTTTGAGCTGGCTCACTTCTGCTTTGCTCAGAGCACAGCATCTTTTCTGATGTGGATGTGCCAAGCTGAGAGGTCCTGTGCCAGTTTCTCTCATGCAGTCAATTCCACAGTTCTTCAGAGATTGTGAGAGTGTCCTTGCATCACTTCTTTTGACCTACATGTGAATGCTTGCCCTGTATGAGTTCCTTAAAATAGTCTTTTAGGCAAGTGTATGTGTGGCCTTTGTGGCCAGCCCATCAGAGTTACGCTCTCTGAAGCAGAATTTGAATTCTTGGCAGTTTAGTTTGAGCATGGACCTCAGGGGCTGGCACCTTATCCTGCAGGTAATCTTCAGAATATTCCTAAGACAGTTCAAATGGCAGCAGTTCAGTTTCCTGACATGGCGCTGGTAGGTTGTCTAGGTTTTGCAGGCATACAGCAATGAGGTCAGCCCAAGGGCTCTACAGACTTGCAGTTTGGTAGTCAGTCTAATACCTCTTCTCTCCCACAACTGAGCCAGATGTGGCAGTGCATGTGCCAACCTCATAATGAGCAGGTAAAGGTGGTTCAGCTTGCCAACTCTTGCAGGGCTAGATTCAGATGATCCAGAAATGTTCTCCTAAGTCCCACAACCAAATCAACTTGTCTTATAAGACAAAATTGGAATTAGACCCATGATTGAATGGAAAGGGAACTGAGCTAACATCATAACTGAGGCACAGGGTGGAGCCATAGTGGTTTACTCAGTGCCCACAGTTAACCACTTACTGTCCTAATCCTCTTGATTCCTTCAGTTTTCCCCCTTTTGATTTGTAGGGGAGTGGGCAGCTTACCACATCTATGTATCGGTTCTCCATGAGCCAGATCTGTAAGGTTTTTCATAAATTCATAATCAGAATTACATAAATCAGGTTTCAGATTGTACTACTTAAGAGGGCTCACAGTGGGCCAGTTTTCAGAAGAAAGATTTCCATCGGTAACTAGGAAAACTTAAACATTAACATGAACTCTATGAAACAAAATATCAAAGCAGTACAATAATGATGACCAACATTAATTAACATCAGGTCTCCTTGTATCTTAGTAACCCCTCCCAACATCCCCTCCCAACATGTCCTTGTAGTCATCCTGGATGTTGTGGCGTAGGCCTCATTCTCAGGATAGCTACGGAGGGGCCTCCGCTCTCTGGTTCCAAATCACGTTTAGAGATTCCTAAATTAAAATCTGCCAGGAACGAGACTGAACCATTTTAGTACAGTCTCTTAAACTTGGTTCTCCAATCCAGAAATGTCAGAGAATTTGAATTTTTAAATAGCACTTGCTGTTTTAATCTTTACCTAAACTTTGTATCTGATTTAAGAAGATTTAAAAAATTCATGAGTCTAAATTACAAAACAAACTCTTCCTTCTTTTTAAAATTATCAGACAAATACCTCAAAAGTGGGGAAATAATTTCACTTTATCAATCTACACTTTATATGTAAAATCTTTAATGCAATTTTGAGAACTTAGTACTAAAGCACAATCAAAGCCTGAATTTCCAAGCTAGATACATTTGGAAACTAGTCCTATATGTGTGTGTGTGTACAGTGTATGTCTGTGTACAGTGTGCGTGTGCATGTATGTGTATGTATGTGTGTACAGTGTGCATGTGTGTGTCTAATCTTGTTGTTTTCTCTATTGTTTTCCTGTTGCATTTAATTAGAAAACTTTTCCCTGACATCGTTGTCTCATTCCTCTGATTCTCCATTTAGGAGTATACCATCCCTATATTATAATTTAGCTACAAATACAGATTAAAATGATGAGATTTTTCATACTTGCATCCCATTATAGTAACCCAGAGATGTTTCAGTATCAGTCTGTTACTTAATTGATTTAGTATTGTACGTAACGCATTTCTGCGCTCACCTAGCCTGATTATAGTCATTAGCTGTGAAAGGAACAGGAGGGACATCATTGTGTAACAGTGTCAATGACTTATCCCCTCAAGGGCACAGACCAGCCTGACATACCATGGTAGAGGAAAGAATCCCTTAGCTCTGTTTGATTCTGGACATGAATTGTGTCTGATTGCAAATCAGGTCATCACATGGCATCAGAAGCAAGTCAGAAGATTAGCCAGATGGGGAGATTGCCTATTCGGAAAGGAAATAGCACATTAGGTAAACTGAGTCAAGATGCTCCTCCCTTAGACCATGCCAGGGTCATCCCCAAAGCATTTTCCACCTTTCACAGTTCTCAGACTGCAACACATGCCATTTTCTACTGTTTGTTTCTAATAACAATTCTGACAGCTGTCCGTATAACACGAAACAATAGTAAATTAATAGTCCCAAAAGTTTTTGCCTCAAATAGCAAAATTTCACTAGTCACAGCTTACAGCTTAAATATTATTTTCTCATGTTTCCCTAACAGTTAACATTTCATTTGTCTTTAACTTACAAATTAAAACTAACCACATTTTGAGGTTTCAGACATCACAAATTCCTGATATAGGGAAGTTACGTCTTTAAACCACTTCGTAAATTTTCATAAGTGATAGTCAAAATTTTTCAAATGAAAACTCACTATTTTAAGAAACTCCTTATGTTCTAAAACAAAATATACCCCGTTAAATATTGTCCTCTTCAAATATATTTTTATTGCATTCTTTTAACAACTCAATTCCTAATCTAATACCTTTGAGATAAAAAAGTTGTTTGCCTAACAGCATTTCTGATGCAATGATTTCTCAGATTTCACAATATAAGATAATTTAGAAACATTAGTAACTTATACATTATATATTTAAAATATGAAACAAAGTATAATCCATTTAGATGACACCAATTCAGCTAAATGCCTGTTCAAATGAATCCCATGTAAAAATCATTCACCTTATTATGTTGGGTATTTTATATTAAAAACATCTAAAAACCACTTTGGAGTTTTCAAGTGTGGAGTAATTACATTCAATTCAAGAAATAATAGTAATACAAATAAACATGATTATTCCCATATGCCAGACATTGTGTTGAGCCCTTCACAATCACAATGTCATTTGGTACTCACAACAACCCAGGGAAATGAATATCATTATTATTTTCCTCTGTACAGATTAGGAAACTGAGGCAAACAAAGACAAGGTAATTTGAGATCACATAGCTAATAAATTTCTGAGATGGATCTGTAACTCAGGTTTCCCTGCATTTTTCCAGTATTTTTTTCCGAGCACCTTTATTTGGGAACCTGATCTAAGAGGGGGTAAGATGGTCAGGATAGGGGTCTCAGAGCTGAGGTTGGAGGGGCTCAGAGTTTCTGATTGAGGATTAGGGTTGTGCTCTTTGCTCTTTTCACAGTCAGGAAGGGTTAAGTCCAAGTAAAATTAAAGTGCAAACCACAGGGTTTTCCCTCCTTCCTTCTGGGCTTGCTTTCAAACTAGCTGTTTTCCTTCTTTACACTAAAACATTAGCTCCATTGATTTGTGCGGGGATGAGGGTGGGGAGTGATCTGTGGTATTTACCTTTAAAATGTTTGCAGAATTAAATTCTTCTTTTTCCTTTAAACAAATTCTACATAGTGGTACCCCAAAACTCACTAAGATATTTCTGCATATGTTGTAAGTGAAAGTGATCACTCTTCCAAACTCTTTCATTGGTTAATCTCCAATCTCCTTAACTTCCAAACCTCCAAAATCTACTAATATTTTTTAGCAGTTCTGCTAAACCTTAATTATCTGACTTTTTTTCTGTATTTCCAATGTGGCTATGGATGAAATGACAGGAAAAATGAGTATCATGCAGGTATTTTTTTTTAACCTAGTTTCCTACTGAAAGCCTAAACTGGGAGTTAGTTTGACGTACTGGGACAACTGCTTCAGATGTGAAATTTCATTCATCTTTTCCAGCATTCTAAACTTTTTATTTGCAATTTTAGCAATTTTAGCAAATTTAGCAATTTTTCTGACTGGCTGCATTTTCTGTTTAAAAATCTTTCAAATTGACAGAATCCACAAACACTAAATAAGAAAAACAGGAAAGAAAGGTAAGATAAACACATACTTGCTAGCCTTAATGTTTTCAGTTCACAATATTGAAAAGAGCTGATTAGAGGCAATACAAATCACCAGCTAAATCTCCTACAGATTTATGTCAGATGGCTGGGAATTCAGTTATCTGCTTTCTAGTCATTTCCACAGTTATGGGGTGGGGGGGCGGGAATTCCCTATGCTACCAAAAAAATCTATCCACAGAGGAACTCACAGGTATCTCACCATTACTGGAGTCCATCTTCCTTTACAATCCCTGGGGGAAAACTTATTAAACAATTGAAACTACCCAGTCCTTGGTACAAACTTATTCTAAATGTAAACCACCACAATCTCTGGGGCAAAAAGTTAAGTTGTGGTTTTTCAATAATATTTATTTTCTCTAAAAATAAGGAAAGCAAAATCCTTGCATTTCATTCATTATGTTGACCCGAAAGTGGCTTTTTTATTTCCACCCATTGTCTTTTATAACCATGGAAGAAGCAGGTGAGCTTTTTCATCTGCCACTGACTCTTTGGGAAAGTCACTACATCAGTCTGGTTTTCAGTCTTATCATTTGTAATGGGTAGTAATTGATCTACACCCACCCATGATGTGGTATACACTATACTTGGGGTTAATAAAATATTTGACATCACATTTTTAGGTATGTGAAACACTGTCTTATAAGCACTATAAAGCATAAGGTTTCATGTTCATTACTAATATTCTTTAAATTTTTTTTCTTGATGGAATATGCTGAACATCTGAAAAAACAGTAATATGAAAATATGTTCTGCATGAATGCACGTGTGTAGTCTGTAGCAAATCATTTGCTTTCACAAGGAGAAGGATAGGAGGGAGGGAGAGAATTTGAAACTCAAAATTTAAAAAAACATGTTAAAAATTGCTTTTACATGTAATTGAGAAAAAATTTAAAAGCCAGCAGAGGGTAGACTAGATATTTACAGCTTTTGTTTTTTCAGATTGGGGAACAAAGCATGAAATCAAGGAGTCGGCCCCAAAGCTGGTCCTCTCTATGGAAGAATTATCTGGAGAAAACCTCACAAGGAATGGTTCCTGTACTTCCAAGTTGGAAGAAGCCTGGCAGTGGGATTCCAGGTTAGACAAGCAGCAGAACAGTGAGGAAACATATGCTAAACAAATGAAGATCAAACCTTCCAATAAGGTGAGAAGCCATGAACATAATAAATATGGCAAAAGTTTTAGTCTAGGACCAGTTCTTTTCCCACAGCAGAGAGTATCCATAGGCAAGAACCTTGATAAATGTGTTACACATCGGAAGAGCTTCAGACTATATTCAGACCTAAAAAAATGCAATAGAATTTCCTCAAAGAAAATACTTTCTAAATTTAAAGAATGTGGGAAGTCTTTTAATTATAATTCCGACCTTATTGAAAATCATCGAATGCTTGCTGGAGAGAAGAAACCTTACATATGTAATGAATGTGGAAAGGTCTTCAGACAGAGCACACATCTTATTCTACATCAGAGAATCCATACTGGAGAGAAACCTTATGAGTGTAGCGAATGTGGAAAGGCCTTCCGTCTGAGCACACGACTTATTGAACATCAAAGAATTCATACTGGAGAGAAACCTTATGAATGTAATGAATGTGGGAAGGCCTTCCCTCAGAGCTCAAAACTTACTCGACATCAGAGAATTCATACAGGAGAGAAACCTTATGAGTGTCATGACTGTGGGAAAGCCTTTTGTCAGAGAACAGGACTTACTCAACATCAGAGAATTCATACAGGGGAGAAACCTTATGAATGTCATGAGTGTGGAAAGGCCTTTCGCCAGAGAACAGGACTTAGTCGACATCAGACAATTCATACAGGAGATAAACCTTATGAATGTAATGAATGTGGAAAGGCCTTCCGCCAGAGAAAAGGACTTACTCAGCACCAGACAATTCATACAGGAGAGAAACCTTATAAATGTAATGAATGTGGGAAGGCCTTCCGTGATAGCTCACAACTCATTCGACATCATAGAATACATACCGGGGAGAAACCTTATGAATGTAATGAATGTGGGAAGGCCTTTGCACGAAGCACAGAACTTACTGTACATCAGACAATTCATACTGGAGAGAAACCTTATAAATGTAATGAATGTGGAAAAGCCTTCCGACAGAGTTCGCAGCTCACTCAACATCAGACAATTCATACTGGAGAAAAGCCTTATAAATGTAATGAATGTGGGAAGGCCTTCCGCCTGAGCACAGGGCTTATGGAGCATCAGAGACTTCATACTGGAGATAAACCTTATGAATGTGGTGAATGTGGGAAAGCCTTCCGCCACAGCTCACAACTTACTAGACATCAGATGATACATACAGGAAAGAAACCTTATGAATGCAATGAATGTGGAAAGTCCTTCCCCCAGAGCTCACAGCTTACTCAACATCAGATAATTCATGCTGGGGGAAAACCTTACAAGTGTAATGAATGTGGAAAGGTCTTCTGCCAGAGCTCACAGCTTACTCAACATCAAATAATTCATACTGGGGAGAAACCTTATGAATGTAATAAATGTGGGAAGGCCTTCCCCCAGAGCTCACAACTGACTCGTCATAAAAGAATCCATACTGGGGAGAAACCTTATGAATGTAATGAATGTGGAAAAGCCTTCCGCTTAGGGACACAACTTGCTGTGCATCAGACAATCCACACTGGAGAGAAACCTTATAAATGTAATGAATGTGGAAAAGCCTTCCGTCTGAGCAAAGGACTTATGGAGCATCAGAGACTTCATACTGGAGATAAACCTTATGAATGTAATGAATGTGGCAAGGCCTTCCGCCATAGATCACACCTTACTCGACATCAGTTGATACATACTGGAAAGAAATCTTATGAATGTAATGAATGTGGAAAGTCCTTCCCCCAGAGCTCACAGCTTACTCAACATCAGACAATTCATACTGGTGAGAGACCTTATGAATGTGGGAGAGCTTTTAGATGGAGCACAGGACTTAGTGAGCATCAGGGTATTCATGTAGGAGAGAAGCCTTATGAACTGGAGGGACCTTTTCATCGTAATTCACCCCTTTCTCAACAGTGGAGAATCCAAACTGGAGAGAAACTTTATGAATGTAATGATTGAGGGAAAGCTTGCCTCCAGAGTAAGTACCTCACTCAGTATCAGTTCATATAGGAGAAAAGAACCTGATGAATGAGGAAAGGTCTTCCATCATAGTACAGTCACTGGACATCATGTTAATTCTTACTGGAGAGAAGTTTGTGAATAGGATGAATATGAAAAGGATTTCTGCCAGAGCTACAATCCTTTACTGATCATTAGAGAATTCAAACTAAAGGAAAACCCTGTAGATCAGAGGTTCTTCAGTTTTTTTGTGTCCTGGACCACTAGCAGTCTACTGAAGTCTATGGACTCCTTAGAACTATGCTTTTAGATACATAAAATAGTGAGATTACAAAGGAAATGAATTATATTGGAATATAATTATGAAAAAAATTTAAGTTCATGGACCTCAGGTTAAGAACCATTGGTAGAGATGAAGCAAATACATATTAATTCCCTTTAGTGGTTGTTTCAAGCTATTTCCTCTCAATACCCTAGGCTTTTCCCTCCCTTATCCCCACAGGGTAGTGGTGACTTGAGTCTGAGAAAATATAAGCAATGCTTGTCAGTCGGAGGCCTAAGACCCCAAACCACCTCCCCTTCCCATTCCTTCTATAAATCTCTTATCTCCTGGTGTAAAGAGTGCCTGGGACTCTGCAGGGAGTATTTCTGTGTTGGTCTCCTGCAGTCCTTTCTCTCCCAAGTGAATGGAGTTCACTGCTATGCTCGCCTACGATCACCAGCCAGGTCATAGGGATTTCCCAACTCCATTCTCATCCCTGAACCTAATCAAAGCTTCTCAGGTGTGACACTCCTGCAGTAGCAACTCCAGGTCACACCAAGTCAAGTTTTTGTGTGTTAACCTTTCTATCTCTCCCATTTCTTTTGGGGGAATATACTTTTAAGGTGTTATCAGAAACAAAAAAATAATTTCATAACTTTTCATAGCAGTGTTATTTGTAATAAAAAATTCATGGAAGAAACTTAAATAGTCAGCTATAGGGGCAGGTTATAAATAATAATTCTATTCCATAAATTTAATGGAAAGTTATAATATAATTGAGAGAAACAAGTTTGAGGAATATGACAAAAACCTGGGAAGGCCTCTGTGGAATAAAACCAAGGAAAAACTAGAAGCCAGTGCCCGGAGGAGCCATTATAATGTGACTATAGCAGCTGGAGAAAAGAAAAGGAATGAGAATGAATGGAAAGTCTTCAGAGCCACCTGGAGGGGAGTAATTCAAAGGTTTCATACTTTGAAATTCGTTTATCTCAATGTTCATAGTTGTAAAGTTGGCTTAGTTGTGCTAATGTTTGTACTACTAAGTTTATAAGTCAAAGAAAATGATGATGTTCTAAGAGGAGCTCACTCCCAATAGTTGTACTCTGTTAAACTTCTCAGCAGCTGCTGCCTTTCACCTCTTACCGTCTTTCGCGGAAGAAGTTTCTCTACATCTTGCTTCATTTCTCTCCCTTTCAGTTCCATCTCCTACTACCTATGAAAGACATCATTCACATTAGTCTGTTCCTTAAACCTTGCTTCTTTTCAGCTGCTTATCCAAGTGCCCTGGTCTATGTGGTGCTTTAAAAAAAAACAAAACAAAAAAGCCTTCTATCCCATCTGGTTAGCTCTCATTTGTTCTACTTTTCTCTTCCCTGACAAACTTAATGAAGAAGGATGTTTATATCCATTTCCAGTTCAACACTGTCCACCATCTCCTCAATGCTTTTCAGTTAGATTTCTGTCTCACTTGTAATTGATCTCTGAAAAATCACTAGTAACTTTTGAAATATAATGACCCTTGTTTCGGTCATCGTTCTTTTTTTTTCCTCAAAATGTTTGACACTATTGACTAATCTTTCACAGAATCCCAGGTTTTCTGAGTTGTCCAACCTTGTAAGTTGTAAAACCTTAGTCCCACCCATCCCCCAAAATGAAATCTTTTAAAATGGCATCAAACTTAAATAGAAACAAGGGCCTCTATACCCTAAATAAAGATCTCTGCAGGCTGCATGTTGACTTTAAAAGCTGCATATTAATATTATCTGTTTTACTGTATTTTCATTTATTTTGTTAAATATTTTCCAATTAAGTTTTAATCTGATTTGGAATACATTTGAGAGTTTTGTGAGCCATGTACTGGGCATCCCTACACCATACACGAGAAGTGGTCATAAAGCTTCTTCTTGTTACCCAGTTAGCTTACTAATTTCCTTCCTAAAACACAGTCTTCCAGTCTGACTATAGATAGAGTACTGTGAGATTATTACCATCATGTCTTGAAGCTCTCCCCAGGGCAGTCTCATGTCACCTCCACCTTTTGGCTGCCATGTTGCACTGCAGACTCATTGAACTTGCAGTGTGTGGAAACATCCCAGTCTTTTCAGAACAAAGATTGTCTTGCCCTCTCTTACACTATTGAAGTTGATTCTTTTGTACTAAACTACAGGACTACATATATAAACACACTTGCCCTTGATAAACATGTTAAATGGTACAAGAGAAAGCATCAATCCCTGTGATAAAGTCCATTGGAAACTTCCTGACATGAGGAACCATTGATTTACCACCTTCTTGAGTCCAACCATCCAAGTCACCTAATTCTTCCATTCTCCCTTTGTTCTCGACGAGGGTCAGATCACTTGATAACTATACCAAGAGCATCCTGGCATGCTGGGTGTGATATGTGACTTGGTTGGAAGATGACTTAAACTCATCAAGACTATCGTGGAGTTGTTTTTTAATGTCCTTATGTGGCTTTCATCTTTACAGTTGGATAATTTTCTCCTCTCTATTTTCCAGTCCAAAGATGCTTCTCCTGGGTAGACCAAATAAAATATGAATTGCATAATTTCATATTTAGGCTCATTTAACCTGAGCAGTGGATTGCCCCTTATTTGGTCAGCCTCTATCCTTCAGTCTAGCCTAAGTGACCCTTTGTCTTGTAAGCCTTTATTGGCATGTTCAGTGGATTTTGAGCTTCAAAGTTCTTTTTCTGTGTTCTAAACGTTTCCTTTTAAAGATGTTTGGTATGCTCCCTGTGGAATCCACATCATTCTTTTTAAACAACTCCCCCTTTTCTTTAGTGGAATCATTCCTGTCTTCAGTCTTCCTTTCTTGCTTCTCCTTCTTGAGCTGTTTTCCCTTGCACTACTTTAGGAGATGGGATTTTACATAGCCTTTCTCTGAACTCTGGCTTTTCAAAATCTGTTGGTGATCTTGGATTATATCTGACTTTCCTCTCTAATTGATTGTCGCTGTCCTCACCTCCTGCCCCCAAGATTCCCATCATTTCTGTTTTAGTCAGCAGCTTCTCACTTTGCTGATAAGTTGGCCCCAAAACAATTCCTATTGCTTCCCCTACTTTCTAGTGGGAGAAATTCTCATTCAAGCAAGCCACGAAATGATCAACTTCTCTGTTTTGGCGAGTTGATGCCTAGGAAGTGGTTGTCTTGATCACTACCCAGTGATGCCTTGCTGCCACATTTGCAGTCCATTATCAAGTAGACTTGTTTTCTCTTTTTGTCCCGATGTTCTGTAGCATTTCTCCCGTTTCTGCTCATTCATCTGTAGCTAAAGTCCTTCATTGGTCACCTCTCCAGTGCCTTCCAGCGCCATCCTCTGGTGAGCCTGCTTCCTTCAGGACCTCCGCTTTACCTTGCCCATTCTTGGCTACTCTTGAGGTCTTTTCTGTTATTCGTCTCCTAAATTTGTGTTGTGTTTGAATTTGTGCAATTACGTTGTATCTGCTTTTTGGCATTCGGTTATTGGAGACACAATTCCTTTTCAGTTTAAAGTCCTCTGGATTAGATATGCAGGGTGCCAGGCAGTGTCCCTGACTAGGAGCTCCTTCCTGAATTTTAATCCAGGGTCCAGAAGCACAAATCCTTTTTGGGAACGAGTATTCACTTCCCACATTTGCCTTTCCTTTCTGAAACCACAGTGTTCCACAGTCATGAGGACATCAGTTTCCCTTCAACTTTGCCTTCCATTCCTTAGTGCTCCAGGGCATCCCCAACGTGGGCAGTTGTTGAAGAAGCTGGGTTGATCAGTTTGACTGGGAGCATGGTGGGCCCAAGTTTGGGGCACATCCGTTGGGAGCAATGTGGTAGAATGGGCAGAGTTGTGGACTTACACCTCCTTTGACACTTAGAGGACCCTGGGTAAGCCACCCTACCCACTCTGAGCCTCGGTTTCTTCATTTTAAAAGATGCTGACGCCTACCTGACAGGCTTGCTGTGAGGCTCAACGAAGGTTATGTCAAGTGCTTTATAAATGTCCTAACGTTGTGTCCCCCTCCACTCACTTCATGAGTGGGATTTGTCTTGTGTTTTTTACTTCCCCATCATCCCAGACCCTGCATAAAGCTGGAGTTACAGGTTGCCCATTGGAAGACCTCAGAGAGCCTCTTCTTTGGTCTTTAGTTGTGGAATGAAGTGGGGAGTGGCACTCACTGAGAACTCTAGCACGGGTGTTCCCTGGCCAAGAAGCAAAGATATCCGTCCCCTTCCTGATTTCCAGATTGAGGCCGTTCTGGAGCCTGGGTAGTCTAATGGAGAGGAAGCTACCCCCAGTGAGGCGCTGTGGCTTGGCCTTTGCAGCCAAGATTCAAACCCTCTGTCTCTGGGGCCAGATCTCTGCCTCACTCACCTCTTCTCACCACTACAAATAAAAACTCCTTTTGCTTTCCTTGAGGATGGATTCGTTTACGTATTTAGGTGAAGGCTTCCATTCTGGAAACTTGATGGGGATGTTCATGTGTTTACTCAGGGGAAATTTTCAGGAAGCTTGCAAGGTGGGGTCAGAAATCCCTGCATGTACAAGGCCTACAATCTGTATCACATCATTACATTGTTGGTCACACCTCAGAAGCAGGAAGTTGACACCTTCCTGAACATCTCCTGCTGTGAATTTGGAGTATTTTCATTGCCAGCCTGTGGCATCTTGCCTTCCTTGGTTTTCAACCCATAGAGAGGGTCTGTTCCCAACAGAAACATGGAGGCCCTGCCAGAGTCATAGATGTAACAATCTACAGAGGATGCTCAGACTTGTTTGTTCCTCTGCCTAGGTCCGATAAAAATGTGATCCAAATGATATAGGTAGAAATTTATATAGATGTCGTCAAAAGATATGGACAGACAGCTCTTGGAAGAAGAAGCAGCCAAAACTGTTGATCCCCACCCAAATAATTCTACCAATCAGAAAGGCTTTGGATATAAGAGGCCACCTTCTACCCACTAAAAGTCTTTGAATATGAGACCGCCTTCTACCCACTAAGCGGACAAAGTTGGTTAAAGATAATGGAATCGTCCTCGTGGTACCAGATAAGAAGCACACTGGTACGTTGCTGATGGAGGTCCAAATTGCCATGACATTTTTGAGAAGCAATGTGGCATCATATAACATCACCTGCCAAATGATCATAGACTGGCTCTGATATGCCTGAGGGTGAGGGGTGAGAGGACCCTACTGGGTCAGAATGTGCTTGGACCCCATACTTAAGTTCAAAACATAGGGAATGGCAAAGCCAATTGTCACCTATGAAAGTAAGGGTGATATTATTGGGTAATGAGAAATTTTATCCATAAAGGGTGCAAAGAAATGTGGAAAGCCCTTGTGTGCACAAGTGCAGTGAATGCAGAAGGCAGAATCAGGACAATAAACACTGATCACAGATGTGAATGACAATGATAGCAGCAACATCCAGGAAAATGCAAAAGAAAAAGTGCATACAGGGCAGAGAGAATGACCGCTGTTACTGGAACCTGCTTCGGTTTGGAGCCAATACTATTATTTCTTTTCTCTTTTTTTGATATAAATTTATTTCTTTGACTTTTTACATTCATTTTCACAAAATTTTGGGTTCCAAATTTTCTCCCCATTTATCCCCTCCCCCCACCCCAATACACCGAGCAATCCAATTTTCCCTATCACCAATCTGCCCTCTCTTCTATCTTCCCTCCCTTCTCTTGTCCCCATCTTCTCTTTTGTACTGCAGGGCCAGATGACTTTCTATTCCCCATTAACTGTATTTCTTATTTCCTAGTAGCAAAAACAATACTAAACAGTTGTTTTTAAAACTTTGAGTTCCAAATTCTCCCCATCCCTCCCTCCCCACCCATTCCCTTTGGGAAGGCAGGCAATTCAATATAGGCCATATCTGTGTAGTTTTGCCAATGACTTCCATAATAGTCGTGTTGTGTAAGACAAACTGTATTTCCCTCCATCCTATCCTGCCCCCCATTGTTTCTATTCTGTCTTTTGATACTGTCCCTCCCCGAGTGTTGACTTCAAATTGCTCCCTCCTCCCATTGCCCTCCCTACCATCATCCCCCCCGCCACTTGCTTATCTCCTTCTCCCCTACTTTCCTGTATTGTAAGATAGGTTTTCATACCAAAATGAGTGTGCATTTTATTCCTTCCTTTAGTCGAATGTGATGAGGGTAAACTTCTTGTTTTTTTCTCAGCTCTCCTCTTTTTCCCTCCACTAAAAAGTCTCCTGCTTGCCTCTTGAATGAGATATAATTTACCCCATTCCATTTCACCCTCTCTCCTCCCACTACATTTCTCTCTCACCATTTACCTTAATTTCTTTTAAGATATGGTCCCATCCTATTCAATTCACTCTGTGCTCTCTGTCTCTGTATGTGCGTGCATGTGTGTATGTGTGTGCGTGTGGACGCGTGTATATGTGTGTGTGTATGTGTATGTGTGTGGTCCTACCAACTACCCAGATACTGAAAAGTTTTAAGAGTTACAAATGTAGGAATGTAAACAGTTCACCTTTGGTAAGTCCCTTATGCCTTCTCTTTGCTGTTTATTTTTTCATGATTCTTCTCTTTCTTGTGTTTGAAAGTCAAATTTTCTTTTCAGCTCTGGTCTTTTCATCAAGAATGCTTGAAAGTCCTCTGTTTCATTGAAAGACCATATTTTCCCCTGAAGTATTATACTCAGTTTTGCTGGGTAGGTGATTCTTGGTTTGAGTCCTAGTTCCTTTGACTTCTGGAATATCCTATTCCACGCCCTTCGATCCCTTAATGTAGAAGCTGCTAGATCTTGTGTTACCCTGACTGTATTTCCACAATACTGGAATTGTTTCTTTCTAGCTGCTTGCAGTATTTTCTCCTTGACCTGGGAATTCTGGAATTTGGCCACAGTGTTCCTAGGAGTTTCTCTTTTTGGATCTCTTTCAGGTGGTGATCAATGGATTCCTTCAATACTTATTTTGCCCTCTGGTTCTAGAATATCAGGGCAGTTTTCCTTGATAATTTCATGAAAGGTGATGTCTAGGCTCTCTTTTGATCATGGCTTTCAGGTAGTCCCATAATTTTTAAATTGTCTCTCCTGGATCTATTTTCCAGGTCAGTTGTTTTTCCAATGAGATATTTCACATTATCTTCCATTTTTTCATTCTTTTGGTTTTTTTTGGTGATTTCTTGGTTTCTCAGAAAGTCATTAGCCTCCATCTGTTCCATTCTAATCTTGAGAGAACGATTTTCTTCAGTGAGCTCTTGAACCTCTTTTTCCATTTGACTAATTCTACTTTTGAAAGCATTCTTCTCCTCATTGGCTTTTTGAACCTCTTTTGCCAATTGAGCGAGCCTATTTTTCAAGGTGTTATTTTCTTCAGCATTTTTTTTGGGTCTCCTTTAGCAGGGTATTGACCCATTTTTCATGCTTTTCTTGCATCTCTCTCATTTCTCTTCCCAGTTTTTCCTCCACCTGTCTAACTTGATTTTCAAAATCCTTTTTGAGCTCTTCCATGGGCTGAGCCCATTGGATATCTATTTCGGATGTTTGGGTACAGAGGCCTTGGCTTCTATGTCTTTCCCTGATGGTAAGCGTTGTGCTTCCTCATCAGAAATGAAAAAAGGAAACTTCATTTTTTCCCCAAGAAAGTAGCCTTCTATGGTCTTATTATTCTTCCCTTTTCTGGGCATTTTCCCAGCCAGTTACTTGACTTGTGAGATTCCTCTCCACCCCGCCTAGATCCACCCAGCTAGTGCTTGGGGCCTGAAATTCAAATGCTGCTCCCCAGCCTCAGGGCTTTCAGCGGCAGGCATGGCTGCTATTCAATGTGAGCTTAAGTTCTGGTGCTCAGGTGGGGGCAGGGCCGCCTCCCAGGCTCAGTTCCTTCAGGGGGTTTATGCGGAGACTTTCAGTAATAGAGCGAAGCTATTGTCTGCTCTGGGAGTCCCAAGCTGCCACTGCCTCTGCCGCTGCCTCCCAAGGGGGCCTGAGTTATGGAGACACCCTGCTCCCCTCTCAGCCAGCCCAGAAGTCTCTCTCACTGACCTGTAGTGCCTGTGGGTGGAGGGACCTTCATGGCCGCCGGAGATTCCATCCCTGAAGCCTGCTCAGATCTGGTCCTCTGGGGCCACGCAGCCAGGGCAGGGCAGGGGCTCTGCTCCACTGTCTAGTACGTGACGGACCTTAGGGGTCAGTTTTTCAGGGCTCTCTGGAACCCGTTGCTGCACGGCTTGCACTGCTCCAGAACTTGTGGGGAGTTCTTTTTACAGGAAATTTGTGGGCTGTGGGTTCAGATCCACGTGAGTCTTTCTACTGCACCATCTTGGCTCCTCCCCCTATCTATTATTTTTAATAAGTGAAAATATGGGAAGAATAAATTTTGATTTTTCCCCTCCTGTTTTGAGGGGGTTTTTTTGATGGTTATTGGATTTAGAATAAATATTCTTAGTAATACTCTACGTTTGAATTTTTAAAATCCACTGTTGAATGTATTGAACATTATTTATCATAGGCAGCTAAGTGGACCTACAGTCAGGAAGACATGAATTCGAATCTGGACTTAAACACTCCCTAGCTGTGTGACTCTGGGCAAGTCTCCTAATCTTCATTAACCTGATTTTCCTCAACTGCAAAGTGGAGATAATAGCATCTACCTCAGGCTTGTAGTGAGAATCTGATGAGATATTTGTAAAGGGCTTAGACTAGTTCCTGGCACATAGTAGGTATGCAGTGTGTATTCCTTTCTTTATTTCCCTCTTCCTTTGGACATAAAAACCTCAAATGCAAAGCATCAGAAGTACAGCCAGCTTGTGCAGCCCACAATATCATCGTGAATTAATCCTAAAGAACTGGTGCATCAACGAACACATCAGAGAAATGACAGGTAGTTTTGCTAAAGATGACAGAAATGAGACAACTTACCAGAATTTGGGGGATACAACCAAAGCGGTCCTTAGGGGAAATTTTGTATTTCCAAATACTTTCATTAATGAAAAGAAAACATCAGTGAGTTGTGAATGCTGCTGAAGATACCAGGCCAACATGTTTTTAAAATTCAATTTATTAAATTGAAATTCTGAAAAGCAAAGAAAATATTAACAAAACTTGAAAACAAAACCATTAATAAAACTGGTTTAAAAAAATAAGATCATTGCCTAATTTGATTAAAAAGAAGAGGAAAACCAAATGACCAGAATTAGAAGTGAAAAAGGAGTTCAAAAAAAAGTTTTTAGAAATCAAAAAGAAGAAATAATGAATATCATTAGAAGATTTTTTTGCCCAACTTTATGCCAGTAAAATGAGCAAGAAATATTTATAGAAATACAAAATACTCCCAGATTAAGTTTTGTAACCAGTTTGAATCTGTGCCCCCAAAGTCATTAAACTGCGTGTCCTTTGGCCTACTTATGATACTACTTGACCTTTATCCCAAAGATGTCAAAGAAGAAGAAAGTGAACTTTATTTTCCAAAACACAGCAGGTGTTTTGTTTTGTTTTTATAGTGGCAAAGAATGGGAAACAGAGTACCCATCAATTGAGGAATGCCTTAATGGAAATATGGAGCATCATCCAGCAAAGGAGACAAAAGGGTAGAAAAAGTAAGCAGGGCCATGAAATCAGAATGTCAAGGAGAAGAGTGGCCAAGAGTCTTAGGATGCAAAGAATTGTGAGGTTGTTAGATTTGGTGACTTGGAAAATTTGAAAGAAGTTTCAGCTGAATAATGAAGTTGAAATCTACCTCTGCCGAGAGATAAGAAGAGTTCCCTCTCCTAGATGAGGTGAAAGCGTCAATTGCAAATGATTTTCTCAGGGAGTTTACCAATCCAGGGGTGGGGAACTTGAGGCCACATGTGGCCTTCTAGATCCTCAAGTGTGACCTTTTGACTGAATCCAAATTTTGCAGAACAAATCCTTTTCATGAATTTTTATGTATGTATATACATATGTAACATAATTATGAATATATATTTATAAATATTAAATAAAATGATTTACTAAAAAGATCAAGAGAAGCTGAGCAGGTAGAAGCACAGTGGCCACAAAGAGGGGGGCCAAGACTCTTGGGGTGACGGTGCAGAAACTGCCATTACTGAAATCTTCTAACTGCAGATCCTGAGACAGTAATCCCAAATCTTTCAGAAACAGAGAAAGAGAGTCAGACCTGGGCTTTAGGAAACTCCCTTTGTTGTCTGAATGGAGGATGGACTAAAGCGGGGGGTGGGAGGTGGGGGGGGGGAACGGGGGACACGTGAGGCAGGCAGAACCCTGGCAGCTCTTAGAATAGTTCGAGGTGATGAGGCCGTCTTCACCGAGCCCTAGGTGGGTTGTGAACCTAACAAGCACCATTGGAGCTCCTGGGCCATTCTCATGGTGTCACACTGGTTTTTGAAAGTACTCCTGCCGGATAATCTCAAATTTCTCTACACTTTGAGGACTCAAGTCCAAAAGCAGGCCCTCTGACACTTTCCACCAAACTGTACATTTTGTCTCTGACAATTGTCGACCAGACTCTTACCATTATTTTTCCCGCCCAGCCCGCTTCTCTATTGGTTCTCCTAAGAAAGGTCAGGATCCCCTTCTGTGAAGATTTCTGACAAGCTTAGGATGCTGGGTATTTGTACTTTTAATGCCGACCATGTAGAAGCATTTTTTTTTTCTGATTTAAGCCGAGTTTTCAGTTTTGCTAGTGGTAAAACTTCTCATTTAAATAAAACTAGTTTTTAGTGAAATCCTCCTTAGAGACTGTAATGGATACAATCCCCTCTTGTCCCTGTATCCAGAACTGTGCGATCAAACAGATTTGGGCATTCCCCAAATGCTGTTATTTCCCCTGGTAGTTTTCACTTTATATCTCCTTGACTCTTACAAACCCTGTGACCTTTCAGTGCCTGTGGTCTCAGCCTTGGAACGTCTCATCCCTCTTACAGCCTTCTCCTCATGGAAGGTACCACCACAAGGCCCAGCCCCCTTCTCTCATTGGAGACTCTTTTGAAAGATCCCAGGCCAGCCTTCTGTCATTCCCCTCCTGACCCTGTTCCTGACTTTTGGGATTCACACCATGCCCTGCCAGGTCTCTTCATTCCACTCCCCCCATTAGGGTGTGAGTACCATGAGGGCAGGGACTATCTTTCTTTTTGCTTGTCGTTTCACTTACTTAGCACAGTGCCTGGAACACAGTAAGTGACTTATAAATAAATCCTCCCTCCCTTCCTTCCTTCCTCCCTCCCTCCCTTCCTTCCTTCCTTCCTTCCTTCCTTCCTTCCTTCCTTCCTTCCTTCCCTCCCTCCCTCCCTCCCTCCCTTCCTTCCTTCCTTCCTTCCTTCCTTCCTTCCTTCCTCCCTCCCTCCCTCCCTGCCTCCCTCCCTTCCTTCCTTCCTTCCTTCCTTCCTTCCTTCCTTCCTCCCTTCCTTCCTTCCTTTGTTCCTTTCTTCTTGCTTCCTTCCCTCCCTTCTTTTCTTACCTCTTTCCTTCCCTCCCTCCTTCCTTCCTTCCCCTCCCAGAATTGTTGTGAAAATCATGAGTTAACATATGTCAAACACTTTGTAAACTTTAATACCTTGTATAAATGCTAGCTAATAATAATGATGATTATAATATAATAATGTCATAATGTATTTTTAAAATCAGGACCAAGTCCTACTATTTAGACTTCTATATATCTCAATACCCATTAATTCACAACATATTACAAACATGGCAGCCTCCATTTTGAAGGTAGTACAAACGTGAAAATTGTATTTGGCACACCCATAATAATTCTCTGGGGCAACTAGGTGGTGCAGTGCATAGAGCACCAGTGCAGGAGTCAGGAGGACCTGAGTTCAAATCTCACCTCAGGTACTTGACACTCACTAGCTGTGTGACCTTGGGCAAGTCACTTAATACCACTTGCCTCATCTTGGATCATCTCCAGTCATCCTGATGAATATCTGGTCACTGGATTTAGATGGCTCTGGAGGAGAAGTGAGGCTGGTGACCTGCACGGCCCTCCTTCACTCAAAAAAAACAAAGTCAAGTGCAAGTCATGTCTTTATTTCTCTGATGGCATGGTCCTCTTCGGCAATGAAGGATGAACACATACACACACAATGGTGAAAACACACTCTAAAAATGGAGTAGGAATATTTTGATACCCCAGATGGAAGCCCCCATGTATGAGTCTTCATGGAAGCTCTGTATAGCAGGGTTTCAGAAGTATTTCTCCTCCTTTGTAGCCAGGCTTTATGCTTAGATGTGTAGCAATCATATGGATGAACATCTGGGTCTATGTTACAGGAGCAACCCTTCTTAGGGGCTCTGCACATCAAATCCTATCCCATCTACTAATAGATTCATTCCCTCCTTATAGGCCTTCCATTAGGTCCCAAAGCAATCATAGAATACATTCTGATACATTCTCATAAAGGATCACAAGTACAGAAGCTATCTCATTAATTAGCTCCAAACCCCCACTGAGCTCTCATTCCCCATAAGCTTTCTTGTCTCTTTCAATATCAATCCATAGGTAGTCTTATAAACTTAAACATCAGTGCCCCTGACTATGTAATTTATTAAGTATGACAAATGGAAAGATATATTTAACTATTTCAACAATGTATCAGCTGTAAGAAAGATCACAGAGTCATATAGATAGATAGATATAGATATGTAGATATTATAACTTGTGACTTCTCAGCATAGGAGCCACAGGCAAGCAGTTCAGTCCCCTCAGCATGACAGTTAATATATCTCAAGAATTCTCCTCAGGATATCTTCTCCAGACTGTCTCAAAGGTGATAATTAAACTCTTACAGTTATTCTGACAGACTCCTTATGAAATGCTAGCTAAATTGTCAAGATTTTACAGTAACAATAGCCATATTCCCTGTGGTTTGAGTTGGGGTTATATAAATAAATGTGAAAAAAAAAACTTTTAATGAAAATATGCAGAGAAAAACAGTGACAACCACTAGATCTGGAAGAATATTATAGGTAGTGTGACTATGTAAAAGAAAAAAGAAAGAAAGTTGATGAATGTATAAACAAAATCTTGACAGAGAAGTAGAGGGAGTCCTCACATTTTATGGGATGAATTTCATTTTCAAAAATTTAAGCAGCTGCAAAATAAGTTTGATTATATCCAAATTCTTTAAAATATTTAAAAAACCCTATGCATCTTAGTCTGTCATCATTCTTACCTTTCAGATGCCTATTTTTTACTTTGTAAGGTAACGAATTTGGTTTTATTGCGTTAACTGGAAAGAAAAAGTGATTCTCCAAAGAATTTTAAGATTAAGTCAAAGGATAACAGATGAATGATGGGAAAGATGTTAGAGCTTTCTTTGCATTCTCTTTTCCCCTTCATGGATACTAGAGCCCTGTTTGGCATCCAGTGCACTGACCTTCAGGTTCCAGCCTCTCCAGGCTGATTGGCTAGCCTTTGTATGTACCGTCCCCATGCCTAGAATGCTCTCTCCTCCTCCCTTTCCCTTGGAATCCTAAGCTCAACTCCTGTGTCTTCTCCAGCAGATATTAGCACTCTCAACAGCTCGCCACCAATGCTGCCAAATTATTTGATGTTTTATATTATTTCAGTGTATATTTTTCTCCCGTTCAGTAGAATAGAAACTCTCCAGGGGCTGGTTTGTCCTTGTTTTTATCCATAGCACTGAGTAGAGTGCCTTGTACATAGTAGGTACTTAATAAATTTATATTGAATCAAATTAGCTTTGACACTTGTGTTCCTTCTTCCCACATAAAATGATCTTTGTCATCCCCTTTTCTAATTTAATGAAAACATTTCTGTTTTCAGCAAAATCACAACTGCAGAAGTAGGGAAGGTGAGAACAGAGTGGGATGAAAGGCAGGGATCAGGTCCTGAGTTATCAGCCCCCTTCTTACCTTGCTTCCCAGAACTGGCTCTGGCAGCTACTAAGATGTCAGGACATTGCCACCATACTTCTGAGACACAATTTGTAGGATTGGCAATTTGTTGCATAATGTATCACCAGGACAGGAAGTGGAATTAACTAGTTATTGACATTTCCAGATAAAAGTGTAGGAGTCCTAGGGGAAATGTCCTGTGGATTAAGGAGTCCTTTACCATTTAGCTAACTAGTTTTAACTACCATCTGTATTGGGGACCTTCCATCCATCACAAAACTCTAGCTAAAAGTAGAGGAACATGGTTTTAGCTGAAAGAGCCCCAGCAACCTATAGAAACTGAGTGGACATTGACTTTTCTCTTGGGAAATGTGATCAGAAGGCCCATCTTAAAAGGAGGAAGAGTCTGTTTGACAGCCAGCCAGGTGAAGGAGCTGATCATGTTAAGTTCCACTCCCAGATTTGAGAGAACTACATATTTGCCAAGATCAAATAAGTCAAATTCACTTCAATTTTCTTTTCAGCATCAGAAAAGTCACTGAATGATATTTGAGTACTCAATCAATAAGCATTTATTAAGTAATGGTTATTTCAACTTTGTAATGTGTGGGTATGTGATAGAAGGCATGAATAAAACATCTCAATGGTCATTAGGGACCAAGGACACATCCCAAAGCCTGCTGTCTTTGCTGGTTAGTGTTAGCCCAGTGTTCAAAATAATCCCAGCCACAATCCACTTTACTTCCTATTACCCATTTTCTCACCAGCCTTCTAGTTCCAGAAACATGATCAAATTCACACTGTCATAGCTCCTGGAAACGGAATGTCAATCTATTCCCCTATGGCCCTAAACGTTATCCCTGTCATTTTCTTAACCAGAGTGTGCCTTTCGGGCCACCATTTCCCTGCATATGTTGATTAATATTAGACACATCAGTTTTTTGAGGGAAGGAACTATCTTTACTTTTGTCCTTGGATACTCAGTGCTTGGCACAGAGTGAGTACTTAAGTACCTTTTTCACACACACAGACACACACACACACTTTATTTCATTTACATCCCCATACACCACTCCACTACTGACATGCTATATTTTTTCTCTTCAGATTCTGAAGGTCATCTGAGGTATGTTCTAACCTTACCTCATAAATAACACAATGCAAAATTTTGCATTAAATAATTGATTGGTTCAAGCACTCAGCCCAGTAAAACCAACAAATGCAGTATTTGGTATAGCACTTAATAAATGTTCTTATTTCATGGTTTCTCTCTTATATCAGAACATAAAATAATATACATTTTCATGATGTAACACCGATGTAGTAATCACAGAGTATCAACTGGCCTCCAAAGGTGAAACTGGATTAGAGTTCTCCCACCATTGAACACCACTTGCTATATATAGTTTTTCTTCTTCTTCTCTGGTCTGCCCATCTGACCACTCATGTTGTCTCTTAGGGTCTCTCTGCCTCTCTACTCATGGCTCCTAAACATGTGGGGTACATTTTTCTGAACCCTTCGCCAACATAACTACCAGCTGCCTTAGAAATGTCAGTTAACTGCTTTTCTCGACAAAGTCCAGTTTAATTGGATTCAGTTCTCATGAGGAATGACATTTTTTTTTAATAAAAATTTATTTATTTAACTTTTTACATTCATTTTCACAAAATTTTGGGTTCCAAATTTTCTCCCCATTTATCCCCTCCCCCCACCCCAATACACCAAGCAATACAATTTTCCCTATCACCAATCTGCCCTCTCTTCTATCTTCCCTCCCTTCTCTTGTCCCCATCTTCTCTTTTGTACTGCAGGGCCAGATGACTTTCTATTCCCCATTAACTGTATTTCTTATATCCTAGTAGCAAAAACAATACTAAACAGTTGTTTTTAAAACTTTGAGTTCCAAATTCTCCCCATCCCTCCCTCCCCACCCATTCCCTTTGGGAAGGCAGGCAATTCAATATAGGCCATATCTGTGTAGTTTTGCCAATGACTTCCATAATGGTCGTGTTGTGTAAGACAAACTGTATTTCCCTCCATCCTATCCTGCCCCCCATTGTTTCTATTCTGTCTTTTGATCCTGTCCCTCCCCGAGTGTTGACTTCAAATTGCTCCCTCCTCCCATTGCCCTCCCTACCATCATTCCCCCCCCCCACTTGCTTATCTCCTTCTCCCCTACTTTCCTGTATTGTAAGATAGGTTTTCATACCAAAATGAGTGTGCATTTTATTCCTTCCTTTAGTCGAATGTGATGAGGGTAAACTTCTTGTTTTTTTCTCAGCTCTCCTCTTTTTCCCTCCACTAAAAAGTCTCCTGCTTGCCTCTTGAATGAGATATAATTTACCCCATTCCATTTCACCCTCTCTCCTCCCACTACATTTCTCTCTCACCATTTACCTTAATTTCTTTTAAGATATGGTCCCATCCTATTCAATTCACTCTGTGCTCTCTGTCTCTGTATGTGCGTGCATGTGTGTATGTATGTGCATGTGCACGCATGTATATGTGTGTGTGTGCGTGTGTGTGTGTGGTCCCAGCAACTACCCAGATACTGAAAAATTTTAAAAGTTACAAATATTGTCTTTCCATGTAGGAATGTAAACAGTTCACTTCTGGTGAGTCCCTTAAGACTTCTCTTTGCTGTTTACTTTTTCATGCTTCTTCTCATTCTTGTGTTTGAAAGTCAAATTTTCTTTTCAGCTCTGGTCTTTTCATCAGGAATGCTTGAAAGTCCTCTGTTTCATTGAAAGACCATATTTTCCCCTGAAGTATTATACTCAGTTGCTGGGTAGGTGATTCTTGGTTTGAGTCCTAGTTCCTTTGACTTCTGGAATATCCTATTCCACGCCCTTCGATCCTTTAATGTAGAAGCTGCTAGATCTTGAGTTATTCTGATTGTATTTCCACAACATTGGAATTGTTTCTTTCTAGCTGCTTGCAATTTTTTCTCCTTGACCTGGGAATTCTGGAATTTGGCCACAGTGTTCCTAGGAGTTTCTCTTTTTGGATCTCTTTCAGGCGGTGATTGATGGATTCTTTCAATACTTATTTTGCCCTCTGGTTGTAGAATATGAGGGCAGTTTTCCTTGATAATTTCATGAAAGATGATGTCTAGGCTCTTTTTTTGATCATGACTTTCAGGTAGTCCCATAGTTTTTAAATTGTCTCTCCTGGATCTGTTTTCCAGGTCAGTTGTTTTTCCAGTAAGATATTTCACATTCTCTTCCATTTTTTCATTCTTTTGGTTTTGTTTTGTGATTTCTTGGTTTCTCAGAAAGTCATTAGACTCCATCTGTTCCATTCTAATTTTGAGAGAACTATTATCTTCAGTGAGCTTATGAACCTCTTTTTCCATTTGGCTAATTCTGCTTTTGAAAGCATTCTTCTCCTCATTGGCTTTTTGAACCTCTTTTGCCAATTGAGTGAGCCTATTTTTCAAGGTGTTATTTTCTTCAGCATTTTTTTGGGTGTCCTTTACCAAGGTATTGACCCGTTTTTCATGCTTTTCTTGCATCTCTCTCATTTCTCTTCCCAGTTTTTCCTCCAGCTGTCTAACTTGATTTTCAAAATCCTTTTTGAGCTCTTCCATGGCCTGAGCCCACCGGACATCCACCTCGGATGTCTGGGATATAGAGGCCCCAACCTCCACGTCTTTCCCTGATGGTAAGAATAGTTCCTCATCATCAGAATTGAAAGGCGGGAACATCTGTACCCCATCAAAGTAGCTTTCTATAGTCTTATTTTTCTTCCCTTTTCTGGGCATTTTCCCAGCCAGTTACTTGACTTCTGAGATTCCTGTCCACCCCCGCCTAGATTCGCCCAGCTAGTGCTTGGGGTCTGATATTCAAATGGGCTTTCCGCACAGGCCCAGCTGCTAGTCAATGTGAGCTTAAGTTCTGGTGGTCAGGTGGGGGCAGGGCCGCCTCCCAAGCTCAGTTCCCTCAGGGTGTTTATGCAGAGACCTTCGGTAATGGCCCTGAACTTCTGCCTGCTGCTCCAGGAGTTCCGGGCTGCCGCTGCTGCCTCTGCCACTCCCTCCACGGCTGCCTCCCGAGGGGACCTGAGTCACGGAGACACCCCGCTCCCCCCTTGGCCAGCCCAGATGTCTCTCTCACTGACCTCTAGCGCCTGTGGGTGGAGGGACCTTTCCAGCCACCGGAGGTTCCGTCCCTGAAGCCTGCTCGAATCTGCTCCTCTGGGGCCGTGCAGCCAGGGCAGCACAGGGGTGGACTCCGCTGTCCGGAGTGCAATGGATCCCTGGGGACGGCTCTCCAGGGCTCTCTGGAATGGAAATCTTTTCCACTGTGTTTCTGCGTGCCTTGCAGTGCTCCAGAATTTGTGGGGAGTTCTTCTTGCAGGAAATATATGGGCTGTGGGTTCGGAGCTAGCATATGTGAGTCTTTCTACTCCGCCATCTTGGCTCCACTCAAGGAATGACATTTAACTCAGTTCTCTCCAAGTGCTTCCACAGTGAGTTGTCAGGAAGGCAGTTCTGTCTGGCTCAAGTGCTTCACACGTACTCCTTCTGCCATGGGTGTTAAAACATCCATACCGAGATTATATTCCCCTCTCTCTCAGGCTTTCTGTAACAAAATACAAAGTCTTTGTGGGAGAGGAGATTGAAGATGGAGTTACGGCATAATTATACTGGTTATTCATTACATTCAGTTTAACAAGCAAGTACTTGTTAGATATGAGGCACAGACTCTGCCTTTGAGGACCTATTGTTCTCCTGGGGATGGGGAGAAGAATGGATGGAGAAGCTTCATCACTTACAAGTTCCCTGGTCAACTTGGTGAGGCTCCAGGGAGGCTAAAGAATGAGAATCATAGAATGGTAGAGCCCCCCGCCCCAGACCAGAAAAAGGAATGCCCACTACAATGTACGTAAGAGGGTCATGGGCAAGCCACTTAACCGTTGTCTGCCTCAGTTTTCTCATCTGTAAAATGGGGACAATAATAGCACCTACTTCTTCTGGTTGTTGTGAGAATCAAATGATTGTAGCATCTAGCAGAGTGTCTGACACATACTAGGCACCATGGAAAATTATTACTACCCCTGCCATTATTATTTTATTTACTATGATTATTTGTATTTATTATTAGTATTGGCTACAAGAGTGCTGCCCAGTGCCTGGCCCTTAGCAAGTTCTTACTAAATGCTCCCTGACTACAGTGGCCATAAAGCATCTATTTGAAGACTTCCATTGAGGATGGAATCCCCGCAGGAGGGATCCTTTGGATAACTTGTTATTTAGCCGATCAGAGATACTGGAGCAGTTTGACATTTTCTTTTTCAGTTCATCGTACAGATGAGGAAACTGAGGCAAACAAGGTGAAGTGACTTGCCCCGGGTCACACAGTCAGTGTCTAAGACCAAATACGAACTCATATTTTCCTGACTCCAGGCCTGGTGCTCTACCCACTTCACCACCTACTGGTTATGTTTCCTTATTGTTGATTCAGTCATGTCCAGCTCATCATGACCCCATGGACCATAACACGTCACATCCTTATAGCCTTCGCTGGCTCCCAAAGTCTGTCCAAGATCATGTTTGCTGCTCCCATGACACCATCTACCCATCTCATCCTCTGCCATCCTCTTCTCCTTTTGCCTACAGTCTTTCCCAACATCAGGATCTTTTCCAGTGAATTCCGTTGTCTCTTCCTTTGGCCAAAGTATTTAAGCTTCAATTTCAGTATTTGACCTTCCAGTGAAGAGCATGAATTTCTTTAAGAGTTGATTGATTTGACCTTGCTGTCTCAAAAGTCTTCTCCAGCACCGCAAGTCAAAAATGTGGATTCTGGGGTGCTCAGCTTTCCTTAGAATCGAGTTCTCACAGTTATATATTTCTACTGGAAAAACCATAGTTTTTGACTATATGGCTGTTCATTGGCTAGGTGATGTCTCTGCCTTTCTGTCAGCAATCCAGATTTACGATAGCTTTCCTTCCAAGCAGCAAGCATCATTTAATTCCCTGGCTACAATCACTGTCTGCAGCATCCAATTGGACCCTGCTCCCACATATCCTTGTTGCTCCTGCTTAGTCATTTTGAATGGTGTCCAACTTCATAACCCATTTGGGGGTTTTCTTGGCAAAGATACTAGAGTAATTTCTTCTCAAATTTATTTTACAGATGAGGAAACTGAAGCAAACAAGGTGAAGTAACTTACCCAGGGTCACATAGCCAATAAGAGTCTGAGGCCAAATTTGAACTCAGGTCTTCCTGACTCCAGGTCTGGAACTCTATCTACTGTGCCATGTAGTTGTCACGTTTTCTTGTAGTAAGCCTTAATTTGACTTTTTAAAACTCTTTCCCCTCCCTCCTGATTCTACCCTCCAAGACCAACAGACTATTTCTAATCTCTCTTCTATATAACTATCTTTCAAATTCCTATCATGTTCTGGGGCCCCTACCCCCTAAAACATATCCATACAAGGTGAGCCAGGAAGAACAAGCCAACCTTAGACACTTTATAGCTTCCATTGTGACCCTGGGCAAGTCACTTAACCTCTCTCTGCCTCAGTTTTCTTAACTGTCAAATGGGGATCAGAATAGCACTCACCTCCTTGGGTTGTTCCAAAGATCAAATGTATTTGTAAAGCACTTAGCACAATGCCTCATTCCTTGGCTCCTCTTACCCCATATATCCAACTGGTTTCCTAATCTTATGCTTTCCACCTTCACATCTCTAGTTCCATAGGCACTTTCTTGGTTCAGGTCCTTCTCTGACTTGGACTACTGCAGTGGCTTCCATGGTCTCTATGCTAAGTAGCCAAGTGATTTCCTGAAGCCCAGGCCTGACTATGTGTTGAGATGAAGGCCTGTGAAAAGCCATCCAAGAGTGTCAGGGGCTGCCTCGAGAGTTGGTGGGTTCCCTTCCCTCCCTGAAGGTCTTCAGGCAGAATCTGGGTAATCACTTGTTGGCCATGTGGGAGCAGAGGTTCCTTATTTAAATGGGCTGAATTAGATGGAGATGGCTCCGAGGTTCCTTCCATTCCCCCAGTTCTGTAAACACGAGTTCACAGAGTAAGTTTAGGTACGGACTAACCAGGACAGAGTACATTAAGACCACTAAGTATTCCCAGAAGCTATACCTCTTGTAATGTAGTTGAAAAATCTTAGTTTGGTTGAGAGTGTGGTTTTGTTTTGTTTTGGGCTGCCACATCCCATTGTTGACACATATTGTACTTGTAATCCACTAACATCCCCAAAACTTTGTCAGGATAACTGCTATATCATTATATTACGCTCATGTCCTAATTGTGAGACAGATTTGTGTGTGTGTGTGTGTGTGTTTTGGGACAAGTATGCAACGTTTATATTGATCCCTGCTGAATTTCACCATATTAGATTTATTCTGATGATCTAGCTAATGAGTGGAAATCTTTTGGGATCCTAACCCTGTCAATCCAGTGTACTAACTATCTCATCCTTCTGTCTTTGGAAACTTTAATGAAACTTAACCAAGTCACTGATAAGAATGTAAATGATCCAGGGCCAACTACAGATCCCTAGTGTACTGTACTGGAGATCTGCCAAAATGATATTGTAATCATGACTACTCAGTTGTGTCCTTCAACCAGGTTACTGTCTACCTCATATCTTTCCATCTTTTCCACAATAGTAGAAAGAACGTGAAAGTGTTCTATAGACCATAGTCATCAAAACTATGCGGTACTCTTATTTAAAAAAAAAAAACCCAGGAAATTTGAACAATGAAACAGACTAGACTAGAAAAAATCAGAAGTAATCTAATTCAATAATCCCAAAACACAAAATGCCTAAGAAAGAATTCCTTGTTTGACAAGAATTTCTGTGAAAACTGGAGAGTATTCTAGTAGAAATTAGGTTTAGATTACCATCTTATACCATAAAAAATTTAAAATGAACATGTAACCTGTTAAAGATCATACCATAACAAAATCAGAAGAAGAACAAGACTAGTTACCTTTCACAGCTATAGCAAGGAGAATTTGTAATCAAACAAGAGACAGTAGCGATTACAAAAGATAAAACAGATGATTTTGATTACATGAAGTTAAAGAGCATTTCCATGAACAAAATTAATGCAATTAGGGTAAGAGGAAAAATGATCAACTAGGAAAAATTCTGTGTATTGGTTGTTATAGTAAGGGTTTGATATTCAAGATATATAGGCTACTAAGAGAAACATATACGCCTCAAAGTCATTCCCCAATAGATAGGGATGAAAACTGTCAAAAGAAGAATTATAAATTAACCACCATATAAAAGAATGGCCAAAATTGCTTATAAGAAAACAGCAAATGAAAACTGCTTTGAGGTTTCCCCTTAAGTAGCACATTGGCAAATTACAAAAAACAAAAACAAACAAAAAAAAACTCAAAGCAAAATAAAACAGGAATAGTTTAAGAGGAGAGGTTGTGGAAAAATGAGTTGGTGAAGTTTTTCATTGGTCCAAACCATTCTGGAAAACAATTTGGAATTATATAGTGATTAAAATGTCCATACCCAGTCACCCAGAGATTCTACTAAGAATAAATATTAGTGAAGTCAGTGACAAAACAGAAGAGTCTTACATATTACAAAATATTGATAGTAGTAGCAAAAAAAAAAAGGGGGGGGGACACACCAGATCTCCAGTTGTTGGAGATCTCCTACAAGTGGGAATGACTATAAAGTTGTGGCACATGAATGTAATGTGCTCTAAGACACAATGAATATAGACAAGTAAGACAGTGTGAGCAGGTTGGATTTATTATATGCTTTTTAAAAAGCAAGATATACATGGGAGACTTGGGATTGCCTAACAGTTCATCTTTTTCTGATCTGCTTTGTATATGGAAAGGCTTTTTTTTTGGGGGGGAAAGTAAGTTCAGAATAAGACAGAACTTTAAATGATTATAATGAAGACAGAGAAGCAAGAGAAGAGTTAAGTGAACTGACACAAAATGAAACAAATGAGGTAAGGAGAATAACTGAAACTGAATGCTGTGAAATTATGCTCAATTTTGGCCTCAGATATAATGATAGCTTACATTTCTATGACTGTAAAGTTTGCAAAGCATTTTGCAAAAATCATCTCACTTGGTCCTTATGACAACCCTCTATGGAAGGTGTTATTACCTTCATCTTATAGATGAGGAAACAGAAGGTGGAGAGATTAAATCACTAGGGGCACACAACTGACAGGTATCTGAGGCAGGATTTGAAGTGAGGTCTTTCTGACTCCAGATCCGCTGTGCCATGTGCCTTTGAGAAAGCAGTTCTGCACTTTTTCTGCAGAGGAATGTTTGGGGGTTGGGGGTAGAGGTAGTCAAACTATGGACATAGCAGATTTTGTGTTATTTTTGGTGCATCTTGCTGAATTGTTTTTGTTCCTGTCTTATTACTTGTTATGCAGAAAGGCTTCCTGGGAAGGGCAGGGGAATTCCTTGGGAAAAGTGATGTACAAACAAAAGACATCAATAAAAATTACTTTAGAAGAATATGAGATGCTTTATCAAATGTTCTACTAGAAAAAAATTAGGTAAATTCTATCTCCACCATTTCCCTGATCTACCAGCTTGGTAACTCCATCAAGAGTACAAGGATCTGGCATGACTTGTCCTGGAAGCTGTGATGGCTCCTTGGAATTGTCACTTCCCTAGGTATTCATTACTCATCTGTTTAATGATCTCCTAAAAAATTTTTTCCTAAGAATTAACCTTACTGGCCTACAGCTTGCACACTCTTGCATGTCTTAGGTTGTTTTCAAAAGCCAGACATTTACCTTTCCGTAGTTTTGTAGTATCTCCTGTCCCTAAGTCTCTCCACTCTCACTGTCCCACTCAGTAATTGATCACACCTGCCAGGTCTTTATGGAGCCTTCTAGAGAATCTGGGTCAACTGAATCACTCAAGGACTGATCGGCACCCTTTTACTATATCCCCTTTTGGTCACCTTCATTCTATAAACCCACTTGATTCTATTTGGTCTTTCCAGTCCAAGGGCCAAGCAGAAAGAGAATCCTCCCTCTTTGGTCATTCGTATCTCCTCCCCCAGGTTCCGTCTCTTCCTTGACTATCCTCTTTATCCCATCCCCAATACATCTTATGAAAAGAAACAATACGCCAAAAACACAAACCCCTTTGTACGATTCCCCGTTTCTGCTTCTTGGCTTCCTTCATCTCATCTACAGCTCCACCTTCTACAAGGGCAATGCTTTCCTTCTGACATCATCTCCAATTTGCCTGATAGTTTACGCGCACCCTGCCTCTCCTATCTCAGTGTGCACTCCTTGGAGCAGTTGTGCACTTCTTTCTGTCTCCAGCTTTCTGAGCAGGGCCCAGTATATGTTTGGTTCAGTTGCGTCCAACTCTTCATGAGCCCATGGACTTGCTCATCTTCTTGGCAAAGATATTGGAGTGGTTTGCCATTTCCTCCTCCAGGGTCTTCATTTTACGTATGAGGAACTGAGGCAGACAGGGATTAAGTGACTTACCCAGGGTCATACAATTAGTGTCTGGGCTGAGATTTGAACTCAGATCTTCTCAACTCCAGGGTCCTGCTCTATCCATTACACCACCTAGCTGCTCCATGTAGCATATTACACGTGCTTAATAAATGCTTGATTTGGCTGTTTTCCTCACTAGGCTTACCTTATCCTGAATTTTGCACCTGGAAATTATTCCTACTAGGCAATGCCATGGTTTTGTGGCCCTTATCTATCACCTGCCCTTGCTTATATCGTCTGCACATATCTTTTAAAAATTTAAGGTACTAAGGTCTGAAAACATTAGTGTCTTCTAATAACTCCTGCTTTTATTAAAATTGTTACCTGTTTGTGCCCTCAGGAATTTCATTCTTGAGTTTCTCCATCCCCTCCTAAGCTGAATTCCCTGGTAGAATTTTGGGCCATGAAATGCTGCCTATCCTTCCTTTCAACACTTTGAAATGTTTTCCTAAAACCCAGGGATTGAAAGGATGAAAGTCAGGGAATACCTTTCTTTTCTTTCTCAATTTCCCCTGTGATGTTTCTACTTATTTTACTTTGGACCAATCCCATTCCCTTTCCCACCCTCACTTTCCTTATGTGTAAAAATCAGGGTGTTAGAGTACATGGCCTCAAGGTCCTTTCCAGCTCACAATCTGTAATCTAACACATGCAGCAAAGTTTAGGAGGGAGTGGTCGCTTCCGCACAAGGTTCCTATAATTTCTACCCCAATGACCAATTTCGTCTTATGATAAAAGCTGGCATTTCTTGAAGAAAAGAGGTATCACTTCTGCGGGGCAAGAAGTTGTAGGCTTCCTTGCTTTGGGGGTGCATATTCTTAGATGTCTGGTTCCATCACTCATATACCCTTGTGCTCATATAATGATGTTCCTGCACTTGTCGACTCTCTCCCTTCTCCAAGTGCTCTACTGTAGGCTTCATCGGGAAAAATCAGTTGTTTCTCCATTCACATGCTCCAGACTGCATGATAGCTGGTCCTTTTCTGTGTAAATCAGGGGTTCTTAATCTAGATTCAATGAATTAATTTAAAAATATTTTGATACTTATATTTCTGTGTTTTCTTTGGAACTCTATGTATTTTATGTATTAAAAAACAACATACAAAAATATTTATTTATAGTAGCTCTTTCCAGCCAAGAACTGGAAATTGAGGGGATGCCCATCCATTGAGGAATGGCTGAACAAGATGTGGTAGATGAATATAACAGAAAACTATTGTGCTATATAAGAAATGATGAACAGGAAGACTTCAGAAAAACCTGGAAAGACTTATATGAACTGATGCCAAGTGAAGTAAGCAGAACCAGACCACTGTACACAATAACAGCCACCGTGTGTGAGGACTGAGCCCTTCTCAGCAGTGCAAGGACCTACAACACTCCCAAAAGCCTCCTGATGGAAAATGTCATCTACATCCAGAGAAGGAAGTATGGACTCTGAATGCAGAGTGAAACACATTATTTTCTTTGTGTTTTTCCTTTCTCATGGTTTCTCCCATTCGTTCTAGTTCGTCTATACAATGTGACTAATGTGAAAATGTTTAATAGGAATGGATGTGTAGAGCCCATGTAAGATTGTATGCCCCCTTGGGGATGGGGAGGGGAGGGATGGGAGAAACTAAGCAAACTAAAAATAAATAAACGTATTTTTGAAGAAACACATTACTCTGAAGAAGATACCACAGGGTTCGTTAGACTGCTAAAGGCCACTCTGAGACAAAAAAAGTTCAGCACCTCTGGCTTGTGTGGTCTGTACTATGTCCTGATGAAAAAAATAACTTCTCTTCCTCCTTCCACTGATCTTCATTGATGTAAGTGAAAAAGCATTTAAGCATTTCCTGTGTGCCAAGCAATATGTCAGAAATTGAATAGATCTAACAGAGATATAGACAAAGGAAAAATATGGAACCAAACTGTTGAAGAGTTTAGATCCGAAAGACTGTTTCCTGAATGGGAACACAATACACACATCTCTTAAAATCACAAGGTATCTTTATAAAACCAGACCATAGACTAGGGTACAGAGAAATGAAAAATGTAAAAAATAAATACAAAGTGCTATCTTATGCACAATCAGACTGAGAAGAGTAATACAGAGAGTACAAGCAAAAGAAGCTGACCTAAACGACCCTTAACAATGATATCTCAAGAAAGAAGTGGGTCAAAGGACGAATCACAGTAACAATAACATGAAAGAGAGTAACAATAGGACAAAACACCAGAATTTCTGAGTAAGTTAAAGTAGAATTACATCCCTGACAACATACATTAAAAATGCAAAATGAGGATCAGTGAATTGCATACATAATAAAATTGGAAAACAAATAAACATAAACATCAAGAAGACAATTTTGAAAATAGAGCATAAATTTAGAAAGACTTCAGAACTGAGAAACAAAACTAAAAGCTGGTAACAAAATGGATAAAGTTTTTATATCACCAGGTGAGAGAGAAGAAAATTAAATTAACAATGAAAATGAACACCATGAAATCACAATAAAGAATATTAATTTAAAAGGTTTCAATATTAACTCTCTGATGGTAGGTTTCTGCTTTAGCCAAAGGCCTCCTCACATTAATGACAATCCTGGGATTTCCCTTCAGAACTTTATGACAGAAAGCATAGGCTATCCGAAGGTGAAAACTGTCCATATGATTTCCAATATGACTTCCCTGGTGTTGACTGCATTCTGTGTTCTAACAGGATGCCTGCCAATATTCACAAGGCATTTTCATACACAGTACAAATTCGCTAGTTTAATAAGCTTTGTTTTCCAATCTAAGTACTTGCACACTGATTGTACTGATAAAGTTTCTCACTCCAATATAAACTATCTAGATGTTGAATAAAGTATTTTCCCTAAACATACAGTTTACCATCACTTACTACATTCATATGGTTTCTCTTCAGTGTGAGTTTTCTGGTGTCTAGTAAGATCTGCTCTCTGCCTATAGGCCTTCCCACATTCATTACATTTGTAAGGTTTTGCCCCAGTATGAATTCTCTGATGTCGAGTAAGCTGTGTTCTCACCCGAAAGGCCTTCCCACATTCGTTACATGAATATGGTTTGGCTCCAGTATGAATTCTCTGATGTCGAGTAAGCTGTGTTCTCACCCGAAAGGCCTTCCCACATTCATTACATGCATAAGGCTTCTCTCCAGTATGAATTCTCTGATGATAAATTAATTCTGCACTCTCCCAGAAGGCTTTCCTACATTCATGACACTCATAAGGTTTCTTTCCAGCATGAATTCTATGGTGTCGAATAAGTTCTACCCTTTGGGGGAAGGCCTTTCCACATTCATGACATTCATAAGGTTTGTCACCAGTATGAATTCTCAAATGTTGACTAAGTGTTGCCCTTCGGGAAAATGCTTTCCCACATTCATGACATTCATATGGTTTCTCTCCGGTATGAATTCTCTGATGGTAAGTAAGAGCTGAACTGGTAGTGAAAGCCTTCCCACATGCCTTACATTCATATGGTTTCTCTCCAGTATGATTTCTTTGATGCAGGGTGAGCTCTGCAGTCTGTCGGAAGGCTTTTCCACAATCAAGACATTCATAAGGTTTCTCTCCTGTGTGTATTTTCTGATGTCGAGTGAGTTCTGAGCTCTGGCAGAAGGCCTTTCCACATTTATGACATTTATAAGGTTTCTCTCCATTATGTATTCTCTGATGTTGAGTCAGCTTCCCACTCACACGAAATGCCTTGCCACATTCATTACATTCATAAGGCTTCTCCCCAGTATGAATTCTCTGATGTCGGGAAAGCTGCTCACTCAAGCGGAAGGCCTTCCCACATTCAGGACATTTATAAGGTTTCTCTCCAGTGTGAATTCTCTGATGATAAATTAGTTCTGCATTTTGCCAGAAAGCTTTCCCACATTCGTGACATTCATAAGGTTTCTCTCCAGTGTGAACTCTCTGGTGTTGGTTAAGCTGTGCAATCAGACGGAAGGCCTTTCCACATTCAGGACATTCAAAAGGTTTTTCTCCAGTGTGAATTCTCCGATGTTGGGTAAGCTGTGAACTCTGCCAGAAGGCCTTCCCACACTCATGACATCCATAATGTTTCTCTCCAGTGTGAACTCTCCGGTGATAATTTAGTCCTGTTCTCTGACGGAAGGCTTTCCCACATTCATGACATTCATATGGTTTTTCCCCAGTGTGAACTTTCCGATGATAACTTAGTCCTGTCCTCTGGCGGAAGGCCTTCCCACATTCAGGGCAGATATAAGGTTTCTCTCCAGTATGAACTCTCTGGTGATATATTAGACCTTTTTTCTCACGGAAAGACTTTCCACATTCATTGCATTCATAAGGTTTCTCTCCAGTGTGAATTGTCTGATGGCAAGTAAGATGTGCACTCAAGCGGAAAACCTTGCCACATTCATTACATTCATATGGTTTCTCCCCAGTATGAATTGTCTGATGACGAATAAGGTGGGCACTCTGGCGGAAGACTTTCCCACATTCATTGCACTCATAAGGTTTCTCTCCAGTATGAATTGTATGATGTCGAGTAAGCTGTGTGTTGAGGCGGAAAACCTTTCCACATTCATTACACGCATAAGGTTTCTCCCCAGTATGAATTCTCTGATGTTCAATAAGGTGTATACTCAGAAAGAAAGCTTTCCCACATTCATTACAAAGATAAGGTTTCTCTTCAATACGAACTGCCTGATGGGAATTACTAGATGGGCAGCTACTGAAAGTTTTTCCCCAATCATGATGTTCATATATTTGTTCTGCAGGATACAGTCTATGATATTCAATAAAGTCTAATTTAGAACTGAAGGATTTCCTATACTCGTTATATTTAGAAAATATTTTCTTAGAGCAGATTCTATTACATGAATTTAGGTCTGAATATAGACTGACATTCTCTCTGCCTTTATGACAGTCTTGGAGATTCCTTCCTACACACATTCTTTGTGGAAAAATGGCTGGCCCATTACTGAAGCTTCTGTCATAGGTGTTACATTCCTGGTCTTGTGCTTTCCTGGGAGCTTTTCGTTGGATGGTTTTTCCTGGCCGAGAAGGTGCCTTCTTACTCTGCTGACTCTTTAACCCTGCATCATATCCCCAGGCTGCTCTGAAGTTATAGACCAAGGAACCGTGCCATCTTGTGGATCTTTTCTGAGATGATGATTCCATAGAAATGTTCAGCTTTGGAACTGATTCCTTGGCTTCAGGACTAGTCTTCCAATCTGAAAGAAAAAAAGTGTAAACATCCCCATGTATTTACATGCCTTACACTTAGATCTTTCTTGTGTCTCCTCCAGGAAAATAAAACCCAGAGTTTAACCTTAACAGGAAGAACAAATAATACCATCTTCTGTTTGTTATAGACATTTATAATTTATATAATCATCATTCACACCGATTCTCAAAACCATTTGTGAGATAAATCAGTTATTATGTTTTTATAAACAAAGAAACTGAGCCTCATTAGTGACTTGGAGATGTGCCCAATGTCACACAACTAATTACTGGCAACAACAGAAATGGAGTTTAAATCAATGGAGTTTAAATCTCCTCTTCCATTCTATTCTAATGAATCTACCCAAGGAACTGAACTGGCTGTAGATAAATATCGAAATAATGTTGAAGGATCATCAATGATAGATGACACTGAGAAGATTCCTGAATTGATTGGGAGGCATGGGCTAGCCTGGATTGCCCTTCAGTTTCTGGGAAAAACTAAGATAATATGATTCTAAATACTCCTTATTCCCAATAAATATATTCCTGAGTCTGAGAAAGGCCACAAAAGGGAGAAGAGAGCTAATTAATCCCATTTCTTTTCCCTCAGATTCTCCTCTGAGGTTTTCCTTTCATTTCCTTTTGTAGAGACCCAGGCTCCTGTTATACACAAGAGAACCCAGTATATGACCAAAAAAAAAAAAGACATAACTGCAGACAATATGTTTTAAGGAATACATATTAATAATTAATTTCATTCTGAATGTTTTAGGGAAACAGCACAAAGGAATGAAAAGATCACTGCTTTAGAATATCTGGGTTGAAATCCCAACTCTCAGATTTATTCCCTGTGACCCTGGGCAAATCACACATTCTCTCCCTAAGGTTTAGTTTCCTCATAAATGAGAAATAAGGCAGTTGGACTATGTAATACCTGAAGTTCCTTCAAGTGCCAGATATATGATCCTACTATCCCAGAATCAAAGAATTTCAAGTTGGAAGGGAAAAGACTCCTCTGCATTTGTCTAAACTACATCAGATACACATTTGTGATCTGCCAAGACAAAGAAACCCTAAACCACTGTGACAACACTCAGAAGCCACTGACTTTAATGCAAACTTGAAAAAGAAATCTGGCTATAACTCCAAAAATGGCCTCTCTGGAGGAACTTAATGCTCCCAGAGGCAGCCCGGTTCAGTTTGGGAAAAGATGAATGATGAAGTGCCATGACTCACTCTTTTGTTCACTTACTTGGACAGTCATTCCTTGGGATGACATCTCCCTCTGTCATCCGAGGTGCTTCACCACGCTCCAGCTGGCAGATCACATCTGGTTTGGAAGCTGCCAGTCCTATTCATTGGAAATGAAAAGGCTGTTGATGGAGGCAACTCAGAATTCATTACTATCCTTTCTACTGTCAGGAAGGCCACCATGGAGATGAATCATAGCCTTCTAAAGAATGTCCTGTATTGTGCTCCTGGGAGATATGAAGAAAGGGATCACAAAGCGAATAGCCTTAGTTCACTGGAACTACTCCCTAATACGGTGCAAAGATTTCACACTTTTAGCACTGAAAATTCCAGGCACAATTTTGGACCTCAGGAAAAGTACAATATCAAGGACAACATAATCAAGCTGCTAAATTTCAGTTTACGAGCAAACATCTCCCTCAGACTAGAAGTTCTCTGAAGGCAGGAACCATTTGTCTTTTTGTCCTCAGGGTCCAACAAAGTATCTTGTATTCAAGGCGAGATTAATCAATGCTTCTTGAATTGTGGAAAAATTTTCCATTTGCGTACAGGTGACATAAAAGTATTAGAGACCTTTGAGTTTTGCCAGCTAAGCTAAACTCACCATTCAACCCCCCAAATAACATTTCCCAAAGGAAGAATCAGACCCTCTCTGAGATAGAATCCCAGGAGGGGCCTGTGGTCCTTACCCAGGCAGACCAGATTCCGATAGTTCTCCAGCATCACCTCTCGGTACAGCTCTTTTTGAGAAGGGACCAGCTGTCCCCACTCGTCTGGGGTAAAGTTCACAGCCACATCCCTGAAAGTCACTGAGCCCTGAAATACCAGATATATAGGTGTCAATCAGGGACTATCCTTCAGTTGGTGGAGACATGGTGGAATAAAAACAGCACAGGTTCTGCAATCAGATGACTTGGTTTCCAAACCTGCTTTGATATTTACAACCTGAGTGACACAGGACAAGTCACTTTAATCTTGGGCCCCAGGTCTCTCATCTCTACAATTTAGAGGGCTATATTACAAAATCATGGAGGAGGCCCTTTTCACCTCTAGATCTATGACCTGAGGATAGTGTACTATAGGGACCACTTCTGACAGTGTTTAAGCTTCAGAGCACTGCTGGAGAAAATCTAGGATGTCACAAGTTAGACTCAGGACAACTTGAGCTGTCATTTCCCTACACATACACCCCAAGATTAATGTGAGCCAGATGTTATGGGATAGACTAAGGACAGTAGAATCTAATTTTGAGCCCAGGGAAAGCAACCTAAAACACAGTTGTGGGTCCTTTGGGCAAGGAGTATATAAGGACCCCCTAGGCCGTAAGACCCTTCTATGCTGTAATCTCAAGGAATTGCCCACAACCTGAGAGACTGACTGGCCCAGGGTCCACAGTCAGTAGTGAACTGATGCTACAATTTGTGGTATGCAAAATGTAAGCATGTATATGTACTGAAAATGAGAGGTTGGAACAAAATGTATTATTATGCATTAGGTGAATCCAAAGGAAAAGATTTTATATCCATACTATGGGTACAAGGAAAATATAACCTCATAATATCAAGTCAAAGAAAACTTCCTAACAGAGTTGTCTAAAAGCAGATGGCGATGACCTTAGGAGGAAGCAGGTTCTCTTTCACTGGAGGTCTTCATGATTTGTGACTCCCAAGGCCAGCATTCTACCCACTCTGCCACCTGGCTGCATAGGTTCTAAATATTGTGGCCAAGGACATAATGTCAAATGAGAAATAGTCCCTGCCTTCAGAAAGCATATGTGTGTGTATGTGTTCATCCGTTGACGAAGAAGACCATGCCATCAGAGAAATAATGACGTGACTTGCACTTGACTTTGAGTAAGGGAGGGCTGTGCAGGTCACCAGCCTCACTTCTCCTCCAGAGCCATCTGGATCCAGTGACCAGATATTCATCAGGATGACTAGAGATGACCCAGGATGAGGCAATTGGGGTTAAGTGACTTGCCCAAGGTCACACAGTTAGGGAGTGTCAAGTGTCTGAGGTGAGATATGAACTCAGGTCCTCCTGACTTCTGCACTGGTGCTCTATCCACTGCACCACCCAGCTGCCCTAGGAAGCATAAAGAATATGTACATATGAAGGCTTTTTCTGCATCTCCTGATGAATCATTTGATTTTTATCACTTTTGCTATTAATATAGTTAATTATATTTATAGTTCTCCTAATACTGAACCAGCACTACATTTCCGGCATAAACCAACCTGGTCATAGTGTATAATCTCTGTGCTATGTTTCTATAGTCTCCTTGCTAATACTTCATTTAAAATTTCTGCATGAAAACTCAGTAGTCAAGATAATTAGCATTTATTAAGTACCTACCATATGCCAAGCATTTTACTAAGCCCTGGAATCAGAAATACTGGTCTCCAGTTTCCTTTCTCCATTCTGATTCTTCCTTGTTTACATAGTAAGACAAGTCAATCAATAAACCTATATTAAGTGCCTACTATGTGTCAGGAACTGTGCTAAGCACTGGGGATACAAAAAGAGACAAAAGACAGTCCCTGTGCTTAAGGAGCTCACAAGCTAAGGGGCAAGACAAGCAAACAAAGATGCACTAACATTGTACAGAGGACAAAGGGAATATGCTAGAATTAGGAGGGGTTGGAAAAGACTTCCTGTAGAAGATTGGGATTTAAAGGAAGCCAGGAAAGGCAGCCGATGAAGAGAGAGAATCCAGGCCAGGGGGACAGCCACAGAGAACACCCGGAACTGAGAGATGGAGGGTCTTGTTTGTAGGATAGCTAAGAATCAATGAAGATGTCATGGAGACTGGAAAGATACGAGGGGGCAGGGTTAGGAAGAGCCTTGAATGCCAGACAGTATTTTGTATTTGATCCTGAAGGCAGTCATTGGAATTTACTGAGTAGGGGGGGTATGCGTGACACGATCAGATCTGTGCTTTAGGAAAAATCACTTTGGTGACTGAATGGAGGATGAACTGGAGAGAGGAGAGACTTGAGGGAGGCAGACACCCCCTTACCTCCCCCACCCCTGCAGCTATTGCCACAGTCCAGGCATAAGATGATAAGGGTTTGCACCAGGAGGGTGGCAGTATTAGAGGAGGGGGCATAGTGGAGATGGCAGAGGTGAAACTGACAGGCTTTGGCAACAGACTGAATATGGGGAGAAGGGGTGGTTACTGTTATTGTTGCGTTTGTCTTGAAGAGGTCCATGACATCAAGAAGATGACAGGACTCACAGTTGTCTTTGATTGGAGGGAGGGAGGGCTGTGCAAGGTCATCAACCTTACTTTCTTCTCCTGAGTCATCAGGTTGGGGCGGGGGGGGGGGCTGATATTCATCAGGATGACTGGATATATCCCAGGAAGCAATGTGAGACCCTGGCCCTTTCAGGATAAGGTCTTATCACATTCTCACTTTGACTGAGATACACCCATTCAATGAATAGGCTTCTTTAAATAGTTAGTCAAAGAATGGCCCCCTTAATAAAAAAATACATCAAACTGGAAAAAGAACCTCAGGGTTCCTGGGTAAAAGAGAAACAATTACTATTTAGCAATTACAATCACTCTGTGCTAGGTGGGTGGGGGCTGGTCCAGTCTATGAGCTCCAGATTGAACTGGGATGAAGTCTTCATCTTTGAGCAAGAAATGTAGCCACTACATGCAGAGGACTTCATACTGGAGGTGGGGGGAGGTTGGGAAGAATGAGGAGTCCCAGATGAGTCTTAGGTTGGGAGCCTGAGGGACAATGAGGATGAGAGTACCCACTACAGTGACAGGGAAGGTAGGAGGGGGAAATTTTGGGAGAAAGTTTAGTTTTGGTCATGTTCAGTTTAGGATGTCCACTGGACATCCAATTCAAGATGTCTGGCAGTTGCATGTTGAAATTGGTGATTAGCAGAGAGATTGAGCAGAACTGGTAGAGTTAAGAATTATCAGCACAGAAATGGGAATGCAATCCATGGGAACTGATGAGATCACCAAGTGAAGTAGTACAGAGAGAGATGGGAAGGCCCAAGATAGAGCCCTGGGGGACACCTGTGGTTACAGGGCATGATCTGGAAGAGGATCCTGCAAAGGAGAGGGGGCAGTGGTCAGAGAGGTAAAAGGAAAACCAGCGGAGAGGGGTGTCCCAACAGCCCGAGAGAAGATAGTGTCAAGGAGCGGACAGTGATAAGTAATGTCAAAGACTACAGAGAGGTCCAGGAGAATGAGGATAAAGAAAAAGTCACTGGAGGTGGCAACTAAGAGATCACTGGTAACTCTGGAGACATCAAGAGATGGATCATTAGGGGTTAAGAGAGTGAGAAGGGAGAAAGTGGAGACCCCTATGGTACCACCTTTTCAAGGAACTCAGCTACAAAGGGTAGAAGAAAATAGAGGAAGATGGTGGGGATGGAAAGATCAAGTGAACTTTTTTCAGGATAGGGGAGGCATGTTTGTAGACAGCAGGGAATGAGCCAGAAGGGAGGGAGATTGAACGTGAGTGGGGATGACTGCTCTGTCAGAGGGGTTGCAATGAAATGAGATCGCAGGTACAGATACAGGGAATAGCTTTGGGAGGGAGTAAGGCCTCTTCATCCCCTAAGTAAGGTAGAGGATGCACTGGTGACAGGAGATGAAGAAGGGAGAAGAGAAGCTCTTGGTGAAAGGTTTCAATTTTTTTCTGTAAAATATGGGTCAAGGTTCCCAGCTGAGAGAACTGGGGGAGATTGAGAAGGGATGAAAAGGTTTGGAAGAGCCACTGTGGATATGGGAGAATAAGTAGATAAAGGAGTAAAGTAGGATTGCCGAGCAGCAGTGAGGGTCCAGTTGAGTTTGTAGAATATACATCTGTATGACAGAAGAAATATGGTAAGAAATTTTATTTTTCTTTTCAAACAGCTAATATAAGATGGCAATAAATTAATATTAAATATATTTTAGAATATGCCTGTAAATTCAGCCGGGTATGGGATTATTTTTTCTTTGGTTGATAGATTGATAGATGGCTTATTCAATTTCTTTTCTGAGATTGGATCGAGGACATTTGTTTTTCACATGATCAGGATAACATTAGATTGTTTCAAATCTCCTCCTGTGGCTCATCAGGACTGGGCAAGCTGTCCTATCTGTCAGACACAAAACACTACAAAGGTCACCCATTACGGGGGCACCGTCCATAAACACACACTGATTTTATTCAAAGGCCAAAATGCCTTTGTAACTGTTTACATTCAAAACAGACTGATGCCTTCTCTCCTAAGAAAGCAGGCGCTGTTTGCAGCGTGCTGTAACAGGCTATAGTTACTGAAAGGTTTTTAAAGGGGTTCATTCCTAGACTTAGTATCCCTTTGCTTACCAACAGGGACAGAGGACTTCTCTGACAGGACAGACTACAAAGGAAGTCAGCAAGACTTTGCACGCTTGGCGCCTTTTTACTGTCCACTTCCCATGGAGTCTGCTGGGACAGCCCAGAGAAGAGGAGGGTTTATGTTGAGAATGGACGTCAGTGGCCAGAGGCGCTGATCTTATAAGCAAGAGGTGGAAGGGCCAAAGGCTGACTGGCTCTTCTCCACCTGAAATGAGTAGGCACACCCATGGGACTTCCCATCTATCCCTGTCTCAGGCCAGCTATTTCAGCAAAAACTAGTTGATGGTACTTTTGAATTACTGAACATAAAAATGTGCACTGCCTTCCTCAGACCCAGAGGGGTAGCACAGTGCCACATGGCCTGGGAAATGAAGCTACTCAGCAGCCAAGATCCTGGCAAACCCCTCAGCACTAGCCCTGAAGGCAAGGGCCAAGACCTCCCAGTGTGGAAGAAGATATCACCCCCACAGTGAAAGCATCCCACCAAGAAAAACAGACAAATCTGGGGGAAGACAAGTACCCACACTGAAGAGGACAGTCACCTCACTCCCTAAGCCTGCTTCCCCAAGTGGACAAACTTGATTATGCGAATTCCTCAGGAATATGATCTGGATTTTTTTAGGCTCTTCATCAGTCAGAATTAAGCAGTCATAAAGAGAAAAGTGACTTTTTTTTTCTTGGCAAAGACCAACATCTGTTGGGAATGAAATCAGTGCTTGCCTCCAGCCATGATGCCAATCAGCTAACGACGACCTCAAGGATTCTTCTTAAGGTCGGAGCATTCTTCTACCTCTGACCCCTTAGGAGGTGGCAGCTCCGGGGTGCGCAAACCTTGACCATGTTTAGACCCTCACTGTAACAAACTAAGTCACGTGGTTTCTGCCCATCCTGTTGGAATCGCTCTGCAGGGGATGCCGTATAGATTAGCAGCTGATGTTTACCCAATCCCTCAAGTCACTCAAGGACTTGTATTGTTTGGTAAATGAACCAACTACTGGATATTTTGTACGCTGGCAGCAGAGCACTTATCCCAGCAGGTCACAGTGACCGTAAATCTACTTTGACCAACTATTACTCTATTACCAAAGGAATTTTTTTACCTATGTTTTAAGGTGTTTTCCCCCCAAAGTTACCAATGTGTCTTTGGCAACTACGCCGACCCTGGCTATGTCCTAACTGGTCAACTTTGTACTAAAGATAGTACTAGAGCAGTTCTAGGAGAAAAGCTCTCCAGTTTTCAAGAGGATACATTATAGAAATAAAAGAGCAGTCTCTAAGGGAGCTAAGCTTAGCAGCAGATAACTTTCACCTCATGGACTTGTCAGAGCTTTTGAAGAAATCTCAGCTCCTGGAACAAGAAAACAATGATGTCATTTCTTCCCTAGACAAGAACAATCCAGCAGCAAGAAATGGTCGTTGGGACACTGGTCCTTCAGAACCCAAGAGCTAGCTACTGAGGGCAGAAAACAGGCCCTGAGGGGGAAAGAATGTTCTCCCCACACTCCAGACTCATCTAAGCACAGTTCTCATTGGTCTCTTCACATCAAAGGAGTGTCAGATCTCCCCAAGACTGACCAGTGCAATCTAAATCTCAGTACGGTTCTATTGGGGGTCCCTTGGTTCCATCAGCATATACGGACTCTTATTTTTACTTTGTGAGATCCGGTCAGGCTCAAACTCTGACTTATAATCAAAGAAAGCTTACTTTTGTCCCATGAAGCAAAACACAGTATATACTCTGAAATATGTGAAATAAGAGTTTAGAGACAATGAAATCAGGTCTTGTTCAAATTGAAACTAGAAATGTCCTGGCTGGGCCGAAGAGACAAAAAACAATAGACTATGGAAATAGGATACAGCCTTATATTTATAGGCAAATGGAAACTTAGGAAAGCTGAACTGACAAGTGCTTGAGGCAAAAAGGAGCTCCCATTTGTCAGGGAGAATGGACGCAGATATCAGCAGGCAGCACAAAATGTATTTTGTTATGTGACCAGACACAGTTGGGCTTGTGCTACTGGCCCGGTCCTTCCAGTCAGTAAAACTTTAATCTCAGCTTAGAGGCCCTGAGGTTGAATGTTGTGAGTTAACGCCACAAATGTAACACTGACCTGTTTCTGCTTATAGGCCCTATTCTTGATTTGCAACTTTAATGGAAGTCTGCAGCTCAAGGAAACTGCTAAGAATTCTGGGGCAGCTGGAAGGAGTATCCAAGTCCAAGACCTTCTGTGCCCAACCTGGGACTCTCAGTGAGGAAAGCGAAGTTGGTCAGGTCATTGCCCTCAAAGCAGCTGTTTGATCTAACTAATAAATATTGTTTTGAACAGATCTGGTCCCTAAGCACCCGGCTGAGTGACTGGTGATCAACGCAACACTGCCAGAAGCCATCAGTAGCCCTGAAGCCTCAGCAACGTCACCTGTGGGAATCAAACACTTGTTGGACAGTGTGCCCAAGGCTCTGGGGAAAATACTGAGACTTTCCCTACCACGTTATCTCAGATGCTTCTGAACTAAATTGTGTCCTTTGGCTGACTGGTAAATGAAAAACATTGGCTGGGATTCTTGAGCTGGGATTCTGAGTAGACAAAGGCCCACAGAAAACCCCAGACTTGGGATTCAAGATCCGAGGGACCCAATGTGTGAGCTGCCAACCGTCCCCAGAGGCTACATTATTACAGACTGATCTGCATGCCTCTCTACTTGAAGCACAGTGGATTTGACTGCCTTGGTAAGTGAGTTACCAGGGATGGGGCGGTGGAGCTGGGTTCAAGTGCTGCCTCTCACCCCTTCTGGTTCTCAGTCTCCTTATCTATAAAATAAAGGCTAGACTAGATGACCCACACCGTCCCTCCCAGCTCTAAATCTACGTCCCATGAAGCCATCATTTCCAACCTGATATTGCTTTCCTCTTCTGTTATGTGACTTGTGAGGTCCTTTAGGTCCTTTCCAGCTATGCCCCAAAGCTTCACCAGGGCCCTTCACCAAAGGGCCAGGACCTCCTGAATTACTGCCTTGAAGGCGGCAAGGTGTGCACACTCTGAGGACCCTGCTGCCAACGTAGGGAGTAGGAAACTGCCACTTACCTGGTGGGCCCTGGCTGTCAGGAACACAAGGGCCATTCCTGACCCCAGGAAACTCACTCCTCTTGGGAAGGGCCGTCTACGGAAGGCAGGTCTGAGAAGGAAAAACGATCCATGAATGGGCTTTGTGCTGCCTAGAGGCTTCCTGAGAGGTTGGTGACCTATGCCCACACACCATAAGGCACTGAGGATACAGTCAAACAGTAAACATTCGTTAAATGCCTACTATGTGCAGACACTGAGCTAAGCACAAGGGATACAAAAAGAGGCAAAAGAGAGTCCCTGCCCTCAGAGAGCTCACAGTCCTATGGGGGAGACCATCAACATGCACAAACCAACTAGACACAGGATAAATGGAAATAACTAATAGTGGTTAGGAAAGGTGAGACTGTAGAGGAAGCCAGGGAAGGAGAGCATTCCAGAGAGAATGGCTGGGGCGGAGAGCTGGCGGGCTTGCTGGTCGACTGCCAGGAAGCAATGCCACTGGATTGAAGAGTGTGTAGTGGGGAGCAAAGATGCCTGGAAAGGCAGGAGGGGTGGGCTCTGAACAGCAGACAGGATTTTCTATTTGGTCTTGCAGGGCCCAGGGAGCCCAGTGGAATCACTGGTGGCTGAATGGAGGATGGATTGCAGTGGCAGTCAGACCGCCTGCCCAGCTGCCACTGCAATATTCTAGGTGTGAGGTGAAGAGGGCCTGCACCAGGACGGGGGCAGGGAGAGGATGCAATGGTGAAAGAGACAGGCCTTGGCATCATACTGGATATAGGAAGAGAGAGATAGTGAGGAATTGTGGGCCTTGGGAATGGGGAGGGTGGTGTTATCCTCTATAATAATAGAGAAAGGAGGAGGGGAGGGTCTGGGGGAAAGATGATGAGTCCTGTCTAAGGGTCCAGCGGAAACCCAGGCCATTAGAGATGTGAGATTGGATCTAGGAAAAAGATGGGAATTGGAGAGACGGTCATTACATTGTGAGAGCTGAAGAGATCTTAAGTGAAGTAAGAGAAGAGGGCCCAGGACAGGCTCCTGAGGGACACCTACAGCCGGAGGGCATGGTCTGGATGAGAATTCAGCCAAGGGCACCAGGAGCGGTGGGACTGGGAGCAGAAGGGGCAGGTTCAGGGTCCGAGGGCAGGGCCGGCCTTTCGCCTCTTTGTACTCCAGGTGCTTAGTAATGTTTACAGATGAATAGTGTCAAAGGCTGCTGAGGTTAGGAAGACTGAGGGCTGAGAAAGGTCGGGGGCACTTGGGTGGTGGGTGAGGCTGGCGCTGAGACCCGGAGGCGTCTCGGTCTTTGCTGAGGGTTCGTTTGTCCACAGAGGGCAGTTGCCTGGGCCGGAGGGGGCAGGGAGCATTCTTTCCGTAAGGGAATGGAGGATATTTCAGAATACGAGGACAGGACAAACTGCTTCACCCCTCAGGGCCTCGGGCCAAGCGGGAGATCTCCCGTGCCCGAGAAAGGGATTCCGCACCAGCGAGTCCGAGGAGAGGCGGGCTGCCAGCGCCGCTGACGCCAAGTGCCAGGGGTCTAAGCTTCCTCCTTGGGAAGTGAGGGTCCGCAGGCGGCTGGGGGCCATCCTGGGGCAGGACCAAGCGGGGCTGTGCTGTGCCCGGGCAGAGAGGAGGAGGAGGGAGGAGGGCGAGAAGGAGCCGGGAGATGGGTCGAGGCAGAGCTGCGGGCTGCCGCTGGGGCAAGGGACGGGGCTGAGAGGGGCAGGAGGGGGCGGGGCCGGGAGGGGAGGTGAGTGGAGGGGGCGGGGCCATGAGGGGGCGGGGCCAGGGAGGTGACTGGAGGGGCGGGGCCAGGGGGTGGGGCCGGGAGGGGAACCCAGGGTCCGGCCCGGCTGGGAGGGGCGGGGCCTGGAGGGGAGGTGCCCACGGCTCTCAGACCCGGGTCAGCACTGGCAGAGGTGCGCGGCACTGTCGGGGGGCGGCCTATGAGAAGGGAAAACGGAGAGCAGGGCCGGCCCCCCGAACCCCCCGCCGCGATCTTGGAACCCGGGCACAAAATTCGGGCGGCTTCTTTACGAAGCCGACTGGTCCCACAAGCGGTCAAACTTACGCTACCACAGAAATCTAGAAAAAGCTGGTAAAGAGATAAAATGGGATCCCCGAGGTCACCGATCTAGCCTAACTATTTATTAACGTATACAACTGACAGGGGAAAAAGGCTCAGACCGTAACCGGGATGACCGGGAGACAGCACATGGGGGGCAGTCATGAAGACCAGCCTCATGGAGCCCCGGGGGTCCCCGCGCTCGGTGCCCGGCTCTGACGGGGGGTGCCATGGGGGGGGCTTCTCCCCTCACCTCGGGGAGGGCTCGGCCATCACAGCGGGGGAGGGGAGCCGGGGGTGTCGGCCCGCCCCTGGATGGGGGAGGGGGCAGCAAAAAATTATCCTCGCGGCACCGCCCCCCCGACTGGGGTGGGGGGATGACAGGAAGAGAAACTGAGGCTGAGGGTCTGGGGGAGCGGATCTGCCCCGGCTGGAACGAGGGCGGGACGAAGGGGAAGGGCCTGGGGAGGGGGCAATGAGCGGGACCCCCCAGGTGGAGGCCTGGGGCCCAGAGGTCCCCTAGGGTCCGAGTCCGGCACTCACTCACCCCGGGGGACCCTCCTGAGAGGCGGCCTGGAAGCTTCAGGCGACGGGCCTCAGGATGCCGAACAGGAAACGGAAGTGACGTAAGGCGCCCTCCAGGCCCGCCCGGACCTGTCGTTCATCGTTTCTGGAACTTTTACTGGCAATGTCTCACGGGAAATGTAGTCTGGCAGCCAGGGCGACTTGTGCGCATGCCATGGATTCCCGGCAGGAAAAAAAATCCCTTGGTCCCGCCCCTTGGTCACGTGGACGTCCAGGCCCTTGCCCCACCCCCACCCCCCTCCGGAGGCGGCTACTCCCCCTAACGGAGCTCTTCCATATTTGGGGCTGGAGACGCCCTCCCCCCACCCATGGCTTCTCTCTTTACCTCTGGAGCCCGGCCCCCTCTGCCCCCCCAGCAAGCACTGATTAAGCGCCTACTGTGAACTGCGAAAGTAAAGAAGGGCGGGAAACACCTGGGGGAGAGGGAGCGGCCCGAGTTCAAATCCAGCGCAGAATCTTGTTGGCAGAGGACCCTGAGCCTGGGGCCTCCCACCGCCTGCCTCAGTTTCCCCCAGAGTGGTTGTGAGGACCAGATGAGACTACGAAGCGCCAGCCCTCCAAAGTTAGCTGTTATTGTAATAGTGATTATTATCTTAAACTCCGTGGACAGCGTGCCTCAGTTTACCCCTGGCTCTCGTCTCGCTGGGGGCGGATGAGGTTGCCTCTGGCACTGAAGGAAGATGGGATTTGGGGCTGCTCTCGGAGGCCTCCAGGGACGGCAGGGTGGCGGTGTCGGGGAAGGGCCCCTGCGCTCCAGGTCGCACGCAGCTTCGCCCGGAGGAAGCCTGGGAGGCAGGACCCGGGTCCCAGCCCCGTCACCCCCATCCGTGCAGACCGCGTGGCCTTCCGAGTCTTCCGCCTCTGCGGCTGCTCCCCTGCAGATACCTGCTCGCCCGACGCCCCAGCTCGCCCGCCGCTCCTTCAAGTCTTCTCTCAGGCCCCACAGCTGCCAGGCAGGGGATCTAAGGTCCCCTGGCTCCTGGACCCGTGGAGAGGGCGAACCTGGATCCAGAAAAACCAAACCGAACCAAAAACCCTCATTGTTCTCAGTTGGGAATGTAGGTAACAAACCGTTATTATAAGGAGGGATTCTTAGGTTTTCTCAGAGGGCTCTGCTGCTAAATCAAGCCCATGTAAGTCTGTGTACCTGGCTGTTTGCCTAGTTATACTAGCTAGCACTTTGCAGATACCTCACTTGATCCTTACCAGGACTCTGGGAGAATGCTATGATTATCTCCATTTTACAGTTGAGGAAACTGAGGTAAATACAGATTACAGGACTTGCCTAGGGTCATGCCCTAAGTAAACGTCTGAGGTCACATTTGAACTGAAAACCTGAAAAGTTGGTTAAAGAAAAGGCAACAGGCTAAAGGCATACATTTTATGATTTAATTAATTAATTAAACAATTCCCTATTAAAGAAAATGGTAACAGAATGCACTATGGAGTCAGAAAAATATTCTGACTACCCGGTAGAGAAATCTTTTGGCTGATGTACATTTTACCGTGAGAAAGGAACTCTCTTAGTGGAACAAATCATAAATTTAGTAAGACAAGACAATTAACCCAGTAGATTCCAAGCTGTGTGAATTTCTTCTCTGTAGCATATGTCTCTGTGACATGATAAGGAGAAAATCCCACCACTCCGGTGACAGACATCCTGCTGACACAGGAAAGGGTACCTTGAACAAAGATTCAACTGAAATTACAACCCAGGACATCTGTGTTTTTCCTTATTACTAAGATGCCAGGAAAAGGGTCTCCTAAGGAACATAACTAAGTCAGCCCTATCTGCTTTGCTGACAGGCATTTTCTGAGTTTACTTAAGATGACAAAGGAGATTATTGGGTCCAGACTCTTCTTAATTCAAGCTTTGGCCCTTATTAAAGTCCAAAATTTATATTAAATATTATCAGAACTCTGGTCTTTCTAGTTCCAGGTTCAGCAGTCAGGGTGCTGTGCCAATGGGGAAATGTAAATAATTAATACATACAAAGTACTATACACAGAGAAAATGGGAGACAATCTCTGGGGAGAAGGCACTGGCAGTTGTCAGGACCCAGAATAGGTGGATTTTGAGCCAAATCTCAAAGGAACCCAGGAAAGCCAAGAGGTGATGGTCAGGAGGAAGGGCACTGGAGGCACAAACACCTGGTACAAAGACATTGATGCGGAGGTGGAGTTTGGTGCAAGAGGAACAGAGAGAAGACCAGGCTGGGGAAGTGGTAGAGTTCTTGGAGGAGAGGAAGGAAACTAGGGAGGTTGGAAGGGACCGGTGATGAAGACCCTCAAATGACAGGTGATGTTTTATTTGAACCTGGAGGTGATGGACTGAGAAGGGAGCAGCACCGTCACACTGCCCTTTAGGCTGAGTGAAGGACGGATTCAAATGAAGATGGTCCTGAGGGCATCTTCCTAGGTGGTTGCCTGGCTCTGGCTTCTGTCCTACTATGTGCAAAGATGAAGCTTGTACTGAGAGCTCCCAAAGTTAGGTGAGCTGAGGGGAGGTTGGTTCACTGGCCTGTTCTGAACTCTGCTAGGTCCTAATCCAAGATTGGATCTGTCAGCTTGTCCTTAGCACAGTGGGAGGCTAATCAATAAATTTATTCCCTTAAAATCAGGGGAGAAAAACTCAAGTGGTTAATTTGTTCAAGGAAAAGACTGAAAAAAGTACAGCAATGACTGCCAGCCCCTCCCTCCCCCCCGGTAATGGGGGTCTTGGGCTCCCTAGCCTTTGGAAGAAGGATGATTCTTGTCAACATGTTAGAAATAAAAGGCATTTTGTCCCTCTTTGGTCACTTTTGTACTGCTTAGATTCAAGTTTTATGAAGTCAAATCAAAAGAATGGAAAACTGAAGACCAGCTTTGCCCCTAGAGGTCCCTAATTTAAAATGCAGGGTGTTACATACCATTGGGGCCATTGCCAACGTGGCAAGTTTGAAATAGTGTTGAGCTTAAAATGTGCTTACGATATGTTTGATCACGACATTTTGGGATATTTTTCAGATTTTGGTTCAACAGGGCTGCAGATACTGACAATTTTCATTTTGATGAAATTGTCACACAGAAAAACCCACAGAGAAATGCATTTCTTTGTGAAAAATAAGTGAATAAAATTGCTTACTGAAAAAATAAATTTATCAAAGACTAACACTGCAACATACCTGCCGCCAGAGAGGTGATTAATTTGACAATCAGTGAATTACACATCTTTTCATGGCCAATGCAACAAGAGGTTTTGTTGTTTATTTGAGTGTTTGGAACACGTCTGGCTTTTGAGTCTGGCAAGGCTGTTTTTACATTTTTGAGGCTACAAGTTCTGTCTGTGAAGGCAAGTTTTGTTTTGGTTTTTGTTGTTTGTGTCCCCTCCCCCCCATAACACCAACTATTTCTTGGGATTTGGGATTTGGGAGGAGATACCCAGTTCAAAAGACATGGAGGATAGCCAATGTGGCAAGAATTTTTTCTGCTTCATTAAAGGTTGGCTTTAAGTTTGATGGGAGAACTTTTAGAATATTTCTGATGTTTATTCCTCAGGGTTGGACCTTTGTAGGAAAGCACCATTTTGAACAGGTCACCCACAAAATGGAGAAATGCATTTCTTTGTAAAAAGAAAGGAACAGTTTTTTTATGGACAAAAAGAATACAAATTTCTATTTGTTTTAATAAATCAATTCATTTGATCAAAGAAATCAATTTGCTAAATAAATAAATGTATTCGTTTAAAATCAGAAATAATTGGCTTCATGGCTCAAAGAGAAGATTGAAGGAAGTGCAGCAATGCTAGTTACCTGAGTCATGGGCATCTTGAGCCCCCATAGGTGCAGCACTACGATGGTTGCTGGTAAGTGCCCAAGAATCATGGTGGGAAATGTGTCCCTTTTCTAGCATTTTTTGTGCCTCTTAGTAGGAGGATTTTTGTTCCATGGGTTTGTGGAGGAAGAGCATGTGTTTGCTCTGGGACATGTTGAGTTTAAAATGTCTTTGAGACGTTGCTGTCATAGTAACACAGCACAATAAATCCTTGTTGACTGACAGACTAACAGGTGATCACCACCATGAGGCAAAAAGGAGAAAGACAGTAGTATACATTCCATCACAACTGTGGAAGACATGGCCATACACAGGCTAGATTTACTCCTAAGGAGGATGTGGTTTTGGTGTTAGAGAAGCTGAAAGCTATCAAGAAATGAATGAAAGAATAAACATCTATTAAGTATTTACTATGCGAGCAGCTAAGTGGTACAGTGGATAGAAAGCCAGGTCTGGAGTCAGGAAGACTCACCTTCCTGAGTTCAAATCTGGCCTCAGACTCATACTAGCTGTGTGACCCTGGGCAAGTCACTTCACCCTGTTTGCCTCAGTCTCCTCATCTGTAAAATGAACTAGAGAAGAAAATGGCAAACCGCTCCAGTATATGCACCAAGAAAAATCCCAATTAGGGCAGGAAGAGCTGGACACGACTGAAACAATTGAAAAAGTATGCCAGGCACTGTGCCAAGGACTACAGATACAAATATAAAGCAGTGACTGCCCTGCCTTCAAGCAACTTATGTTCTGATAGGGGAAACAACACCCACTGAAGAGGGATGATTAAGAAGGCAGCATTTGGGTCCAGAAAGTCACATGATGGTGAGTGGGGCAATGACAGGCAATTGATATATTTGATCCTGGTTCTTGGGGTGGGTGAGGGCAAATCTAGATGGTAACTGAGGAAAGGGTCATGGAAGCAAAGGAAGCTTCTCCCTGGAGCCAAAGGAGACCAGCACAATGTCATCATCACTTCGTTCTTAGTCTTCTGCCCCTGAACTCTATTTCCCTGCATGGAGATGACAGTGAAGAGGGAGGACTTGGGATAATGGGAAACAATGAAGAGCAAGATGCTGATGGGGCACTTGGGTGCATGTACTTGGGTCCCAATCCTAAAATTACATTTCTCTTTAAAAATCGCATTTCTCCCTAGCCTCAAAACACTGTCCCAGGCAGTTTCTCCCCAGCCCAAGGACACAGCCTGCTCCAGCAACAACCGTTATCTCCCTTCCTGATACAGCAGCCAATTATACCTATAGAACTTACTAATCTGAACAAGCTGTGTCCTAACTGAATGTTCTGTGCACTAGGTCATAACAACATTTACTACTCATTGACCCCTCATTTGTATCCCAGACTTAGACATCTGTATACTCCATTACATTTATCTTGTCTAACAAGACATTGATGAGAGCAGCCTGGTATTCCTGAGTCAGTCCTGAACACTAGTTGACTTAGTGATGTTTCAGGCCCAAAAACCACACCTCCACATAGCCCTCCTTGGGCTATTTCCTAATGAAGTAAAATACTCAGTAAATCTCAGTAAAATACCTACACAGTAGATACTAAAAGTGCATGTTCCTTTAAGAACTAACCACTCTCTAATCCCACCCAAATCACCCAGTCATCACATTTGGCACCTGTTATAGTACAGAATATACTACGTTGTTCAAATGCAAAATGTACACTTGCCAAAGAGATTATTTTTTGGAGAACTTGCACGGGGAAAGCGATCATATGGTGGCCAGAAGAAATGATACGAGGACATTATCAAGGTCTCTCTCAAGAACTTTGGATTTGACTGTGCAACATGGGAGACACTGGCACAGGACTGCTCAGCATGGCATGCCCACATCAGAAAGGGTGCTGTGCTCTTTGAGCAAAGCAGAATTGAGACAGCACAAAGTGAATGTAGGATGCACAGATTCGGGATAGCCACCCCAAGCATTCACACGGACTATCTGTGCCCAAACTGTGGTAGAGCATTCCAAGCTCACATTGGTCTGATCAGCCACAGTCAGACACACTGAAATTTCACTTTACAATGGTGGTGTCATTTTGGTCCTCTTCCAAGATGAAGGACAACAACCAACCAACTATAGAATATGCTATATAAACTTTGACTGTACCCCTCTAAAGTTGCAGCTTCCCTAAGAACCCTTGCTGGCTGAAAAGCAGAATAAATCTTTACCTTGACCTCAAGAATGCTTGAGTCCACGAATTCATTCCAGGTGACCTGCCCCTGGGCCTCCCATCTTTGAAGGATTTCAGAATTTCATCCAACCCATCCCCCTTTCCAACCCTCATCAGCACCATCATGCCCTAGTTACTCTAGAAGAGGCATCTGGAAAAATTCCTTTATCCTCTTTCAAAGGGAGGACTTATGAAAAAAAAATTACTTCTATCTGGGATACATCAAGATGAGCTTGAAATTTTCCAAGGAAGTTGTCGGTGTCAAGAGGACAAAAGACAACATTGCCTTGCTATGTCCACATCTGCCACCTATCTGTGGATGGAACAAATTTCCAATGTGTTCAAGATATTAATAAGATACTGCAAAAAAACCAAACTGGAACCCAGTCCCTGCACAGCTTCACCATTCTTGAAGCCTATGTACATGTTTCCTGGAAAACAGACTGGTGAAAATGAACACCACAAGAACATTGGCTCTTAAACACAGAAGTGGATCCCAAGAAATTAGACTGGAAATTAGATTCTTCAGCCCCAGAAGAATGAAAGGATTGACTGAGACAGAAGTTAATCAGGATGATACCTGTGTTCTTGCTGCATTGGTGGGATTTAGGTGGTGCCCAAGCAGCAACCCCCAACGTCCAGATTACCAAGTGCCAATTGTTCTGAGAACTATCTAGAACAATTCCTTTGTTGGATGACCTGAAGGATCTGTTGGCCAGTGGCATCTTCACGGGGTCCAGTAGCCTGAATATATCACTTATAGCAGTGGTACAAAAGAATAGAAAAGAATGTCTTGGACTTTTAAAAAACAACCCAAGTGGACCAGTGTGGAATACTGTAGGGAGCCGTTGAGGATTACAACAGTTCCATGAGTTCATGATGGCCTGATAAGCCCACTCTATTGTGCTAACGGAGCAAAAGTTGTTGGTTGGGCCCTCCAGGATCTCATACAATAGCCCCAAGGCTTTCGGGTCTTAGGTAAACATCTTAGTATTTGACAAACATCTGGAGGCAGTCATTGGGACGTGCGTTTGTCAATGAAAGAAGATTGGTGAAAGTAATCACAGCACGAGCTTGCCACGAGTATGGAACTTACGGCTGCACAGCGTATAAGACTTGTACTTGTTAATAATAAACGGAGCTTGTAACATCTCTGTCTCCCGCCTCATCACTGCGTGGCTGAGAACGAGACGTCCCGCGGGTCGGGGTCTCTCCACTGAGCTGGCCATAATAGAATACTATTGTGCTATAAGAAAAGGTGAGCTGGTTGACTTTTTAGAAATCATGGACAATTTTGCACGAAATGATCAGAACAAGAGAACGCTGTATATGTAACAGCAATATTGTTCAAACAACTGTGAACAACTAAGTTATTTTGTATAGTATATTCAAATCAACTACAAAGGACCCATGAAGGAAGATGCTATCCACCTCCAGAGAAAGAACTGATAGCTAAAAGTGTGTATAATATGATTTTATACTCACACACACCCATCTGTGTCTAATGGTGGTCTCTCATGTGGAATGGGGAGGTGTGATGGGAGTTAAAAATCTTCCCCTCCCATTGACAGGCCTCAATGGGGCTATTGAGGGAGGCTTGTTTTATATGAAGGTCCATTAGCTGATTGCTAATGAGGTGCTGGATCACCAGGGGTTGTGCCCTCCAGCTCTGAAAAGAATACATGTGTATGTATATGTATATGTGTGTGTGTGTGTGTGTGTGTGTATATATATATATATATATACGCACGCACACACACTCTGAAGTGAGGTTTTGTTTTGGGACTTAGTTTTTGGAAGAAGGTTTGCATGCCAGATGAAACTTTGGGCAGCCATTTTAAGGCACCCAATCCCCTCCCTGCTTTTGAAAATCCAGATGTTAGGGCTTCTCTGTCTGGTAATGATGTACGTACTGCCTATGGTCAGACAATCTATAGGAGGGAGGGAGAAAAAAGTGCACTGCAGAGAACAAAACTTAGCATAGGAAAGCAGAGTGCCTCTGAAAATTATTTGTAGTATTTATTTCATAGTTTTTCCAAAAAAGTAAAGTGTGAAATGGAGATAGATAGTTTCATAACGAGTCCTCTTTTTTTGTGTGCTGTGTAGATGGAAATTTTTTCCTTTTGTTTTTAAGTTCAAAATGAATGATTCTTTAAATCAATGAAAGATGAACAAGCTACAACCACACTCAACCCAACCCAAAGTGCATCATTAGACCACACCAAGAGCTCAAGCTACATGGTGTTAGCGATTAGCAGTCAGTGGTTCATAGTGTCAGGACTACAGTGGCTATTACCAGCTTCCAAAGACAGAATAAGACAAAGGGAAAACTGCTTTCATTTGCACACTTACATTTGACTAGTTTGAGAAAATGCCACCATGACATTTTAGGTAGCACTTGCCCCTTTCCAGAAACTGATCAAGAAACTAGTTGTAGACAAGAACTTGGTTCCTGGTTGGGTAATTGCGAATGTTGGTGTGCTTCGTGACAGTATCTTTAGGAGAAACACTGGAAAAACTGGAAAAGGAAAGACTGATGAAATTCTTAAGAGAAGGTGGTATAACATCAACAAGTTAATGATTTTTCAGAGCATGAGGGTCACAAAGTATCTCAACAAGATATGAGGAATAGTCTAAAGAAGACAGAAGTGATCCTTGGTTCCTTCTACAGACCTTTTGAGAATTAAGAATGTTTTTTAGAATTTACAAGAGCTGCAAATTTAAGATCTTTGCTGACATTGGGAAACTACTGAATGACCTCACTGAAGCGCATGATTGAAGAGACTGAAACACCAAAGAGTAGGAAATACAAAGTTGCCTTCAAACTCACAAAGCCCTTTGAGGACGGACGAGTAGACAAACTCAGCTGCCTCACACCTGCACCAATGTGGGTCCTGCTGGGTCCAACTTAGCGTTTGGTCCTGCATGCAGATACCAGCCTGGAGGAGCTGTGAGCAGTCCTGTGCCAGGACAGTGATAACCACCAGGAACCAGGTGTATCTGCCCTCATCGCCCCATACAACCTGAAAGATTTTTTGGCTTTGAAGTGGTTCAGTGTGGACTGAGTCTGTGTGGATGGAGTCAAGGTGCAACTTTGTACTAACAATAATGACATATTTTGTCCAGTGTCAAGTTAGAGGCTTCTCACCAGAGATGTGTCCATCTCTAGCACTAGCCAGCTATGGATGCCCCAGAAACTGCCTGAGACTGGAAAGACAGAAGCAGACGCTGGGGCCCTCAGCGTGACAACAGAGTGAAGACTATCTGGGATACCCGGAGGCTAGACTGCAAGCATATGGCAGCACAGACCTCCCTCAGGCAGCCCATCAGCTGCATAGGGGAATCATATTTCATAGAAAAAACCTTTTTCTGCCTTATGTGTAAGGAAGACTGGTAATGGACAACGGGGAGTGATACAATCCCAGGAGCAGCCCTGGATGGGAATCCGCTCAAGTTCCGACTGTCACACAGCAACTACATTATAGTGTCACCCATCCCCCACATGGTGCCAGGAAGAAGGAGCTCTTCAGGATATCCATGTTATAGGATGATTGAGTTGAGAGGAGCCAAGAGAAGAAGGAATAGGTTTTTACTGGCCCAGCCCGGTTGTAGATGTCACTAAAAAATGTCACACTATGTGTGAAGAATGTTCTTCATGCTGGGAGAACATGAGCCCTCGGAATCCACAGGACTTGTCTGCATTTCCTTTTTATTACGGGAAGGACATTGTAAGAATATGTGTTACTTGATTATGACTGACATCTTCACTGGGAACATTTGAGTTTATTAAGCCTGGCTCAGTACCTGTGTGTCTGGCTGGAAGCCTCTGTGGTCACCTAATACCTGATTCCGAAGTTGTCTTGGTGAAGACCCCGGTCAGGCAGGCTTTGGCCCTGAGCTCTGTGGCTCTGGGCATGGCAGAGGTCTCTGGTGGCTGTGTGTTCAAGAACTGACTTCAGTGAAACAGCGTTTGCCATATTTGTCTATGAGGAACTCCACTGAGCTCGTGTTTGTGGATCCCCCCTGCTCATCTCATTTGACTGAATTGTGGGTCAGGTAGCTTCAAAGCTGGGGTTCAAATGGGCAGTGGAGGCAATCTCCATCACCTTCTGTGCTTCCATTGGATGAAGCAATCTTGCTCACAGAGGGGCAGAACCCTCCTGGACTGCTCCCCGGAATTTGCTCTTTGATGTGATGTGGTTTTTCAGTGAAGCTGAGAGAGACAGAGAAAAAGAGACAGAGAGGCAGAGAGAAGGGAGACAGAGAGAGAGACAGACAAAGACAGAGAAAGAAAGACAGAGAGACAAAGAGAGAGGAGGGAGAGGGACAGAAAGAGAGGTGGGGAAAGAGAGGGGGGAGAGGAGGAGAAATGGGGGGGAGTGAGAGAGAGAGAGAGAGAGAGAGAGAGAGAGAGAGAGAGAGAGAGAGAGAGAGAGAGAGAAGGAAAGGGGGGAAACAGGGAGATAAATAGATAAGACATTCATTCAACACTTTCTCTGTGCCAGGTACTATACCAGGGGGTACGATACAACAGAGTAAGACCAGTCATGTCTGACTCTGTGACCCCATTTGGAGTTTTCTTGGCAGTGATACTGGAGGGGTTCACCATTTCCTTCTCCTGTTCATTTTACAGATGAGGAAACTGAGGCAGAGTGAAGTGACTTGTCTAGGGTCACACAGCTGGTGAGTGTCTGAGGCCAGATTTAAACTCAGGAAGATGAGTCTTGCTGACTCCAGGCCCAGCCCTCTATCCACTGTGCCAATAAGAGTCACACAAGAGTTTAAAGGGGGTGGAGAAAAATCGAGTATGTTTTAGGTGAACTAAGGAAACAGGGGCACTCACGATTTGTGAGGCCGCAGCCACAGCACTGCAGAGGGTGTGCGCCTCACCGCCTCTGCCCTAGCTCCCTCCCTGGGTTCATTGCTCCAGTCCCTGTCCTGGGCCCTGCCCGTCTCCAAGACCTACGGCAGCTCCCCGCCCCTCTGACAGATACAGTCTGTTTGGCATTCAAGGCCTTGCCCACTCTAGGCTGACTGCTTCCCTCACAAGCTACCCTCCCGGTCTCCATGATGTCCCCATGTGCCACACTCCATAAGCATTAACTAGGTGCTATGGAGCAGACTTTGTGCTAAGCCTGAGACACAAAGACAAAGGCTGTCCCCCCATCACACCCACACAGACACACGCACACACACAGACACACACGCACACACAGACACACACACACACAGACACACACACACAGACACACACACACACACACGCACACACACACAGGCAGACACAGATACAGACACACAGACACGCACACACACAGACACACACACAGACAGACACACACACACAGACACGCACACACACACATACACACACGTGCACGCACACACACAGACACACACATACACACAGGCAGACACAGATACAGACACACAGACACGCACACACAGACACGCACACACAGAGACACACACGCACACACAGACACACATACACAGACACACGCACACATGCACACACACAGACACGCGCACACACACAGACACACACGCACACACACACGCACACACACAGACACGCACACACACAGACATGCACACACACAGACAGACACACACGTACACACACAGACACACACACAGACACACGCACACATGCACACACAGACACGCGCACACACACACATATACACACGCGCGCACACACAGACACACGCACATACACCCGCGCGCACGCACACACACACACAGACACACACACACACAGACACATACACACAGGCAGACACAGATACAGACACACAGACACGCACACACACAGACACACACACACATACAGACACACACAGACAGACACACACATGCACACACAAAGACACGCGCACACACAGACACGCACACACATACACACGCACACATACACACGCACACACGCACACGCACGCACACACACACATACTCACACAGACACAGACACACACGCACACACACAGACAGATACAGATACACAGACACGCACACACACATACAGACACACACACATACACACACACACGCGCACACACACGCACACACAGACACATACACACGCACACACACACAGACACACACGCACACACACACAGGCAGACACAGATACAGACACACACGCATACACACACAGACAGGCACACACAGACACACCCACAAGAACACAGACACACACACACAGACACACACACACACAGAAAGACAGACACGCGCACACACACAGACACACACACACAGACACACACGCACGCACGCGCACACACACACACACACGCACACACACACACACGCGCACGCACACACATACACACACACGCACACACATACACACAGACACACACACACACATACACACACGCACACACACACACACACACACGCACACACACACAGACACATACACGCGCACACACGCACACACATACACACCCGCGCGCGCGCACGCTTCCGGCCTCCAGTCAAAGTGCCCAGAAGGGAGGAGTTTGCAGGAGCCAGGCTGGGGTTCACGAGCGCCCCGTCCTCAGGGCAGGGGGAAGCCGGGGGCTGACCCACGAGGGCTGACCCACGGGCGGGCCGACCTGAGGAGCCCGGATGCGCGGGGGTCACCCCGATGACCAGCGGGGGGGAGGGGGGAGGGGGGGAACGGAAGTGGGGACGGGGGGGGGGGGTGTCAAGCATCAAGCCTGGCCTCGCCCAAGGGACGATCCCGAGCAAGGATGGGGGGAGGGGGCTGGGGGAGCAGGGGCCCCCGAAGGGTCACGTGGGGGGCGGGGCAGGCCAGTTGCCGGAGGTTCTGGGGGTGTCCGGCCCCCGCTCCTCCGGGTGAAGGTCACAGAGCCCGCCCAGCGCGGGGGAACCCTGGGCCCCGCCCTCACCAGGGGTCCGCGGCCGCCGGGGGCTGCCCCAGAGATAGTCTGGCTGGCGGGCGGGACAGAGACCGGCAAATCCTCACGGGAAACGTGGTGCCGCGACCGGGGCCACGTGGGCGCACGCGCAGTAAGCTCTCGGAGGCTCGCCCTCGCTGACCACGGGCTGGTGACGTCACACTCACCCGTGGCCCTCCCCACCCTAGGTGGGAGGAGCGCCCAGTGCTGGGCCCCTAGATGTGCTGTGCGGACGGGGAGCCCCGGGGGGCGCCCCTCCAAGAAGAGGGTCACGGGGGATCTCAGCCCCTGGCACGTGCCTCCTGCCCCCGCCGGAGGGCGTGGCCACGGACCGGGGTCCGAGCGCTGGGGTGAGGCCCCCGCCTCCCTCAATCCGCGAGCGTGGCTGAGCCCCTCGTGGGCCTCTGCAGAGCCCCTGCTGTGTGCCAGGCGGGGTCCCGCTCCTCTCCCTGATCGCCTCTGGGCACGTTAGGGACAGCTCCTGGGCCTGTGCGCGTGCGGTGCCACCCGCCGGCCCCAAACCCTTCCCGGGTCCTCCGTCATGCCCGGGCAGTTTCCAGACTCGGCGTGCCAGGCCCGCCCCCCCCCCCCCCCCGGCCAGTGCTGCCCGGTAGCGCTCTGTGCCAAGCGCCCGCGAGTATGTGGGGGGGATGGGGCCTGAGTCCTAGGGGAAGGGGAGGCCGCCTCTGTGACTCCTGGGAGCCCCCTTTCCCGGGTCATCCTAAAATCACCAGAGAGGCTAAAAACAGCCATGGAGACAACTTAGGGGTTCGTACCCCAGCAGTCTGGAGGTCCTTGTATTTTAATACATATTTTTTCAAAGCATAGGAGCACTACAGTCAGGTTTTGTAATTATCAATGTAACATTTAAATGGAAACAACTACCTAAAACCCTCAACATCCCCAGATAACAGTATTTACGGTTGTTCTTTCAGAGTGCCACCACCAGACCGCCCCACCTGTGCCCTCCTCTGCTCCCGTGCCCAAGCAGCGTCGGGCATGCCGGCACTTTTCCCTCCAGGGAAGCCTGCACGCTTGGTGCAGCGGCTCAGCCCCCACACCCTCCTTCCCATCCTGCAATACAGGGTCTCACAATCACAGTGCTGCACTGGCCGGCCTCAGTCAGGTCGGAATGGGAGTCTTGGCCACACAGAGAAAGTGACACTGGCGTTTAGCCATTATAAATTCTTTTGACTAGCATAAAACATATCTGGGAAAGTCTCATTTAGATAAAAAGTGAAGAAATATAACCTAAGATGGAAGGAGAACATGGTGTTTTCTATGTGGGTTAGAAGGATAAAGAGAGATGATGGTAATGACAGGGGCGATTTTCCATGGGTTCTATCCGTTGGTGTTCCAGGGAGCCACAGACCCATTTATTTATCCATAGAGCTAGGGAGATTCTGCCCTAGAAAACCCGACATTTATTAAGTGGCATATCATCAAGGTATAGGTGAAACTTTTTGGTAGGTAATTCAGTTCCACAAATATTCATTAAGCACTAGCTCCATAGAAAGGTAGTGGGCTGAAATGCTGGAGTTGGCTGTCGAATCAGGCAGGCTTGGGCTTTGGGGAAACTTGCTAAGACTCCAGGGAGCAGAGAAGAGTCCAACCTGCACAAAAAAGGGAGTTCCCTCGCCCTCTTGAAGCCAATGAAATGATGAGGCCAGTCCCTGTGCCCGGCTTGTATAAAGCTCTGTGCCAAGGTCCAAGGAGAGACCAATTTAGGAGAGACCAATTTAGTTAAGACACAATCCCTGCTTTTCTAGAGCTTAGGATCTCATAAGTAGACAGTTTTTAAAAAATAAATTTTATTGATATACTTTTCCCATTATCTGAATTTCCCACTCTATTCCTCTTGCTCATAATAAAAGAAAATATTCTGCTCAGTCACATATCAGAAAGTCTCAGGTCTCACGCAGTATTTCAGAGCACACCCTCAGACTTCTGCAGAGGAGTCAGGGAAACATCCTCTCGGCTCTGCTCTCTGGGGCCAGCTGGGGTCCTTTTCAGTTCATAACATTGCATCGGGATGGCTTTCTCTCCATTTTAATGTGGGAGTCAATATGTCCGTTGTTTTTTCAGTCAGTTCACAGAGAGCTTTCCAGGGTTCTCTGTATTCATCATGGGTGTCTCTTATAGCACATACGATTACATTATGTTCATGTACCAGTTTCTGTAGCTATCCCCCAGTGGATGGGCATCTGTTTTGTTTTCAATTCTTTGCTACCCTGAAAAGTGCTGCTACAAGTACTTTTGTACGTGTGGGCTGGTTTCTGTTTGTCACTGACTTCCTTAGCTTATAGGCTTAGCAGTGAAATCTCAGTCAAAGGGTATGGTCATTTTAGCCACTCAGCTTGATTCCAGATCTCTGTCCACAATGGTGGTGCTGATCCACCACGTCACCAACAACGTATCAGTATGCCAATCTTTCCATTGACTCTCCAGCAACAATTATTCCCATCTTTGGTCATCCTTGCTAAGTCGCTAAAACCTCAGGGCTGTTTTCTCTCATAATTGCTGATTTAGGGTATTCTTTCATATGGACATTAACAATCTGCAACTCTAGAGAAATTTTTGTTCATATCCTTTGTTCATTTAGGTAGATAGAACTTTAATGCAAAAGTACCAAATGTTGTATAAGGAATGAGTTGGGTAAAAGGTCATTAATGGACAGGGGAATTAAGGAAGATTTAAAAGAGGTGGCAGAACCAGAGTCTAGCCTCATCCAGCAGGTAGAGACAGAGAGAAAGGGTATTCCAGGCAAAGAGCATCCTGAAATATGTGGAGGAAAGTATGAGATAAAGCTAGAAGAGGGACTTGGCAGCCGCTCGCTGGATTCAGATGGCTGCCTTGACGCATATGAAGACTTGAACCAGTCCCTTAGAAGTTCTAGACTCATCTGCTCTGTAATGTGACATTGACTGCCCCGCCTCACCGGGTAGTGGAGAAGATGCATGGGATCATCTGCACAAAGTGCTTTGGAAACCAGAAACGGTCACAGGAGCCAGGGAAGGCTGGAAACTGTTCTTCAAGGGGTGTGGAAGCTCTGGAGATAACTGGTGCCCATTATGCACAAGGGGCAATTTCAGCCAATGTGCAAACCCTCTGCCTACAGGGCAGATGGGGGAATTGGCAGATAGATGGCACTCCAATTATGGGGCTGCGAAAGGCTTCTTGGGGTACTTCTCTTCTCCCCAGTCTTTCAGCAATCACATCAGCTGGTGTTTTCAGGCCCCACGGTGGTTGCTCAGCTGGGTCAGTCATTTGGATTCAAAGGCAATGAGGTACTCTTATTCCATCCTTACTTATCATGGTTATCAACTCCCCTCAGTTTTCTTGTCGTTTTCAGGAAGAAGGTCATTCTCCTTGGCGGAGAAGTCACAGAACTGAGTGGCCCTGTCTTCTCTCTGCTGTCAGCCCCCCACCCCCCTTGCCATCCCAAACTCGGCTTCTCTCCCTCCTTTGAGTCTCTTTTTTCTCTCCATAGAGCTAGAAACAAAATGATTCTTCCTGGTGTCCTTCATTTCCCTTTACAGCCTCAATTTATTCAGAGCTCCAGCACTCAACACAAATCTGACAGGGTTACCTCACACACCTTTACTAACCTTATGGCTTAATTACCATCTCCATGCAAAGGCGGGCAGGCAAACATTTAGTAAGAACCTATTCTGTGCCTCATAATGTGCAAAGCACTTTACAAATATTTTCTCATTTTAATAATCACAACCACACCAGGAGGTAGGTGCTGTTGTTTTCCCATTTTACAGTTGAGGAAACTGAGGCAGCTAGATTTAAGCCACTTACCCTAGGTCACATGATTGGAACTCAGACTTGCCTGGGACAGTGCTGGACTTGCAGACAGGAAGACCAGGGCTTGAAGCCTGTCTCTGTTTCCTTGTTTGTAAAATGGAGACCCCCTACTTCCCAGGGCTGTAGTGAAACTCAGTGAGGCACTCTAAAAAAAGGAAAGTGCTAACTGTACAAATGAGCTGCTGGCAGAATGATGTCTCTGGGATATGTCTCAGTACATCCAGGCAGTCTCTCTTTGTCCTGTGTCCTCTATTGCTACTGTCCCAAACCTCCCCACTCCTTGTGAAAGCATCACCATTTGTGCAGGCTGCCAGGTTCATAACCTCAGCATGCTATATATTCTTGTAGAAGGCCCATTCTCCCCACTCACACACTGCCACCTCAGCCCTCACCTCCTCTCACTTAGATTACTGCAATCCTTGCCGGAAATCTCTCCCTTCTGCAACGCCTCCTCCCTGTGGCCTTGACCCAGAACAGCCCTGCTCAGCCTCTAGATTTATTTAACCCTCAAAATCCTTCCCCATCTCCTTCCAGGCTGGTTGGACCATCCTCCTCGGTGTCACCATGGCCCCCTTACAGACCTCCTCCCTTCCTTCAGGAAGCAGCCGGGGCACTAAGGGGCCCCTTCCCTCCCAGAGCACCTGTTTATACTAAATACGTGTGTGTGTGTGTGTGTGTGTGTGCGCACGCGCGCACTCAGGATGGCAGCTCTTTGTGAGGTGGGATGGCTTCAGTTTTTTTATCTGTATCCCCAGGGCCTGGAACATGTTCTGGACACCTGCTTTATCAGATGCTTTCATTGGTGATGTCTGTTCCGTTATCTGTCCTTGCTTCTCCTGCACATTTGTAGTTGGCAAATTCCCTGTGTCCCATGTTAGCCTCTCAAATAATGAGCAATTTCTTTCTGCATTGGGATGGATTCTAGGGCACCTCTCTCCCTAGTTTTAATCCCAAGCACCATTTCCTTGAAGTCATGCAGGCTCACAAGTCCTCCTCCTCAGCGCTTCCCTCTCATGCATTCCTAACATCCCATGGGTCATGTGGTCACCACGTGATGTGGGCCTTGCTACCTCTCCTGAGCCCTGCCACAGCCTCCCCATCAGGCTCTCTCTACATCGAGTCTGTGCCCCCCCACCCTCCAAAGAGAATTCATCTTCCTCAACCAAAATCTGGACCATGTCTGTTGCCCTTGTTCAAGAGACCTCAGCGGACCTTTCCAGGTGTAGCACATTGCCTCTCTCCCTCATGGACTCCAAAAGGGTTTCCCTGTGGTTTCTTATACAACATCCTGTGTCCCTGGTCTGTGTCCTAGCCCACACCAGGAATCTCTTGCTTGCTTCAAAGCCCTGTTCAAGGCCACTTCCTGCAGGAGGCCAAGTGCTGGTGCCTCCCCACCCCCACTTGCTCCATAGGGATTTCACTTTAGACTCACTTATTGGCAGTAAGAACTGGGCACTTTTTGCTTTGGTCTCTATGTCCCTAGTGCTTAGCCCCATCCTGGAACACAGCAGGCAGGCAATAAATGCTTATTGAATGGGAGGAAGATGGACTAGAGGGGGAAGAAAGTGGACAAGGGAAGATCTTGAAGTACGCAGCAGGGAAGGAGAGGAAGGGAGGGACAGAAGAGAGAGTGTAAAGGGAAAATCAATAGACCGTGGAAACAGATTAGAAACTAGAGGCAAGGGACAAAGAAGAATTTAAAATGGCACCAAGAAAAGATTAGACAAGAAAGAATCAGACATGGACGTATTCAATTTGATTCCTGAGGACTGGACTATGAATAAACAGGAACCAGTTACTTGAAGGGAAAACTCCCTGTGTGAAAAAGAATTGCTGGGTTTGGTAGAAATTAGCTCCAGATCAGCATCTTACACCAAAATAAACTCAAAGGGAATCTATACACCACAAAGCAATTAGAACAGTCACATCAGATACCTGCCACAGCCGTGGCTAACTAAGGAAGTGAACCTTTTAGCCAAACAAGAAATTGAGCCTATTACAAAAGAGAAAATAGAAGATTTACAAATTTTGCACAAACAAAATCAAAGCAACTACAACAAGAAGGGAAGCTGTCATCTCTAACAAAGGTCTGAGATCCAAACTCCATCCCACCATCTCACCATCTCACCAAGGAAACCCCAATGGGGCATGAAAAGTCGGACGTGACTGAACAACACGCAACCATAAATCTCAAATGCACAGGGAACTAAAAAACCAGAAAACCAGAAGCCATCCCCTACTTGGTGTGGTGAAATCATATGAACTGTTCTCAGAAGAATAATTTTAAACTACTAGTGATCCTATGAAAAATTGTGTCAAATCGTGAATGTAAATCAAACCAGCATTGAAGTTTCTTATCTAGAAAGCTGACAAAGAGGACAAAAGGTGCTAATATCTGGAAGCAGTGTTAGAGGCATCACTAAAAGACGGGTTACTGTAGTTATGAACTGGTCCAGTTGTTCTGGAAAGCAATTTGGAATTAAGTTATTCCTAGCATAAGTTACCAGAATTGTCGATCCCCTTGACTCAGAGATCCCATGGCTGAGGAAGTCAAAGAGGTCCCACGTATACCAAAAGGTTATTAACAACACTTTTTGTAGTAGCAAAGAGTTGGAAGCAATCCCCCCATTAACTGGAGGAACAGCTAAACAAAGAACACTGCTGCACTAAAACAATGAACACGAAGAATTCAGAGGATGAAAAATCTGACACAGTGAGCAGAACAACTAGAAAAAAGAGCACAGTGATGACTGATGCACACGGGAAAAGAGCTCCCCAGGAATCAACCTGAGTGGGGCCCAAAGAAGAGGGAAGGGGCTTCTCCCTCCCATCTCTGCAGGCAGAGATGCTTGTGCCATGAGGGAAGGTTCTCTTGAGGAGGAAGGGGAGGGATGTATTTAGAAATGAAGGTGTTACAACAGCAATCATTAAATTAAAAAATTAAAAATAACAAAGTTTTCATACATCAGACAGCGTGAATTGTGATACCAGCTACAGGAAATCAAACAAAAGGCATGAATGACTCTGACGTACCACACTTAAGGTGATGTGTGTGTGTGTGTGCGTGCGTGTGTGTGTGTGTGTGCGTGTGTGTGTGTGTGTGGTCACTTCCTAAGGATGACACAGAAGCCTTGGTATTGAATGAAATTCCAAAACTTTAAAAAACATCTGTCCTAAGGGGTTGGGAAAAGGAGGAAGCTATAAGGGAAGCAGAAGTGAAAAATGCTGTGAAGCAGGAGGAGAGAGGGTATCAGAGGAAAAGAGCTCAGCCACTTTCTTAGAGCCAAAAGAGATAAAAGCTGAAGACGAGGGAAAGAACCCATGGGACAGACAACGAAGAGGGCACTTTGAATGTGATACAGAAGATTCAGCACAGGTCTTGGGAGAAAATAGATTTCAAGGGGTTCCAAATATGTAGAGGGATATCAGCAAGAACAGAACAGGTCTGCTATGCAACGGTAGGTGGAGGTCATCCTTTCACTCCTTTGTTTGAAGGACAACCATGAACCAACAACCAACCAACCACAGGCCCATGGGCTAAGACTGTGGAAAAAGCCCTTAAAGGTTCATGAAAGCAGGGAGTGTGGTCAGGGTCAGGTCCTGCTGATGGATCAAGGGTGCAGCTTTAGCAAGCCCCTTAGACAGAATGGAGAAGACTCGAAGACCTGAGAATTTTCAACAGGAAAGTTGAAAGAGGGCCTTTCAGATCACCAGCTCTTTTCTCAGGCTCTGGGCAATCTAAGGCTAGGGCAGAGAGGGCAGGAGAACTGAGAGAAGAAAAGGTTTGGAAAAGCCAAGGCCTCCAGTTAGGATGGATGCGTGCTTCATGCACGGATCGCATTTTGGTTGAAATCTAATTCTCAATCAAGTGCATCCCCTGAAATCGTGCTTACATTCATTACATTCAGAAGGTCCCTGTCTGGGATGGTTTACTGAGCGCCAGCAGCCACCTCCCTCACTCACTGAGTTTGTTTCCAGCGTGTACCACCTGGTGCCGGCTGAGGTGTGTGCTGCGGCGGAAGGCCCTTCCACAGTGATGGCATTCATAAGGTTTCTCCCCAGTGTGAATTCGGTGATGGGAAATGAGAGAGGAAATGTGATTAAAGGTTTTCCCACAGTCATTGCACTCGTAGGGTCTTTCGCCTGTGTGAATTCTGGAGTGGAATGTAAGCGATGAACTGTGGTAGAAGGCCTTGCCACAGATGCTACATTCATAGGGTTTCTCTCCAGTGTGAATCCTGTAATGGGAGGTGAGGGAAGAAAAGTGGTTGAAGGCCTTGCCACATTCATTACATTCATAGGGTCTTTCTCCAGTGTGAATCCGGTGATGGGAAGTAAGGGAAGAGCTGTGGTTGAAGGCCTTGCCACATTCATGACACTTATAAGGCTTCTCTCCAGTGTGAATTCTCTGGTGACGTGTCAGCTGCGCGCTCTGGCGGAAGGCCCTCCCACACTCGCTGCACTCATAAGGTTTCTCCCCAGTGTGAATTGTCTGGTGCTCAATGAGGTGTGTGCTCCGGCAAAAGGCCTTCCCACACTCATTACACTCATATGGTCTCTCCCCAGTGTGCGTCCTCTGATGGGAGTTGAGAGAGGAGACATGGTTGAAGGCTCTCCCACACTCAGGACATTCATATGGTCTTTCTTCAGTACGAGTCCTCCGACTTGGAAATTTCTCTGCAGTGTGAACACTTTGGTGGAAGACCTTCCCAAGTTCATCACATCCACAAGATTTCTCTTCAGCATGCCTTTGTTGATACTCAGAACGATCTGAATTGCAACTAAGGGGATTTCCACATTCCTTCTGCTTGGAAAGTATCTTCTTGGGGCCAATTCCATCACCTTTGCTTAGGTCTGAACACAGACTGAGATGTCTTCTGTGTATATCACATTTATAGAGAGTCTCCACCACGGAGACTTGCTGCTGGGTAAACAGGCCAGACTCAGGGCTGAAGCTGTCACCAGATCTCATACATTCCTCCTCTGACACTACACTAGGAAGCTTCCTCTGGGGGGCTCTCCCCTGACTGGAATGCTCCAGCTCAACTCCAGCATCCCTTCCCCAGGCCTCTTCTAGCACGGAGACATGAGAACCACCCCCTTGGAGTCTTTCCCAGGATGAGTCTTCCACGGTAATGTCCAGCTTTGGAGCGGGTTCCTTGGTTTCTGGCCCAGTTTCAGAATCTGAAACAGAGAAAAATAGGTCAGCATCCCCTCTTCCCCATGCAGTACACTTGCCACTGTCTGCTGCTCCCCTCTTGAGAAAAATGACGATTAGACTCTTAATAATAGGATGAATAGTCATGCCACCTTATGCCTCTGTAGTCACTTATATGAAAACCTTTCTCCTCACACTTTCACCCCTTTCACCCTCACAACTTTCAATGGTAGCTCCTCACTTATTACATTTTCCAAATGACAGAACTGGGGGCTTAGCCAGCATAAGTTAACGACTTGCTTAAGGTCACCGGTGACAATGGATCATAATGGGCAGAGGACTAGACTTAGTGTCAGGAAGGGCTGGGTTCAAATTCTTCCTCAGGTACAAATTATCTGTGTATTTATGGGCAAGTAACTTAACCTCTTCTCAGCTGTAGTTCCCTCGTTTTAAGATGGTGATAATTAATAGTGTCTATCTCCCAGGGCTCTTGAAAGGAGCGGATGAAGGCTATATATAGGATTTTATAGCAATAATGTCACTGTTGTCACCACCACCACCTCCATTCATCAGTCCCAAAGCGGGGACCATGGTCTTCCAATTCCCAGGACACACAGCTCTTTCTCCAGCATCCCAACAGCTCTCTCAAAAAGGGAGAATGTCTACCTTGTGATGTTCCAGCAGAACTGAAGCCCAGAGAGGAAACTTGAGGGGAAACCTTCACTTCAGCATAAACACTGACGACTCTGATGATCTTACCTGCCCCAAATCAGGTTGCTTCACAGACTTCTGTGATGGATGGAGTAATAGACCCCTCCGAGGATGGTAAGAAAACAGGTAAAGACGGGGTCTCAGACTTGCCCAGGATCACACAACTATTTAGTAGCAGAGGCAGCACTTGAATCTGGCTCTCAACTTCCACCCCAGTGGTCTAGTGGTCACACTATGCTGCCCTTCCCTATGAGAAATTCATTTAGACAGTGACTGGACAGCCACCCAGGAGGGTCTCTCATTTCTCAGCCTTTGGTAATTTGACTTCCAGTCTCTCCATTCAACTAAGATTCCTCTCTCTCTTCTGTCTTTCCCTCCTCTCCTATCTAATTGTTCCTTCTCAGTCTCTTTGGGAGGGTCCCCAGACTTCGTCCTAGGCACTCTTCCCTCTCCAGTCAGCTTACCCATGCCTCTCTCCTGCTCTGTCATAGGCCTGCACCCCGCTGGCTGGCCGCAGCAGTCAGAGCTCTACAAATCCCTCTTCTCTTCCCTGATGTGCCTCCATCCCTACCCTGGCTCTCTTCTCACTCCAGCTCCAGCATCCTTCCCCTGCTGCCCAGCTTGGCTTTGTGCTCTCACGCTTTTCTCTTCTCAGCTTCCTGTCCTCTTGACACTGGTGCTCCAGGTGTTTCTATGTTCTCTCTTGGAGAGATCATCAGCCCCTACAGGCTTGGGTGCAGTCTTGATGCAGATGACACAGACTTGGAGAGGAGGTGTGAAGCACTGGTGCTGGACGCAGGATCAGGAAGGGCCAGGTTCAAATTCTGCTTCAGATACTGTCTCATACAAGCGCAAGTCACTAAGCCACTGTGCTTCAGTTTCCTCATCTGTAAAAGCCTGTTCTTTATCTACGGTCCTACGACTGAGCCCTAGGATCTCTTCTGAACTTGGTGACAGAGATCATCATTTGCCTTCTGCATTGTCAATGGTCACTTCTGGATGGTCCAGGATCACAACCAGTATCTATCTCTTAAATCTGTGTGTCTATCTGGGCAGTCCCTCAGACTTGTATACTCAAAGTCATGTTTAAATCTTCCCTCTTTGGTGCAGCTAGAAGGTACAGTGGGTAGAGTACCAGTCCTGAATCAGGAGGACCTGAGTTCAAATCCAGCCTCAGATACTTACTAGTTATGTGACCCTAGGCAAGTCACTTAATCCTGGCTGCCTCCAACTACACCTTCAATCATAAAACCTTCTCTTTTCCACAACACCACTATCCAGTTAGTTGCCAAGTCTCACCAATTCCACCAGTATCACTTCTCACAGACTGATATAATCAACACCCTTGTGGGGCCTCTGTCACTAGGACAGCCTCTCTCCCCTCCCAAACCTGTGGCCAAAAGGACCATGACATGTCTCACCAGGTCACTCCTGCTCAACAGGACTGTGCTGGACCCTGAACTCTACACTTTGTGTCCCACTTCTACACAGAGAAGTCATTCTGTAAACCTGTGTGGAGCAGACTTTGGGCTTGTGCTTCCAAACACGATCTGCCCTGGTGGGCTGGGTCCCCAGAGGGCAGCTAGCTCTTTGTCTCCTCAGGATTCTAAGAGCAACCCTGAGATGTTTTTTAACCCCAACCTATGAGCTCTGATTGGTATACTTTCCCCTCAAGTAATTATTAGCCTACTAATAATGTGCCAAATGCATTAAAGTGCTTGGCACAGGGTCTGGCTCAGGCTAATAAAAATTAGCCTGCTAGCTTTAACTAGTTTTTAGGAAAGAGTATTTCCTAACTTAGCTGGTTTTTAGAAAAAAGTATTTACTAAGGTGGTATGGTACAAAACATTATGCCAAAAGAAGGGCACTCAGAATCCAGGAGAAAACAGGGTCAAGCTAAGACTACACCGTGGCCTTAGCAGAGCCATTGGGGCATTCCTCATTAGCGCCCAGCGCAGACAAGGACACTTCTGAGATGCCATGGGAAGTGTGAACTCTTCTATTTGTTCCAAGTCAATAAGGTGAACTTTGGTTTAAGGGGGTAAAAGGGCAGAGCAGGGACTTTTCTTCTATCTTCAAGTGAATCCCCTTGGCTGAACTTTTCTCTCCTCTACTGGGGTTGTTCACTCAAATGCTCTTTAGCTATTTTATCCTCCCCCACCAGGAGGGACTGAGTATCTTCTGCCAATTTCAATAAACTTCCATTTCATCGGATGGCCTTAATTTCATGGACAACCAGGTGGTGCTAGTGCATAGAGCCCAGGACCTACAATCAGGAAGACCTATCTTCCTGAATTCAAATCTGGCCTGACACTAGCTTACTAGTGACCCTGGGCAAGTCATTTAACCCTGTTTGCCTTGGTTTCCTCAATGTTAAAATGAGCTGGAGAAGGAAATGGCAAACCACTCCAGTATCTTTGCAAAAAAAACCAAACCCATATAGGTCTCAGAGAGTGAGACACGATTGAAAAGCAACTCAACAAAAAACAGTTTTTATTCCTTCCAATGACTAAGGACTCTTAGGCACCTGGTTTAATGCTTTTGATTGACCAAATCAATAAAGGTTTGATCACCTGATAAAGGTATCAGCATTTTCTTGGTGGCTAGAAGTGGGGTGTGGTTATTGATTAGTTCAGCTCTTAAACCTGAAATGCATCATCTGGCCTTCTCCAACACTTGACCTTCCATCCAGCCCCGTGTGAATCAATGTATGGTCTCAAACAACTGACGCTTGTGCTGGTCTCCTCCTTTCTAGCTTTGAAACAAAAGGAATTCTGAGTTGTCTAGAGGGCCAAGGAGAGATGTTGTACCTCCCATGACCACATGCACATGTCCTGCCTGGGCAAGCCTGTGCCTGGGATAAGACCACCTCATTTGTGTGTCTTAAAAGGAAGCCAGATGTGCCAGCAGATAGGACAATGGATCTGGAGTCAGAAGACCTGAGTTCAAATCTGGCCTCAGACACTTACTAGCTGTGTGACTTTGTATAAGACACTTCAGTGCTGCCTGCCTCAGTTTCCTCAAATGTAAAATGGGGATCATAATAGCATCTGCCTCACAGGGTTGTTGTGAGGATCCAATGAAATGATGTTTGCAAAGTGCTTGGCACAGGGTCTGGTATATACCTTCGGTCTGAGAGGTCATATCTCTCAATGTGAAGAAAGGTCAGTATCTGGGGCATCTTACAGAGCAGCAGGGGAAACCCCCACATCTGGGACTTTAGTTACTGCCAAGAGGGTTAGTCAAAAGAAAATTAAGATGGGCATCTGGGCTCAGTAGAGATGAAATGTGAAGACTATAATAGCCTTGCAAAAGATCTGACATTGAAAAAGGCTTGGATATGGCATCCCAAATAAGCTGCTTAATTCTGTTCTAATCACTGTGTTATGTGTGTGTGTGTATGTATACGTGTGTGCACATGTATGTATATGTGTGTGTGTGTGTGTGTAGCATCTCCTTTTCTGAGCAGATATAAAGAATCTCTTCCATACAAATCTGTTTCATGTTTGCAGAGAAGTTATTCCTTTGCTGGCTCCCTTGACTAGAGCCAGAAGTAACGCTTCAGTGAACAGTAAGCCAAGGAATGTAACCTTGGTATACGACTGCACAGTTGGAGACAGAGCAGAACGGAGGGCGAGTACATGAAGAGGCAGAAGAGGTGGTTTAGTCTATCAGACACTGCATGTGGGCAGCAATTAGGGCTCAGAACTGAGTACAAAGAGGGGAGGAGCAACCGGGAGATGCTCAAAGGATATGAACAGGCAGTTTTCAGACAAAGTCATCAAAGCTATCTACAATCATATGGAACAGTGCTCTGAATCACTATTGATGAGAAAAATGCAAATCAAAACAACTCTGAGACACTACCTCACACCTATCGACTGGCTAACATGCTAGAAAAGGAAACAATAATCCATGTTGGAGAAGATGTGGGAAAATTGGAACATGCGGCTGGTGAAGCTGTGAACCAATCCAACCATTCTGGAGAGCAGTTTGGAACTCTGCCCAAAGAGTTATAAAATCATGCATACCCTTTGACCAAGCAATATAGCTACTAGGTTGGGCAGCAAGGTGGTACAGTGGATAGAGCACCAGTGCAGGAGTCAGGAGGACCTGAGTTCAAATCTTACCTCATACACTTGACACTAACTAGCTGTGTGACCTTGGGCAAATCACTTAACCTCAGCTGCCTCATCCTGGGTCATCTCCAGTCATCTTGATGAATATCTGGTCACTAGATTCAGATGGCTCTGGAGGAGAAGTGAGGCTGGTGACCTGCACAGCCCTCCCTCACTCAAAAAACAAAGAAAAGTGCAAATCATGTCATCATTTTTCTGATGGTATCATCTTCTTCGGCAATGAAGGATGAACACACACATATAGCTACTAGGTGTGTATCCCAAGAGATAAAAAACAAAAGGGAAAAGAACCCATGTGTGCAAAAATATTTATAGCAGCTCTCTTTCTGGTTGCAAAGAATTGGAAACTGAAGGAATGTCTATCAATTGGGGAATGACTGAACAAGTTGTATATAACTGTGGCAGAATAATACCTTGCTGTAAGAAATAATGAGCAGGATGCTCTCAGAAAATCCTGGAAAAACCTACATGAACTGATGCAAAGTGAAATAAGCAGAACTAGGACAAAACTGTACACAGAAATAACAATACTGCATGATGAGCAACTCTAAATGACTTAGCTATTCTGAGAAATACAATGATCCAAGACAATTTTAGGGGACTTATGATGAAAGGTGCTGTCCATCACCAGAGAAAGAACTGGTAGATCCCGAATGAAGATCAAAGATACTTTTTCTTTACTTTCTTTATTTTTCTTAGGCTAAGTTACTCATTTTTGGGTCTGCATTTTCTTTCACAGCATGACTTACATGGAAATGTATTTGGCATGACTACAAATGTACAACAACCTGTGTCAAACTGTTTGCCTTCTCAATGATGGGGGAAGGGGAGAAAAAGAATCTGGAACTCAAAATTTGAAAAAAGAATGTTTAAATTATTTTTCCATATAATTGGGAAAAAAATATTAAACTATAAAAAAAACCCCAAAAAACAAAAACTAAGAGAGGAAGAGTTGGCTTAATTCCATTCAAGGAATTCCAATTCAATGTGTTTGACAACCCCAAGCTTTTCAGTGAAACAAAACCTTCTATTTTTTTACAGCAGTGCACATCCTATTAATAAGAGAGGCCGCATCATAGAGGCCAACCTGGGCATCAGAAAGCCTAGGTTCAGCACCACGCTGGCTGGACAGCAGTGGCCAAATCACTAAACCTCAGGGCCAGAAGACACTCTCTAAATCTATCAGCTGCTGTGGAGGGAGGTCCAATGGCAAGAATTCTGTCCCTTAATGAAATCACAAATATAGAGCAATAAAAATGAATGAATCAATAATGCCAAACATCTGTGCATCATCACCACAATGGAGAAAAGCAGAGCGGGCACAAAGGCACCATCCCTCACTGCCGAGAACGGATCCTGCACAAGAAGTAACTCAAAAAGCTGACAAGCCGGCCTGAGAGACGCCAGGACCCGCATGGAGCACCAGCTCCATGGGACTGTACATAGCTTGTCACTGTGCTCCCCAACGTGTGGCTTCCATGACAATAGGCTGGATCTCAGCAGAGGACCCAGGACCTCGCTCTTCTTGCCAGGTAATCTGCCTCTCCTGATCTACTTAGCTTTTCAGGGGTAACAATGGACTCTCTGAGGAGTAGAGAGATTCAGACATAACATAAAACATACGGTGACATGGTAGAACAAACAACACTGTGAAATTTTTCAAATGGAAAAAACTGAAAGAAGACCTCCTATCTTTACAAACCAAAAGAGACAGAAGAAAGAGCATGCTGATATAATCTGGGAATTCTTGTGTTCCCTAAAAATACAACAGAATATAAAGAACTTTCCAGAAATGACACAGAAAGGTAAACAGTTTGAATGCAGAGGACATGTGATAGAAAGGAACCCGAAATGAACCAGAATAGCCAACAAGTTCCACAGAGCTTCAAACAATTAAAATAATAAAATACATTAAATCCCTAGGACTTACCCATGAACACACACCCACAGAAGTGAAATACAACCCTGAATCATTTTCACAAACTAAAGGAAAATTCGACATCCATGCACAGATGCTCTGCCAATATAGTAAAAATGAAGAAGTTACTAAAATTCATCTATATATTTAATCCTATTCTACTGATTACAGTATCAGAGAACATAATAACAAAATTCATATGGAAGGAAATAAGGGGAAAGTGTAGTGGGGGGAGGAGTAGGAATGAAAGGGGTATGGCATTAATAAAAGCAGTAATTACCAAGACTTTTTGGTATGCGGCAAAAAGAAAATTACAAAGCTAATCAATAGAACTGATTCACTAAGTAAGACGGAAAAGGAAACCTGAATAGTAGTAGTCATGTCTTCAAAAAACTCAATGACATAAAATACACGTAAAACTCATTCAATTTACGAATTGCTGGGAAAATGAGAGCAGTGAGGCAGATCATAGGTTTGGTTCAGCTTCGTGCAACACGTAACACAATAAATTCCAAATGAAAAACCAATGTAACTATAATAATTCCACTATTAAAAAGCTACTGGAAACTAGAAAGTTATTATCTATCACAGCGTAGGATGAATTTGCAACAAGATGTGACATACAAGATTATAAAAGGTGAACTAAAAAGCTTTTGCCCAGATAAAAGAAATGTAGGTAGAAGATGAAAAAGATCTGACAACCTCTCTCCTATAAAAATTAACATCCAAAATAAATGACAAATGGCAACTGTGAGATCCTGCGGTGGAACAGCGGTCAGAGATACGAGTGAATCCGTTTATTAGAACAGATGCAAACTAACAAGAGCCACCAGAAAATGTGCTGAGAATTGTTTCTGATTGGGGAACCTTGGCTGAAAGTAGATGACTAAACAGGGAGGCAGGCAAATGCATGTATGCGCTCACCACGCTGTTGGCATTTTGGTGAATGATCTCTGCCTCCTAACTCAACAATCCCTTCACCCAAGACAAGAAATGAGCACAATTCCAGGAGAGCCACTTTTTTTCTCTAAAATCCACAGGGCTTTCTGGAGCACCTGACGTCTGCTGGGGGGAGAATGACATGACTCTGTCTCTGTGCTCTGGTGCCTGCAATCTCACCGCTGGGACACGAGGAGCAGACGTGAAGTAGCAGGGATGTGAGAAGGTGAACCAAGATTTTACGTGAGCGTTCAGAAAAATGGGCAGCCCTCTCCACTCCTTGGGGTTCATCCATGACATGGAGGTCCTCGGTGCCCACACACACCTGGCTCTTCCTTGCGTCAAACATTCTCTTCTGTTTTCTGAGAATCAGACTCCAGAGGGGACTCCTGTGCTGCATCATTTGGAGATTTGCCCACTGCTCACTCTCCTTCCTTCCCTCTCTCCTAGCCCCCATTTTCAAACTTCCTTAGAACACCAGCTCCCTGAGGGCAGGAACCATCCAGCATGATGTGCTTTGTGTCCTCGGTCAGGCCCAGAAAGAGAACTCAGCAAATCCTCCAGCCCTGACCCACTCTTGGCCACTGCCTCATTCTCCTCTGCACGTAGCAAGAATCGCCCCCTCTTTAGCCCCTGGTCCCAGGCCACTATCTCTATCTTAAGAATCTGGTTTCCAGCTTCTCTTGTGGGGTTGCCAGGGATCCTAAGGGGCGAGGCCAGTGCCTTCCTCGATCACCTCCCACTCAACAGATTAAGGATCTGATGCTGCTGCTCATTCCCCACCCTCACCTGGTGACTCGGGGACCCACTTGATGCTGGTTTTCTTCTGTCTGAGACACATTTACTTGTGCATGTTGGGTTGATACCTGAATGCAGGTATGGTCCCCTCACACCTGAACTCCTGCTGCAGCCTGATGGGGTGGGGTAGTGCCCCCAACTTTGGTTCAGGTCTGGCCACATCCCCTCCTCACTCAGTAATCTTGATGCGGTTTCCTGTTGCCTCCAGGATCAAGTACAACATACACGATAGTGTTTAAAGGCCTCTATAACCTGGCCCCTCCCAACCTTCCCTCACGTTGCTCCCCTGCTTTGTGATCCTGTGACCCCTAGCCTCCTTGATCTTCCTCTAACAAGATGCTCCAGATGCCAGGCCTTTGTCCTGACATCCTCATGCCTGGAATACCCTCCCTCCTCATCTCTACATCCTGTCTTCATTCACATCTCAGCTCTCCCCAGAGCAGGGGCTGCCTTACCTTTTTTTTTTTTTTTTGTATTCCCAGCCTTATACAGTTCTCAACACTTAGCAGGAGCTTAATAAATGTTTAGGGCAGTTTAGGGGCCTCAGTGGATGGAGCACCAGGCCTGGCGTTACAAAGTCTCATCTTTCTGAGTTCAAATCTGGCCTCAGACTCTTACTAGCTATGTGATCCTAAGCAAGTCACTTAACCCTGTTTGCCTCAGTTTCCTCATCTGTAAAATGAACTGGAAAAGGAAGTAGCAAATCATTCTAGTACCTTTACCAAGAAAACCCCAAATGGGATCACAAAAAGTCAGCAGGACTAAACAACTGAATGACAATAAATGCTTACTGACATCACAGTATTTTGTGAATTTATCTGTCCCATCCTCCTACCTAGTCAGCCTTTTCTCCTAACAGGAATTTTTAAAAGAAAAAAGAGAGTTTAGGGTTAGGGTTAGAAAAACCCACCCACCTGCACCTGACAGCCCCTCATGACTATGATGGTCAGCAGCACCGTCCTGCCCCCACTAGCATTGCTGCAGTGTCAAGCGCACCACGTTCATCTCTGGTCATGGCCTAGTCTGTTGGAACTTGACTTCTTAGGAACAAATCTTCCTCCTAATCAGAGACGGGCAAGCTCCCCATCACCCTTTGTCTTCTTCTTCTGAGGACGTCACCTTGTAGTGCCCTGTGGGCCACCTTGGCAGGCTGCTTGTGGCCCAAGGGCCCGATGTCATGCAGGCCTGTTTTATATCCTCTACATTTTTCTTGGGCCACAAGTGGAAAGGTCCTATAAGGGGCTTGTAATGTTGTGCAGGCCTGCTCCGGAGCACGGATCTGCTTAGAGTGGTGTATGGTGTTAGATATTGGTACAGACCAAACTTCTGCCAAGCTCCTTCCCAGTTTTTGAAGGCGCTGACTTGAGTCCCAATGCCAAGCATCTATGCCCTTGGGCTTAGCGGCACCAGACTAGTCTCTTTGTTTGGTTCTACCTGTTGTGTTGCCTTTCTATGCCACGGTTCAGCTGTTCTGTTTGTAAGGGTGGGAGCCAACTGAAAACACAATTGAATGCATCCATCCAGCTCAAAGTAAATAGCATGCTCCTCTAGTCCTAAGTCCTTTTTCAAGTGGTAACATCTCTACTGACTCAATCAAGTTACCAAAGCCATTCAAGGAGGCATAAAAAGTCTTTAGTCAGCTGGGAAGGAACGAAAGCTGCTCAATGAAAGGGAATGACCATGCTGGGAAGCCACTCCATCAAGCCCTTTGGGTCTTGGCTGCAATAAGCAACCACTCTGGAGGCATGAGCCAGCGGTGGGAGGCAGCAGGAGCTCTCGAGGAGGCCTCCTTGCCCAGAGGATGATCTTGAGAGCTCCTCCTGGTGCCAGTCCAGCAGCAGCATCTGCACTCTACTCTGAGGACACTTAAGGGATGAAGGGGCCAGTAGGAAGCTGCATCCTACCTACGGGAACTTTTAAAAGCCTGGGGAGGGGGAGACAAAGGCACCCAGCAGCCAGGAGCTAAGAGTTACCCCTGGACTCTGTGTAGACTGGTAGTGTTCATCCCAGACCCTGAAGGTTTTCCGGGTTATTATTTGTACCAACTGTTCTCCGTCTAGGAACCTGATCTGCCAGCTCAAATGAAGGTCTTGAGCATGAGCCCAGCACTTGCATGCATATTTTTAAGCCACAACAATTTGCAACATAGAGCTCTGAGGGTCTTTCTTACATAGTTTGAGATCTAGTAATGCTAAGCCCCCTTCATTCCTACTTATTGTTCATGATTTTTCTTATTTTTCTGGGTTACTTTTCTATATCCTACACTGCTACTTTCATTATGTTGGCCATGGCCCAAGCATGAACAATGAATTAAAATAAAGCGATGACTGAAGTTCTGCTTTGTTTCTGTTCTACAAAGACAGACAGTGCAGCACAGACCAGAGCTGGCCAAGAACCAGAAGCCCTGCGTTCAAATCCCACCTCGGACCCCCATAGCCTGTGTCAGTCAGCCTTAGTCCTCAAAACAACTCTGCAAGCCTGGAGGCTGCATTAGAAGAGGAAACTTCCTCACCAGGCATCCTCTCTGTACAAAGAATCATGGCAGTGAGTAAAGTCCTGAGTTCAAATGTGGCCTCAAATACTCAAAGCCATGTGACCTCTGCCTGCCTCAGTATCCTCAACTACAAAACTTGGAGAAGAGTACTTACTTCACAGGGCTGTTGTGAAGACCCAATGTAAAGTACTTAACAAAGGGTTTGGCCTTCAGTTGTCACTTTCCCTCCAGTCCCTGAGAGCTTTATCATTTAACTCAGGCTTGAATGGGTCCCTGCTTTTTGGCATCATATGAACAATAATCACAGTGCGTATTCATAGAGAAACACTCTATAAACACGATCTGAGTTTACCTTCCCAGCTGCTCTAGGAGGGAGGTGCTGTGATCACCCCCACTCTGCAGGAGAGACAGGAACAAACAGGAGTGACAGCTCCAAAGGGCATATGGAAGCAAACATAAAGCCGACCACGCAGAGAAAAACAAGGAAGGATGCCCACCAAGGCAAAGGTGACCTGCCCCAAAGGTGGAGTAGAAAGCCCAAGGCTCCACCAATCACTGAGGCAGAGACAAGGCCCTAGGAGGGAAGGTGATGCCACTCTAGGCCTCAGCAAGGGGGCCACTAAGTGTGGGCAAGGGACATCCCCCAATGACCAGGTGAACAGATGCTGGCTAACCATCACTCACCCAGACAGGTGCTTCCCGGGATGTCACCCTCTGGCATCCAAGGAGCTTCTCCTCGTTCCAGCTGGTCAATCACCTCTGGTTTGGAAGCTGCAAGTCCTGCTTGGAGAGATGGGAAAGTGCTGGAGCCACTAGGCTCCTCAGCATCCAATCCTAGCCCCCTTCTCTTCCAGGAATGTGGGCAGGGAGGGAGGTCCAGCAGAAGCTGGGAGAGATGGGGTAAGATGTCCTTTGGACTCTACCAGGAGGTCAGAGTAGATGTGAACTCAGAAAGAACATTAATGTAACCTCCTCTAGTTGAAGAAGATGGGGCCTAGTCTTCAGGTGTCTTCAGGCACCTGAACTGGGATTTCAGGGGAGATTTGGAGTGGGGGGAGAGGGGGGTCACACAATTAAGCTACCAGCTTCCAGTTTGTGAAAGCTGTGTCACCTAAGAACAGGCAGCCCCATCAGCTCTACCTCTTGCTTACAAAAGGACTGGTTTTCAGAGACCTATGACTTTGAGACAGCCCCTAACATTTCTTTAGGGGTAGCCCATGACCCTCCCACAGGTAGATGCTCAGTGACATGGGAGCCCCTCTTACCCAGGCACACCAGGTTCCTATAATTTTCCAGTATCACATCCCTGTATAAATCCTTCTGGGAAGGGTCCAGGTGCCCCCACTCCTCCTGAGTGAAGTCCACAGCCACATCATTGAATGTCACCGATTCCTGCAATACCAAAGATTTTTGTGCTATGCAGGGACTATCCCTTAGATGGATCTGGAGAAGTGAAGTTTGCAGAAATCATAGGAAGGGTTTTCACAGTGTTTTAGCTTAGGCATACTCTACATCAAAGATGTATTAAGTACCTACTGTGTACCTCAGTTTGCACTAGAGACCCTGAATCACATAATAAAATGATAATCAAATGTATGGAATAGTTTTTGGTTTACAAAGTACTTGCCCTGTGAGGCAAATGAGTAAGTACTAACTACCCCCATTTTCCAGATAAATACAGTGAGTCTAAGAAGAGCCAAATGATACTCTCCTGGCTCCAGTTAGGATCCCAGCCAGGCTTCCAGACTCCTAGCCCGGGGTTAGGGTTAGGCCAGTTCAGCCTTCCTTCCCGTGTCAATGCTGGGGTCTTCACTCCCCCACCCAAAGAGCTCAACCTAATGGCAGGCCAGCATTTCTCCACTATCCCAAACTCGAAGCACCACGCAAGGCCCAGAATGGTAATACTAATACAGCTGACACTTCTGCAGAGCTTCCAGGCCCGGAGCATCTGCCGTGTTACTTTGTTGCTCCTACAAACCCTGACACTTCTTTAGCAGCCTGCGGTCCTCACAGCTTTGCTACAATCTATCCCTGCACACAGCTGGGGCTTCCCACAGCATGTGCAAAGACACAAGAACGTGCAAGCTGAGCGCCTGCTGGACAGCAGTCGTGGTGCCCCGAGGAGGCAGCCGAGGCGAGGGAAGGCAAGGCAAGGCAGGGAGAGCGAGCTCGGGCCCCGATTCGCTTAGTGGCACGGCGCTGATACAGAGAAGGCCCTTCATAAATGCGCTCGGAGCGGCTGGGTCTGTGCCTCAGCTTCCTCATCTGGAAAATGGGGATCACGGGGCCCTTCCCTCCGGGGTCTAGGCTAGGCGTTGGGGAGGGGCCAGGAAGGCCTCAGTGCTCGGAGCTCCCTCCCCGCAAGTACAGAGCCGGGGCGTCCATGTCTTCCGCGCCCCGAGTCCACCAGCCGGGGACAGCAATTTGGCCTCCCAGCAGCCCCCAGATGTCCCCGGACCCGGGGCGGGGGGTTGGCTCGTTACCTCCACGATAACAATTCCCCTTCCAGGGGGGCTGCCGGGGCCCCTCCCCTCCCCCACCCCGCTCACCTGGCCCGCCCGGGCTGTCAGCAGCACCGGGGCCATGGCCTCTTCTTCCTCAGCCTCTCCTGCCGCAGGAGGCCCGGAGCTTCCGAAGGCGAACCTGGCGAGCAGACGGCGACCCTGAGCGGGCGCGGGGGGAGAGGGGGCCGGAGGGGGGCGCGAGCGCTCCTTCCCCCTTCCCGGGTCTGGGGGTGGGGTCAGCGCTGGGCCGGACACGCCCCCCGCCCCCTCACCTGCGATTCTTCCCTTAGGGCGTTAAGTGGTTGCTCGGGTCGCGCAAATTCAAAGGATCTTTACTTTGGGGGGGGGGCGCCGAACCCTGGAGTTTTAATTAGACGGGGAGGGGGGAGAAGGCACCAGAGAGAAGGGAACGAAGGAAGGAGGAGCCTGGGGAAGCTCGCGGAGGCCCCGGAGAAAGGGCCGTGCTGATTGGCTGGAAGGCCTCCGGGGGACCAATGGGGGCGTGACTCGCCAAGGGGGCGGGGCGTGTTGCGCACGCGCGCTACCATCGGCTCGCATCGCTTTTCTCTGCACCCCTTCCTCTCCCGGAGAGAGACACGCAACCAGGCGCCGGGGACCTGGCGTCGCACCCCGGCTCAGGCCGTCCTCGCATCCCCACTCACCCTGCCCCCGTGCCAGGGCTCGGGCTGAGCGACGGCGGCTGTTGAGGACGGAGTGGAGTGAGGCGGGCGCTAGTGCAGAGGGTGACGTAAATCCGGGAGGGAGCGGAAGTAACGTCTCCATGGCAACCACGACGGCAGAAAGCGTCCGCTGCTGCGCGAACAGCTTATTGGGAAGTGTAGGTCGGAGACCGGGGCGGCCTAGCGCGCATGCCTAGATCCTCCGCCGGGCGAGAGTGGTGGGAGCTGGGTTCTCCAGCCCGGCATCCTGCTCCGGCCCCGCCCCGCCCTTGCGTGGGGAGCCTGGGCTGGGGCCGCTCTCCCTCTAACTCCCTCCATGTGTACTGCGAGCTCTGAAGCTGATTTTTAACGTTGAAGCGCACGTCAGCTCTGGGGCCGTGGAGGGCGGGATAAGAGCCCCTGGGGCCCGCGGTCCAACCCTCTCTTCACTGAGGAGGAGCCTCAGTGAACGGAACCAGCCTGGGCCAGGTGCCTGGTCTTGTGCAACTGGCTGCGAACAAGCCCCGGCCCCTCTTCTGCCTCCCTCGGTCAGGCCGGGGCCGGGTTTGGGCGCAGTCCGGCCTAGCGCCTGCTCCCGAGGTCTTGGCAGGAGCTGAGCGCTCCCCTCCTCCCCGCCCCCAGGGAGGACCACGTGTAACTGACATGGGGGCGGGGCTTCACAGGAGTCCCTCCCCCCCAGCCCGGGCCATGTGACCAGCCCGGGAGCCCGGGGCCTGGCAGGGACGCGGGGCGCTGGCCGTGGTGCTGCCGGCAGCTAGCTCCGTATGGTTCCACGCGAAAGGCCCAGCGAGCTCTTGTCCGCGGGCTTGTCCTGAGCCAGTGTTAGGCCGGGACCCGCGCAAGGCAGGCCCAGAGACCCGAGTGTCACAGCGAGGAAAGTCTCCTAGTCAAGTCAAAGCCTAGGGTATATACCTAGATCACAACTGGGGAAGGGCCAGGCGAAGATGCGTCCTGGACGATCATTCGTAACCCCTCCCCTAGGGTACAGAACCAGAGTTCTGTGCTGAGAACAGGTTGTGGCGTTGTCAGTTTTGATTATCAGTTTAAGCTGCATTGTGAGGCAGCTCTTGAGAAAACGAAATTATTAGTATATTCGTTACACATATCGATTGATATAAAAATCATAATTCCACATCCTTAATGGGCTTTTGTCATTCAAATCCTCGATACACAGATCCCTGGGGCACTCCACTGGAGACCCTTCCCACTCCTGGACATTCAGTCAGCCTCTAACTGACCCCTTCCTGTGTGCTAAATGCTCTCTAAGGAAACAGGAACCACTTCCTTTTTTGCATCAGTCAATGGGTCCACAGGCATTGGTCAAGGGTTTATTCTGTGCCAATCTTGTGCTGGGCCTTGGGATGAAGAGGGAGGGGGCACTTTTTAGCCTTTGAACGGAATTCTGGGATTTGATGCTGGAGCAGGTCAAGCACTTCTGTTGCCAGCAGTAACACCCACAGGCCACATTAGCAGTTATGAGGTGTGAGCCTGGAGTCTGGAAGATCCAAGGTCAAATTCAGCCTTGGGCACTTACTGGCTGGGTGGCCCTAGGCAGTACACTTAGCCTTTGTCTGCCTCAGTTTCCTCCTCTGTAAATTGGGGATCACACCAGCATTCCCAAGAATATTGTGAGGATCAAATGAGATTGTATTTGCAACAGGCTTAGTACAATGCTTGGCACAAAATAGGGACTGAATCAATCAGTACATACTTCTTTCCTTCCTTCCTTCATAATCATTGAACTCCAGTGGCTCCCCATTGCCTTTAGGATCAATCAGGATCAAATCCTCCGATTTTTACAGCTCTTTCTAATTTGGTCCTACCATGCGTTTCTAGTCTTCTCATACCTTACTTATCCCTTCCCAGTGCTCCAGGGATGCTAGGAAGGGATGCTTTTCCTCAAATAAAAGATCTACCCTCCACCAGCTGGTGGTGTTGTGATTGGCCATTCCCTATGCCTAGAGCTCCCTCCCTCCTCATCTCTGCCTCCTCAAAGTCTGAGTCAGGGTGATGCCAGCGAAGACCCTTTCAAAGGCTGACTGAACCTTTGGCCTTCTCCAGGATTAGCTCCAATTTTCCATGGTCATATCTTGGTTGGGCATACTGTCCCATAAGACTATGAGCCCCTTAAGAGCCTTGTACACTGCCTAGAACATAGGAAGCATTTAGAAATGCTTGTTCATTTGACTTTCCTGGACTTCTCTCAGCCCCTCAGCAGCCATTTGCTCTCATTGCCAGTCATCCATAAGGGAAGGGAGCAAGCATTTACTAAGTACCTATTGTATGCTGGGTATGCTGCTAAGTGCTTGACAAATATCTCATTTGGTCCCCACAAGGGAGGTAGGGCTATTATTATTCCCAATTCTAGATGAGGAAACTGAGGCAAATAGGATTAAGTGACTTACTCAGGGTCACCATGCTGTTAAGTGTCTTGAGTCCAGATTTGAATTCAGGTCTTCCCAGCACTCTACCCTTTTTTAAAGAGATCATTGTAACTTTGGTGTCACCTGTCTGTGGGCTAGGGCATCTGCATCCACATTTGTCTCCCCAGGCCAGCTGTTTATTCACAGTGGACTAGTGCTGTTAGCCACTTCTGCCAGATTGCACCCCATGTTGGTGGATGATTGCTGCTCCAAGCTGCAGCTCTGCCACTCACCTACTGTCCTAGCATCCCTTTATACCTAGAATTTGAACTTCTGCAGTGGGGTACCTGGTTTTAGGGGATAATCACTCCCCAGGAGATGACTGATCCCAGGTTCTCCTATGTGTATAGATGTATATAGGGCATGTGACTGCATGCCAGAAGGCTAGTTTGGATCAGCCAGGGTCATCACTGGTCCACATCTGTCCACTCATCCATCTTCAGAGGTTTTGTGAGTTTGAGGACAACTTTGTATTTCTTGACGTTCTGATTTTTAGTCTCTTCAATCATGTGTGCTTGAGTGAGGTCATTTGACGGTTTAGTAATGGTAAAATCATTCATAACGAATTTGCAATAATACCCACCAAATCCTAGAGTGTCTCCAGAGATGTGATTGAGTCAGGAATGCCTCTCTCTTTTTGGAGTATTATGGGCCCAAGAGCTGAGCAGATACAGCATAGCCTGACTTAAGCCTCAGTCACTTCCCACAGAGAGCAACATGACAGTCAATGCCCAGACAAAACCGTCCTGGTAGCCAGGTCCTCAAGAAACAAGCTGACCCTGGCCCTTTTACTCTCTCCCCCAAACTCACACAGCTCAACCACCCTGATCATGTGCATGCTTTCCCTGCTGCTCTGTGCACTGCTAGATAGGCAGAGAGAGGCCAGGTCTTCTCTAGCTTCTACAGATCAACTTGTCCCAGTTTCCAGACTGTGGCAGCCCCCAGTCCCTTCCCCACCATGAGAATGAATGATTCTGTGTGCTCTGTAGATGATACTGGAATGTTGGAACCCATGAAGGCACAGTTCCTGAGGACTGTGTAGCAAAGAGAACCTTTGGGAATCAATCCCTGCCACTCATCCCAAGGACCTGGCACCATGAGTTCAGATGCATGGGGGACTCAATGCTTTTCTGCAGGCTCTAGCTTTGGCTCATTGACATTAGGTGGCTTTTGTGGCCTGGGCCCAGCAGGACGTGCTGTGACACTACCATGGGTGAGTCACGGTGGGCCATCAGTTGAGAAATTACCCAAGCATGCCCACAGTTGGCAGGTGCCCGGGTGTTCAGGGATGTCCCAGGGCCAGTCCATGCTATGCCCCACCCACCATATGCTTCAGACTTTACCCAGAGGATCTCTGTACTTAGAGAAATTCAATTTGGAAAAACATTTGCATGAAGCAAGCTTCCATTAGCAATAGAAATGGGGTGGATATAAGCAGGGTCAGCCTTGGAAGCAGAGCATCTACACCATGGCTTGGACTCATCTCCTCCTCATGCTCCTTGCTCTCTTCAAAGGTGAGGGAACAGACCCTGGAGCTCTTGGGGAGGAGAAGTGGAAAGCTGGGCATAAACCTGCAGGTCTTTGCAGGGATGGCCTGTCTCTGTTCTTGATATGTGTCCATACTATTGCTTTTAGAGGCCAGTTCTCAGGCTGTGGGGACTCAGAAGCCATCCTTGACTGTGATCCCTGGAGGAACAGTCACCATGACTTGTAGCTCCAGCACAGGAGTGATCACCTCTGGTCTCTGTCCCTTCTGGTTCCAGCAGAAATCTGGCCAGCCTATGATACCAACATCTATGATACCAACAATCTTATATCAGGTGTTCCTGGTCAGTTCTTGGGGTTCCTCCTTGGGGACAAAGCTGCCCTCACCATCAAAGGGGCCCAGACTGATGATGAGGCTGACTTACGCAGCACAGTGAGAGGTTTAGATGGGGAACTGAGACAAACACCTGTTATAACCCAGTGTCATAACCCAGCTGCTGAAGGTGACAGGGATCTCTATAATGCCCAGCTTCCTGGCAAAACAAGCATTGTTTACATTCTCTTTAAGACCCTGTTTCCTGAGTTGCACACATTCCTGGGCCAAGTGGAGCACAGAACCCTAAGGCTATGGCCCTAGAGGAGCAGGATCCATCCCACCTACAAAGTCTTCCTCGCGATCGATTTCTTGGTCTCCCTGCTCAGGCCTTCATTCAGTATGACTGCTGTCACACCCTTCAAGATCTCTAGCATGGCATTGCTGTCTCCCTTCCCATCCTGGAAGGCATGACTATCTTTGATCTGGGAGCTTTAGATTGCAGGTGCTCTCTCCTCTGTGAGTGAGAAGCCATTGCTTGCTAGGAAGATAATCATCTTTGGGGTAGGGAGTGGGAAAAGACAGGGGGCTGGTGATGGGGCACCTTTCCCCAAAGAGAGAAGCAAGACAAGGAATCCGTGACAAGCAGGAGGACGGCTTGGAAAGTGACATGTTGGATTGATTTTATGCATGAGAGAGATTTGAGGGTTAATGCATTCTCATCTACTCTTCCCCACTACAGTACATATGGAGATGCTCATTTTCTTTGAAGTTGGTTGTTTTCAGATTAAAAAACAATTAAACTGAGAAAGCATCCAATCATATCCTGCAAAATGAAGAAACACACAATACAGAAAATAAATACACTCTGATAAAAGACCCCCCACACACACACACAAACCGTCATCCCAAGGAGGAAAGATTTTCCTATATCTGGGATATACCATTAGGAGGGGTGCCAGACCCCTTTCTGGAGTATGTGAGCAATAGTTCATTACTGGACATTTTTATACAACAGGAGAATAAATACATGAGTTTTGTAGTGTAAATTTTTTTACAGTCAAAGTCAACAAAACAAAACTAACATTTTCTTTATTGGAAATCCTCTGTTTTCCTATCCAACACCTTGTCCTCTGCCCCTCCCCTCACTACCTCCCCATCCAAGCCCTCATCCTCTCATATCTGGATCATGGCAATCACTGCTGGGTCATCTGCCTGCCTCAGGTCTCCCCTCTCCAGTCCATCTTTCATTCAACCACTACATGGATTTTTCCTAAAGTGTTGTCAGATCATGTTACTCCCCTTCTCAATAACTACCCATGCCTCCCTATTGCCTTTAAGCCCTCTGACTTTGAAAGCTATCCACAACCTCATCCTTTCTGAATGTTCTGGTCTCCTTATACATTGTTTTCCTCCATCCACTCAATGATCAGTATGCTGACCTTCTTGATCTTCCATCTCTTGGTTCCCTGACTAGACATTGCCTTCCCCACCAGCCACATTGCCTGAAATGCTCTACATCCCTCACTTCCATGACTTAGCTTTTTCAAGTGTTAGCTCAAGTCTTACCTTCTGCAAGTGGGTCTTCCTAGCACACCTTCATGCTGGTGTCTTCCTTCTGAGATAATGTCCCATTTACTTGGTATATGTCTTTTAACTGAAATGGGAGAGGGAGCATCTTTGACACTTCTCTCTCTGTAGAGAAAGGAGAATCATGCTTTCAGAAGATTCATGACATGAATAACCAGTGGCTTGAAGTCCACTGGTAGAAGACTCTCTTCATTGGCTGAGATTGATTAATTGGTACTTCTTGTCTGCATGAGGCAAAATGGCAAGAGCCTGGGAAAAGAGAGATCCTGGTCCTCTGACTTTCAGTTGGAGAGAGAAGATCCCCAGTTCCAAATTCTCTTCAGGTTCCTGAAAGGAGAGAAATACTTTGGAAAAGAGTCAATGTGGAGAAGAGCCAGCATCTTGATCAGGTTTGTATCCTGAGCATACTATTCTAGAGACTTCAGAGAATTTCCCATTGAGTGAGATCTGGGACTTCCTCTCTTGGTTGAACTGAGATAGCTCGCTCCTAGTAGGAGAGCTCATTCACTCTGTGTTGTTGTGTTCGTCCTTCATTGCCAAAGACCACGCCATCAGAGAAATGATGACATGACTTGCACTTGACTTTGTTTTGAGTGAGGGAGGGCTGTGCAGGTCACCAGCCTCACTTCTCCTCTGGAGCCATCTGCATCCAGTGAGTAGATGTTTATCAGGATGACTGGAGATGACCCAGGATGCAATAGGAGACTTTGGCCCCTTTAGGCCAAGGTCTCTTCAGGAACTCACTAAAGGTGAGGTAACACCCATTCAGTAAATAGGCCATATACTCTGTGTATTGTCTGCTATATGCTCATCTAAATACCTTCTCTCACTAATGTTTGCTATCGCCTGGGATAAATGGATTTATTTGCTATTTGCTACATGTGTTCAATGAGGCAGCTAAGTTGTTCAGTGGATAGGGCCCTGGGCATGGAGTCAGGATGACTCATCTTCTTGAGTTCAAATCTGACCTCAGACACTTACTAGCTGAGTGAGCCTGAGTGAGCAGGCATCTCCTATCTCCCTCTTGCCTCCAACCTTTTGTCTGCATCCTGATGCTTGTTTCCTTTGCTCGAGGTGATTGGTGAGAGACAACATGGAAAAGGGAGTGGCCTTCAGATCTAAGGAATAAGCCTTGGCTCTTGATCTCTACATTTACTCTTTTCTGTTCTAGGTGAAATAATTGGTGTCTTTTTGACCTTGTGGGGTTTAAAGGCCAGGAGATCAAGCTGGAGGAATCCAAGTCAGAGTCCAAGCTGGATTTTTGTAGTCAGCCCAGCATCAGGGTCTTGGGGACAAATAATGACTTTAGGAGTGACCTTTCTGGCAAGGCAAGACAGGCAAGAAGTATTTATTAAGCACTTATTGTCAGGCAATGGATACTGCATGAGGACTGGAGTCAGGAAGATCCGAGTTCAAATCTGGTCTCAGATACTCACTAGTTATGTGACCCTGAGCAAGTCACTTTACTCTGTTGGTCTCTGTTTCCTCATGTGTAAAATGAACTGGAGAAGGAAATGGCCAACCACTGTAGTGTCTCTGCCAGGAAAATTCCAAATGGGGTCATGAAGACCAGGACACTGAAGATGGCTAAACACCACTACCAAAAGCAGACAAGGTGCTAAGTACTGACAATCTAAAGCCAGAAGCAGATCCAGGGAAGGAATGAATACTGGCTGGCCTGGGCCTCTCCAGGAAATGGAGGTATCAGGAGGAGCTCAGCAATGGGAGGAAGGAAGGGAGGAATGCCATGGAAGGAAGTTCCAGTCTGAGAAGGCCCCAGATGCTAAAGGAGGTTGGAGGTTGGCAGCAGTGGAGACAAACATGGTGGCAAAGTCCAGGTGGTCAGAAGCAGAGCCAGGATGGGATTGTTTGGGCAGTCTGGGCCCCACCCCAAAATGCAGGCCCAGGCCAGCAGGAGCCAACATGAGGATTCTTTGGGTGCCAGGGCTGCATTTGCATGTGAACTTGGTGGGACTAATGTTATATTGGAACTGAGCATGCCCCTGAGGTATTGGGAGTATCTGTGCATTTGCTCTGGATTTGACCAAATTTGAAGCAATTATCCCTTCCCAAAAACTCATTGATATTAAGTGGTTAAATAGAACAAGAGTGATAGTTGTAGGGGAATGTAAGGGAAAATAGCCAGTGGGGCCTTGAGCTGATGGCAGCAGAAAAGAGACCCCTCCCACTCCCCCAACCTCCAGCCAAGTCTTCTTCCATAGAACTAAGGAGCAGATGCAGCTTCTGGGAGAGAGGCCAGAGCATCTCCCTTATTGGAGCATAAGGCTCTTGAGGGCAAGGGCTGTTGTTTGCCTTTCCTGGTATCCTGAGCACTTAGCACAAACCTGACACACAGTAATAATAGTGATAATAATAAATATTTAATTCATTTAATTAATGAATGATAATGAATACAACCCAATGATTTAATATCATAAGCATAAATAAGGTTAAATTTGAGTTGGCACATGTCCAATCCAACTTACTGTATCACCACCTAGCATACCTCTTTCCATATTATCCACAACAGATAAGATGAGATGCTTTCTCAGAGGCTCTACTCAAATATAGGAAAGCTATACTTCAAGCATTCCTCTGGTCTATCCAATTCTTTTCAAAAAAGGAGCCCAGCATGGCTGCCATCCAGCTGGGCTGGCTGATTGTATTCACCAAATGTTTACCAGTCACCTCTCTAGTGAACCATGGTAGTGTTTCCCCAGGAATTAACACCAAGCTTCATGATCTATACTTTGGAGACTATTCTCTTCCTTGTTTTCAAAATCAGGATGATTTGTTGAGTCCTTTGATATCTCCCCATGTGCTCAGAAATGACTTCCCTTGGTGGCTTTTCATCTGGGCCCGTTTACTTCAAATTCATCATTGGTAAACTGGGGCTGGTGTGGATGTTGCTAATCCATGGGAGTGGGGTGGTTATTGTTTGCTATAGTTTTATTTCTTTGAATAGATTTTTTTTTCAATTGACAAGCATTTATTTTCTCTCCCTCTCACTACCTCACCCCCTTGTAGCCAAGGAAAACAAATTTCCACACTGGCCATCGGCAAAAATGTGGGTCTCATTCTGCATATGCAGTCCATCCTCTCTCTGTCAGGAGGTGGTTTTGCTAATCCATTTTCTCAACTTCTGTTCTCTCTTGGGTGTGGTCATCTTATCTTACATCTCCATTTTTGGTGCTACTAGCCCATAACATTCATTTTCAATTCTTCTGATATTGTTGTAGCATTTGCAGATTACCAATAATAAGTGGGTGCCTAGGAGGTTTGATTTATTGAAAGAACTTTGCAGTTTCTCCAAAATGTCCAATCCCCTTTTTACCTCCTATTCAACTCAGGGTTGAATTTGTTGTCCATGTGGACTCTCTGCCCAAGATGGACATAGCAATGGACTTGCTCTAGAGTGCGTCCATTCAAATGAATGGCTGGCGGTTCTTGATCGCCTTGGCCTTTCCTCTGTGGATGGCTGAATAGTCCTCCTTGGAGGAGTTATGGATTCTTTCCATGAGGTGCTGAAACGTTTTAAGACTTGGTGCAATCAAGCACAATGTCCTGCATCAACAGGAGAATCTGCAGGACTTTACCACCTCAACATCTGCAACCTGGAAGGTTATCAGTCACAGTGTCTGGCACACAGTAGGTGGTTTATCCATGCTTGATGACTTCACATCGACTTTGAACTGTGTTGGATCTTCTCCATCAGGGCTGAACACTTTTGGCAAACAGACACCTCTCCCTCATGTTTATGATCAGTCACTCACAGAATTTCTGCTCAATATGAATAATGCCTGGTAAGTGCTTTCTTCTCCTAGGTCTTTCCATGTCTCTTGCATTCATATGGTCTCACCCAGTGTGAATTCTCAGATGCCAAGTAAGAGGTGATCTCTGGCAGAAAGCCTTCCCACAGTCACTACATTCCTATGGCTTCTACATTCTGAGGATTTTCTGAACTTCTCTAAGACTTGGGCTTTGGAGAAGTCTTTCCATATTGGGCAGATTCAAAAGGTTCTTCCTCAGTGTGGATTTTCTGATGAATTGTGACTTTTTTCTCCCAACCTGGTTCAGCTTGTGATTGTCTAACTCCAGACCTCTTCCCCATCCCTGGAGGCCTTCTTCATGATATCAATGCCTTCCCCTCTTCAGTCTCCTCCTCTGATTGATAGGTTTGTCCTTGAACCTCTATTTGAGGTAGCACCAATGCCAACTATACTCATTCCAAATCTGGCTCAACCTGGACTCTTTGGATTCTTTCTGGACTTTGCCCCTCCGGGGTACATCTTGTTCTCTTCCATCCCTCACCCTTTCAGCTTCTTTGCCCATTAGAAGGTTAGCTCCTTGAGGTCCTGACTATCCTTTTTGCTTGCATTTTATTTTGGCACATAGTAAGCACTTAATACTCTACATGTCTATGTTTTCATAGAGGCAGCTGCGGGCATGGTGGGTAGAGTCAGGAAGGGCTGTGCTCAAATCTGGCCTCGCTGGGTGACCCTGGGCAAGTCACCTGTGTTTACCTCAGTTTCTTCAACTATAAAATGAAGATAATAACAGCATTTAATTGCAGGGTTGTTGTGAGGATAAGATGAGATCATATTTGTAAAAGTGCTTAACACAGCACCTGGAACATAGTAGGTCTCATAGAAATGCTTATTCTTTCCCCCCTCCCGCCCCCTGCCCCACAGAAAACCTTCCCAATTCAGTACATTGCTCCTCAGGCTGGATTCTCTGATGTTGATGGAGTTGTTTATTCATGTAAAATGCCTTATGACATTCATTCATCTCAAATGATTCATATTAATATGGAATGTTTTGCGTTTCCTGAACTGGTGTGCAAATCCTTCTCACATTAATATGTTCAAAATTTCCCTCCTCAGCATGCATTTTCAGGTGTTGAATAAAGTCTGAGAGCTGCCAAAAGTAACCTTTTAGATGGATAGATAGTTAGACAGAGACAGATAGAGAGATATACAGACAGACAGACAGATAGACATAGATAGATGATAGATAGATAGATAGATAGATAGATAGATAGATAGATAGATAGATAGATAGATGGATGGATATAGATATTGCATGCAGAAGGTTTCTCTGTAACATGAACTTCCTTGTGTACAGTAAGGCATGATCTCATTAATTGTATCCAAAGATGTCTCCATAATACAAGTTCTCTAGTGGTCAGTAAAGTATAAGCTCTGACATTCATAGTTTCTCTCCATTATGAAGTCTCTGATGTCTACAAACTTCATTCTTTTCACACAATGACTTTCCACACTTATAAGATTTGCATGATTTCTCCCCATTATGGCTTTTTTGATGCTGAGTCAGAAGTTCCCACAGAAGGGATCCCTCCATTTATTACATTCATAATATTTCTCTTTGGAATGGATTTGCTAATGCCAATAAGACATGTACTCCAATAGAAAGTCTTCTCTTAATCATTACAGTAATGGTTTTCCTCTCCAGTGTGAATCCTGTGACAGGAAGGAATGAACAGATTGGTGTTAAAGACTTTCCCACATTCATTACATTCTGTAGTACCAGTTCTATGACTCTATTTTCAGTTGTAATTGAAAGGTGTCCTATGTCCATCCCAACTTGAAAATAACTTCTTTGAACAGATTTGACTACATTCACAAAGGACTGGATAGTGTTCAATGCATTTTCTAGGTTTATTACATATAGGAAGACATTTTCCATGATGGAAACCTTGGCCATGGGATTCATGGCTTTGGTGCTTCATTGGGAGTCCTACAGGTGATTTTTTACTTACTTAGAATGTTTCTCTTCATTGTTCTGCTATTTCCAGTCTTCTCTCCACTCAGAGACACAGAGGCCATCCTTTATGAGTTTGTCCTGGGAAAAAGCTTCCATGGAAAGATGACTTTTTGCTTTCAGACTTTGTCTCCCACCCTGAAAGAAATAAAAACCACATCCATTCCTCTTCTCCATGTTGAACACTTCAGACAATCAGTTGTTTCCTCCTTAAAGAAAAATGTGGACAACTTTACAAGATGAAAACAAATATTAATAACAAACGATGTTTCTATAAAGAATGATTTTGGACAATAAGGGTTGCCTCAGGTAGACCTGGAAGGTTTCTCTGCACTGTGAATTTCCTGGTGTGCAATAAGGCATAATATCCTTTTGATTATCTTTACAATTATTGATATTACTGTATAAATTGTTCTCCTGGTTCTGCTCACTTCACTTTGCATTAGTTTATTCAAGTCTTTCCAGATTTTTATAAAACCATCCCCTTTATTATTTCTTATATAGCACAATAATATTCCATTACATTCATGTACCATAACTTGTTCAGTCATTCCTAATTGATGGGCATGCCCTCAGTTTCCAATTCTTTGCTACTGCAAGAAAAGCTGCTATAAATATGTTTGTAAATGTAAGTCCTTTAGCTTTTCCTTTGATCTCTTTGGGAGTATGCCTCTGGTAGCAGTCTTGCCAGGTCAAAGAGTATGCAGTTTGATAGCTTTTGAGGCATAATTCCAAATTGCTTTCTAGAATAATTGAACCAGTTCATAGCACCAACAATAGTACATTACCATGCCTGTTTTCCCATATCTCCTGCAGCATTTGCCATTTTCCTTTTTTTGCCATCTTGATCACTCTGATAGGTGTGAGGTTATACTGCAGAGATGTCTCAATTTGCATTTCTCTAATTTTTAGTGATTTAGAACATTTTACATGGTTATTGATAGCTTGATTTGTTCCTCTGAAAATTAGTTATTCACATCCTTTGCCCATTTATCAATTGGGGAATGGCTCTTATTCTTGTAGATTTGACTCAGTTCCCTATATTTTTCCCTAAAAATGAGATCTTTATCAGAGAAATTTGTTAAAATGTTATCCCCAATTTCCTGTTTTTATTCTAATTTTAGTTGCATTAGTTATGCTAGTACAAAACCTTTTACATTTTATATAATCAAAATTATCTGTTTTATCTCCTGTGAACCTCTCTGTCTCTCATATGGTCAAGAACTCTTTTCCTATTCGAAGATCTGACAGGTAATTTCTTCTCTGCTCCACTGCTTTGCTTATGATATCACCCTTTGTGTCTAAATCATACATCCATATTCCTCTCTTTTTTTATTTTAAGGTGTGATTGAGGGATATGATTACTCAGAAACTTTGGTATGTTTTTCCTCATTATCATTTTATTTCACATAATTAATTTTAAAACATTTATTTATTTTTCCAATTTAAGAACTATTTTCTTTCTCTTCCTGCCTCTTCCCTCACCTGCTCCCAACCCCTGCTTATTGTAAAAACAGAAAAACAAAACCCTTGTGAAAACATTCATAATTAAATAAAACAAATTCCCACACTGGCCATGTAAAAATGTATGTTTCTGTGTCCTGAGTCTATCAATTCTCTGTCAGGAGAGAGGTAGAAGCCATTGTCATTGACCTTCTACAATCATCTTTCACATAATTATTGATTATTTCTATGATGTATTCATCAATCCACCCATTACTTATAATTTTACTTTTAAGTCTTCATTTATATCTTTGTCTTTTTTTAATGCTCCCTAAACTGATTACATTTTTTATTTCATTATGGTTTGTAAAGGATATTGAGTATTTCCATCTATTTTCATGTATTTGCAACATCTCTGTTATAATCTACAGTCACTTTTTTTTGTACATGTTTCACATGGTACCAAGGAATATGTATATTCTTTAGCAGTTTCATTTAATATAATGACAAACTAATTAATCAGTAGATATTTATTAAACTCCTACTATTGCCAGACATTGTGCTAAGTACTGGAGATACAAAAAGATGCAAAAGACAGGCCCTGCCCTCAAGATACTTACAACCTAATAGGGGAGACAACAGGTAAACAAATACATACACACAGGATAAATAGAAAATAATTAACAGAAGGAATTAAGAGGAGGTAGGGAAGGTTTCTTGTACAAGCTGGGATTTTAGTTGGAACTTAAAGGAAGTCAGGGAGGTCAATAGACTGAATGAAGAGAGAAAAGTATTCCAGACATGGGGGGTGGTCAGAGAGATGTCCAGAGCCAAGAGAGGGAGTGTCTTGTCTGTGGAACATCCAGGAGGCCAGTGTCACTGGATCAGAGTACATGGTGGGGAATAAAATGTAAGAAGACTGGAAAGGTAGGAGGGGCCTGGGTTATCAAGGGCTTTGCCTTCCAAACCCAGTGTTTTGTATTTGATTCCAGAGGCAAGAGGAAATTACTGGAGTTCATTGAGTGGGGTGACATAACCAGACATGTGCTTTAGCTAAATCACTTCAGTGGCTGAATGGAGGAGGGTACAGAGTGGGGAAGAGACTTTAGTGGCCAACAAGTTATTGCAGTAACTAAGGCATGAGATTATGAAGGTCTGTCCTAGAGCAGCGTCAAAGGAGAGAAGAGGGCATATTCAAGAAAGGCTGCAAAAGTGCAGTCAATAGGTCTTGACAATAGATTGGATATGGGGGTTTGGGGGGTAAAAGATAACAAGGAATACAGAATCCTGGATTATGAACCTGAGGGACCAGGGGAATAGTGTTGCCCTCTATAGGAATAGGAAAGGTAAAGGTGGGGATGGTTCAGAAGGAAAGATCATGACTTCTATTTGGGACATAGTAAGTGTAAGATATCTCTGGGACATTCAGTTTGAGATGTCTGAAAAGCTGCTGTTGATGCAAGGTTGGAGGTCAGCAGAGAGATTGGGGAAAGAAAAGGAGATTTGAGAATCATCAGCATAAAATAGTCATTAAATCTATGGGAGCTGATGAGACCACCAAGTAAAATAGTATAGAGGAAAAAGAGGGGCCATAACAGAGCCCCGAGGGACATGAGGGCATTGTATGGAAGAGGATCCAGCAAAGGAGACAGGAGTGATCAGAAAGGTAGGAGGAGAACCTGGAGAGAGGGGTGTTTCAAAAATCTAGAGAAAAGAGAATTATCAGGGAGGAGAGAATGATCAACAGTGGCAAAGGCTACAGAAAGGTCAAAGAGAAGGAGGACTGAGAAAAGGCCATTGGGTTGGGTAAATAACAGACCACTGGTTACTCTGGAGAGAGCCATTCTGGTGGAATGATGAGCTTGGAAGTCAGATTGTGAGGGGTTAAGATGTCTCAAGGGGGAAAATGGAGGCACCAACTATGTGGCTTTTTCAGGGAGTTTAGCTAGAAAGCACAGAAGAGAAATAGGATGATTGTGGGGATGGATCAAATGAGAGTTTTTTCAGGATGTGAGAGACCTGGGCATGTTTGAAGGAAGGGAATGAGCCAGTAGAGAGGAAGAGATCGAAAAGAGATGAAAGAGTGGAAGACAGAATGGGGAATCTGCTGGAGGAGAGGGGATGGAACTGAATCACTTGAACAAGTAGAGAGGTTACTGCTTCATCATGTAATGATGACAATAACTAGCATTTGTAGCTTTAAAGTTTTCAAAGCATTTTATTGGTATTATCTCATTTATTCCTCTCAACATCCCTAGGAGGTGGCTGCTGTTAGGATTTTCTTTTTCTGGATTCAGAACCTGAGGCAGACAAAGGTGAAGTGCTCGGGATGACACATCTAATAAATGTCGGAGGCCAGTTCTGAAAGCAAGTAAGTGTTCCTGAGTCCAGTTCTGGCATGTCACTCAATAAGCCACCATTTCTTCAACAGTTTATTAAATTTTATATTTTCCCTTTTGACCGTCTCGTAGACTTGTTAAAAAAATTAACCCATACGAGGTCATACAGCTAATTAGTAACAGAGTTCTCAAATTTGCATATAAAACTTACCCCAGTGGTCATTTCTGCTCACCATGTTGCCTCTTTATAAGGAAGTAAATTCACTACAGAGAGAAATATTTAAGCAAAATTGGAAATCATGGGGATCCCCATCAATTGGGGAATGGCTGAATAAATTATGGTATATGAATGTAATGGAATATTATTGCACTATAAGAAATGAACAGGAAGACTTCAGAGAGGCCTGGAAAGACTTATATGAACTGATGCTGAGTGAAAGGAGCAGAACCAGGAGAACTTTGTACACAGCAACAACCACGGTGTGTGAGGATTTTTTCTGGTAGACTTAGAACTTCACTGCGATGCAAGGACTTAAAAAATTCCCAATGGTCTTTTAAGGCAAAATGCCTACCATATCCAGAGAAAGAACTATGGAATTCATTCACAGAATGTAGCAGATCATTTTTTTTTTGTATTACATTTTGGTTTGTTATATGATTTCTCCTATTCATTTTAATTCTTCTGTACAACATGACTATGGTGAAAATGTATTTAATAGGAACATATGTGTAGAACCTATATAAAATTGTATGCTGTCTTGGGGAGGGAGGGAGATGGGGGGAAGGAGGGATAAAAAAATCTAAGGTATATAGTAGTGATTGTAGAACACTAAAAATTAATAAAAGAAAAAAAATATTTAAGCAGAGGGTTAATGACTATGAATGGCACTGAGAAGATTCTTAAACTGGGTGGTAAAACAGCCTGGACTACTTAGTTTCCGGGCATCTTTAAGAGTCTATACATATAAATCCTCCTTATTCATCCCAGATACACTATTAGAGGTAAGAAAAATAAAAATAAAAGTCTAGTGGAAGGTTGGCTCCTTCTCACCCGCAGTAAGCTTGGTGCCGAGAGGGCATGGCCAGTGCACTGGAGGACTGGCCAGTGAGCCCAGGCCTGACAGTCATGCAAAATGCTGATGGATTTCCCATGTGCAATTTGAAGACTGTATTGACATTCTATACCTGGTTTGGTCTGCTAACCACATGGTAGAGAGGAGCCTCTTTGATTGGATGCATAGCCAGAAATAGGTGGCATTACAAAGATATTAGTTGTGCAAAACCTGCCTCTTTTGGGTCTGTCTTCCTACCTGTGAATACTCTGGCTGGAGAGGAAGGAGGATGCTGGAAGGAAAGAGGCCTCAGGCTCTCCCTAGACAAGGAACACATGGCCTGTGAGTACAGATCTATTCTTTGCTTTTGCACTATGTTCTTTCATTCAAGGTGAAGGAGATTCTATGACCTTGTGACTCTCCAAAGGTACATCTAACCCACCAGTACTCACAATAGTGGAGTCTATGTTGACATTTGCAGCTAACTCACTGAGGCCCCAGAGAGACCTTTGGGATACAGTCCAGAAATAACAGAGAGGGACTCATCCAGGAATGATGCATTGTTGGGATGTGATCTTCATTGTGTAAAAACTGCTTTAGGTGTGAGCTCCCTCTCCCTTGGACTACTGTGGCATAGAGGAGAGTGTGCCACCTTCCAATTGTGCTACCCTCCAAGGAAATGCCACATTGTAAAAATTAGTTCATGTTCATTGGTTAGATGAACCTAAAGTGCTAGTCACTAGGATTAATGGGGCACCACCTCAGAATGGGGGCTCGATGGCAGCAGGGAAGAGGGAGGGACTGACTCATGTCTTTGTATCTCCAATGACAGCACAGTGCTGAGCACACAGTAGGCACTTCAATCAATACTCTTGTGGTTGTACTCTGCATGGAACAAGTGAAAGATTGTACCCATCGTCAGTACATGTACTGGCCAGCTCTCCCATCTCACTTTGCAGAAAAATGCTGACCCCTTTCCACACACCCCACTCACCACTGCCTCTTCCTCAGCTCTTTCAGCAGTTCCCTCCCTGGACTCCTTGCTCTAATCTCTATCCTGGCCTGGGGTCTTGTCCTGCCACTATCCTGCTCCAAAAGTTTCAGCAACCAGCCCTCTGCTGCCTCTGGGGTAGATACAGACTCTTCTGTTTGGCATTCAAGGCCTTCAGAAGTCTCCCTCTAGGCTGATTACTTCCCTCACAAGTTACCCTCTGGGTAGGTCTCCTTGATGCCCCCATGAGCCATACTCCATCTCCTGCTTCCATGCATTTCCAAGACTGTTGCCCATGATGAGGGTGCCTTCCCTACTTGCCTCTCCCTCAGAGCGGGATCCTTTCTATCAAACATATTTTTCAAATTTTTATTTCACTTATTTTATACTTAGTATGTTTGTGTGAGACAGCACACCTGTCAGTAAACTTGTCCATCCCAGCTTTCTACAGGACAAAAGGGACTTTTCAGAGAAAGGTTTTTAAATACAGCAGCTTTTGGTTACTCTCCATCATCAAACTTTCCCCTCCCCCAGCCCTTCAAGCCTAAACTGAACCTTGACCTTCTAGTGTGGGCCACATGGCACAGACAGAACTGGAGCAGGCTTCAGGGCACTGAATCACAGGCAACTGCTGAGGTTTCCAGATTTCTCAACCCACAAATGCCAAAGACAGCTTCAAAACTCAGTGAGAAAGCTCTTTCACCTGGGTGAGAAGGGAACTTGGTCAAGCCCTAGCCCCAGCCCCAACCCCAGGGTAGCAGCAGACACTGTTGCAGCAGCATCCTCTTCTGGGGCTCTCAGACTACAGAGCCTGGGGGAATCATGTGGCTGATAAGGGTCTCAGTCCTGAGTGGCAGTCCTGGGGTGAGGAAGAGTACTGGCCAGGAGGAGCGCTGGTCTGGCAGAGGTGGTGGAGAGGGAATCCTATTTGCAGTTCCAGGGCAGAAAAGGGTGCTTTTGGTTGCTCACAAACCAGAGTGTAGCCCAGGAGAGGAGTAAACACCTCTCCTTTGACTATGTCACTTTGGAGGAACTAAAAACTTATAGGTCCCTAGAGATATCTCAGAAAATACCTGCACAGAACCTCTGAAGCCTAGGGTAGTATACCCTCCACTTGACAAAGGACTCAAAAGTCAAGTAATTGACTGAAAAAATGCCCCAAAAGGGGAAAAATAAGACTATAGAAGGTTACTTTTTTTAGCAAAAAGGTATTTTCTTCCATACTTTCAGATGAGGAAGAGCAAAATATATACAAATGGAGGTTGACAGCAAGGTCAAGGCTCCTATATCCTAAGACTCCAAAAAATATGCAATGATCTTGGGCCATGGAAGAGCTCAAAAAGGATTTTGAAGATCAAGTAAGAAAGTGGAATAAAAATTGGGAAGAGAAATGAGAAATGTAAGAAAATAATGAAAAGCAAGTCAACAGCTTGTAAAAGGAGACCTCAAAAATGCTGAAGAAAATAACACCTTTAAAAATATATTAATCCAAATGGCAAAAGAGGTCCAAAAAGTCAATGAGGAGAAGAATGCCTTAAAAAGCAGACTTGGTCAAATGGAAAAGGAGGTCCAAAACCTCACTGAAGAAAATGGTTCCTTAAAAATTAGAATGGAGCTAATGACTTTATAAAAAATCAAGAAATTATAAAATAAAACCAAAAGAATGAAAAAATTTAAGATTATGTGAAATATCTCAATGCAAAAATAACTGACCTGGAAAACATATCCAAGAGAGATAATTTAAAAATTATTGGTCTGCCTGAAAACCATTATCAAAAAAAGAGTCTAGACATCATATTCCAAAATATTATCCAGGAAAACTGCCCTGATATTCTAGAACCAGAGGGTAAAATAGAAATTGAAAGTATTCACTGATGACCTCCTGAAAGAGACCCCAAAAGGAAAACTCCTAGGAATACTGTAAACAAATTCCACAGTTCCCAGGTCAAGGAGACAATATTGCAAGCAGCCAGAAAGAAATAATTCAAATATTGTGGAAATACAATCAGGATAACACAAGATTTAGCAGCTTCTATACTAAGAGATCAAAGGGCTTGGAATATGATATTGCAGAGGATTAAATATGATTAATATGATATTGCAGAGGAGATAGGATTAAATCCAAGAATCACCTACCCAGCAACACTCAGTATAATACTTCAAGGGAAAACATGGAATTTCAATGAAATAGAGGACTTCCAAGCACTCTTGTTGAAAAGACCAGAGCTGAATAGAAAATATGACTTTCAAATACAAGAATCAAGAGAAACATGAAAAGGTAAACAGGAAAGAGAAGCCATAAGGGATTCATTAAAGTTATACTGTTTACATTCCTACATAGAAAGAAGATATTTCTAACTCATGAGACATTTTTCAGTATTAGGGTAGTTAGAGGGAATATATGTATATGTGTGTGTGTGTGTGTGTGTGTAGGTGTATATGGGTATGTATGTATGTATGCATATATTATATATGTGTAGGTTTATGTACATGGGTGTATGTATATCTATATGTATATACATACATATATACATTATATATATGTATACATGCATATATATGTATATATGCATACATAGACAGAGGGCACAGGGTGAGATCAATATGAAGGAAGAACACCTAAAAAATAAAATTTACTGCTGAATGGAATGTACTAGGAATAAGAGAAAAGGAGAGGTAGAATGTAGCAAATCATCTCACATAAAAGAGGCTTTTAAAGAGCTTTTAAAATGGAGGGGAAGATGGGGGAGATGAAAGGGAATAAATGAGCCTTACTCTCCCTCTGGGATTTGGCTTAAGGAGAGAATAACACACACTCAGTTGGATATGGAAATCTATTTTACCCTGCAAGAAGGCAAGGGGGAAAGGGATAGGGAGGGAAGATAATGGAAGGGACAACAAATTGGGGAAAGGGATAATCAGCAGCAAACATTATTGTGGGAGGACAGGTCAAGGGAGAGAATGGAATAATTGAAGGGCAGGATAGGACAGGGAGAAATGGGATTAGTCTTTCACAACACAACTATTATGGAAGTGTTTTGCATGGCTACACATTTATAACCTATATTGAATTGCTTGCTTTCTCAATGAGGGTGGGTGGGTAGGGAGGGAGAGAATATGGAACTCAAAGATTTAATAATGAATGTTAAAAATTGTTTTAGCATGCAACTGAGAAATAAGATGTATAGGCAATGGGGTATAGAAATCTATTCTGCCCTACAGGAAAATACAGGGGAGGGGTATGAAAGAATAGGGGTAAAAGAAGAGAGGACAGACTAGAGGAAGGGGTAGATGGAGTGCATGCTATCCTGGGTTGGGGTTGGGGAGAGATGGGAAGAAAATTTTGAATTCAAATTCTTGTGGAAATGAATGTTGAGAACTGAAAAATAAATAAATTATGTATTTAAAAAAATAAAAAAGAAGAGCAGCTGGCCAGCCAGGAATAGTCAAAGGCAGGTTCTGGAGATGCCCTGAGCTCAGGTATGATGTGCTCATCTGTTCTTTGAATGAGGCAAAGGTCTTGGGGTTTTCTTCCCTTACAGGGCTTTCTGATCCTGGGCAGATGGAGATGGAATCTGCACTACCATGATAATCTGAGAGGTTTTCTCTAGCCAGGCCCCTGCCCTGGTCCCTTCTGTTGAGAAAGGGGGCTCCAAAGGTTTGGACACCCTTCTCATCAGAGGGCTCCTCCCAGGCAGGGATAGCACTGGTCTTTAGGCCTTGCTTCTTTTCACTCTGAGCATTGTTCTCACTCTTACGGGGGTACATGTCTTTGAGATCAGATGTCTGAAAGGAGGAGAGAGCTGCTATGGGGGGGAAGCATTTCTGCTTCTTTCTTGTATTGTTCCCTGAATACTCATGGACTGCAAGTTCAGCTGCTTCCTCTTCTCCTACCTCATGGATTTTCTGGAGCCATTTGTTGAAGGGGCTGTTGTCAGTGTTTGACTGTGATATCATTCTGGTATATGGACACAGGGATGAATTCTGTTTTTGGAAACATAAAACCAAAATGCACCACAGGGAAACTTTAGGGTAGCATTGGTTCTAACAATGTGGAGCCTAGGCTGGTATTTGGGCAACTCATTTAAAATGGCCAATCTGTATTTGTCAGAAACGTTATCAGGTGGTTTCTGTTTGTGGAAAGTAACAATTTGGGACAATTATGACTCCCTGGTGATGGGACTGTGGAAATGAATGGACATTTGCTAGAGTATTTCAAGGTCAGCCTTGCCTGTGGCACTCTACCAGGAATTGTAGAAATTATTATCAGTCACAGCTACACTGCTCATCCATATAATCCACTTGGCCTTTTCATCCCATCACCCATCTCCTTCACTCTGAAATCACTGTCTCAGTTCCTCTTTTATGGTAATGTCTCCAGAGCTCTTGAGTTTTTCCATGGACTTTGGGATCACCCTCAACCTTCTCTTCCAATTCAAGGGGTCTATGAAGGTCTCAGGGGCTGCAGGCAGGGAGGGAATGTTCATCTAGAGGGCTCAGCTAAAGAAAGGATCCATAGTTTGGCCAGAGACCCCAGGAGTGAGAGCACCCAAACCCTATGAAGAGGCAAAATCAGAGTCAGGGGAAAAGGGAGGCAAATGTCCTGCATGAGGTGAGGTAGAGAGATGTGGCCCCCCACCCCTTGTCCCTGGAGTATAGCTCTCTCCTAGACCTGTACCTGGATGCTTTGTAAGAGGGCCTAAGGCTCTTAGGAGCAGTATTCTTCTGAATTTTGAAAGAAAGTAAGCCAGTGCGAGATGGGGAGAATTTTGAAGATCTCTCCAGGAGATGAGAGAAGGGGGATGATGGACATGCCATCCACATACATCTGCACTTCCTTCTCCTGAACCCAAGTCTTGAAGTGAAAGCTAAAGGGACAAATGGTGAGGCATAAGACTGCATTCTGCCTCCCCCCTCCCCTTGTATGCTCAGGCGGCCAGAATGCCTAGGGCCATTTTTATATTCTTCTTGGTGAATAGGTTGTCATAGCCAGAGAATTCAATGCCAATTGCTCATTTTCTGAAAGCACTATGGTAATGCACCTTCAGTAGGAGATAAAACACTGCTCATGTCCTTTGACTCAATGATTCAGCCACTTGAAAAATATGCTTTTGAAATTATACAAGGAAAAAGTGATATGTCTTTACAAAAAGATTAATAGAAATTTAAAATAAAAATATAAAATGTTTCTATTTTTGTTGGAAAGGCCTTAAGAATGGCCCTACCAACAGGTAATCTGCTCTGCAAGGACCAACCTGGCCGAACCCCAAGAGGCTGCTCACTACTAGTGGGGCTGGCTTCTTGCTGAGGAAGTCTCTGGTAACATATGCAATATCCAAGATGGCCCTAAGTACTGTGTATTCCCAGCCCTCCCCAGGTCCTGGTTCTATATTGATGATGGCTGAGCAGTGGGAAAAGGCCACAGAGGATGCAGTTGTTGAGAAGAGCCCCATTTTCAGGCCATCTCTGAACTTTAACTGTTAGTATTCTACATGTGAAGTATTTTTGCAATGACCAGTGGATAGACAGACATATTCTGGAGTAGCAGATTTATATCAAGCTTGACATACTCTCTTTAATAAAATCAGAAGAAAGATAGTGAGGCTAATAAAATAGTAAGTGGTTTATATGACATGCCCAAAGCCCAAAAGAGCGAAAGGAAAAAAATATGCCATACTCTGTAATTTGGGCACAAGCTGACTAGAGACAATTTATTAATAAAATCAAGAGGAAATTCCAAAGAGGCAGTGGTCTTTTGGCTTTGGAAATCTTAAAGTTAGTAGAGTTTATAAGTAATCACAACATCTTTTTCTTCCATGTTAAATGGTATAAAGCCAGATATATGTGTGTATATATATATATATATATATATATATAAACAATCTTGTGGCTTTCCAATACTCTTCTTGCTCTAGGATGGCAGCTATCTAAGTGATGTAACTTAGAGACCTGACTAGCACCTGATTTTTCTTGTTGCCTCATAGAGATAAGTGAGATTTAATTGGACACTCTGGGTATAAGTCAATATTGCCATTTCAATGTGGAATGTACATAAGGACGTAGAAAGATACCACTGTAATTAGAACATGAGGAACCTAACTGAATTTGCTCTAGGTAGATTGGAAAAGCTTGACACCATTTTTGCACCAAGTGACCATATAAGAACTCTCCTCTCCTCATTAAAGAGTGAGACCCTCCAATGGGATAGAACCTAGAAATTTCTTGGATGATCATCTGTGGGTGATACACAATGACTTCTGTCATCAATGTTGGTTTAATCTAGTTTAAGAAAAGACTTGAAAATTTTTTTATGACCTATGGGACCGTGTAATTATGCCTGCATTTCTGAGGTTGGGAATGCAGTCACATACATAGCACCTTCTGCATTTTTGGCTCCACTGATGGAGTTTGGACCCTGAAATGGGAACCCTGGAAAGGATGTGTATGGGGTTGAGTAATCCATCATCGTATGTGGGAGATCAAGACCCTGAGAAACCTCATTGTGCATAAATTCTTCTGGAGAATGGCCAGATACGTGACATGGAACAGGGATACAGTGGTCTTTCTGACCTTGGCAATCATCGAGTTGCAGCATGAAAAAAGAGAAAGGGAGGTGATATAACTGTACTTTATGATAACATTTGATGGGCTGAGACAAGACTATAAAGTATACTCTCTAGATGAGTGTTGTTTGTACAAGAAAGTACAAACCTGTATTTTTCAATAATAATTTTGCAATAAAAGCAAGTGCTTTATAAATGGGCAATTTTGTGGTTCTCCAAGAAACTAGTCTCATCTTTTTAGCACCAGTATTCTATCAATGAGAAATAAAATATCAGAGCGGAGAGAGGCTCAACTTTGGCATCAGAAAGACTCTGTGACTTTGGGTACATCATGGAAATCTTCACTGCTTCAGGAAACTCTTTAAGATGAGAAGTGATTGACATGCTGAGCAGCATCAGTGGAAGAATTTCCTCACCAAGTGTTCCCTCCTCCCATGAAACCACAGATCCAGACTAATGAATTCTTTTTTTCTAGTAATGTCAAGTATCTGTGGAATACAACCACAATGGAGAAAAGTATGGGTGGCATGAAAGCTCCATCACTCATTTCCAAGGATGAATCATGCACAAAAAATGGCTCAAAGTCCTGACCAGCAAGCCTAGAAGGCACACAGGACCCTGAGATGGCACCATCTCCTTGGGACTGCATCTGGGTGTTCCCTAGTGTACTATTATACTCCCCAAGGTAGGGTTCCCATGACAAAATGCTATTCCAGTTGTGGTCTGGATCTTAGTGGAGGACCCAGGACTTTTATGTCACCATCTCAAGCCAGATAATATGCTTCTCCTAAGATTTACTTAGGGTTTTTTGTTTGTTTGTTTGTTTGCTTTGGGAATACAATGGTTCTTACAGAATGGAAGCAATGTAGAGATGGCAGAAAAAAAACAACACAACAAAACTTTTGTAAATGGAAAAACTAGGACTTCATAGTTTTACAAACCAAGAGAAAGTAAATAGCTTGGGGTTCTGTAAAATACAAAGAACACAGTGACTGAATCCTAAGAAATTCCCAGAAATGATATAGGAAGGCAGAGTACAAGACAGTGCCAGAGAGGAACCAGAGGAGTCTTTGGAGGAAAAAACCTAGGTAGAAACAGAATTTAAAACAAAATTAGGCTGTAAAATGTCACCAAGAAAGGAACAAAGATACTTCATAAAAAGAAAAGTTTATTAAACTCCAAAATCAATGCATCAAAATCAACTTGAAATGGTACAAAAAATTATGTAAAAGGAGAAAAATAGAGAAAAGCTATCTTCAATGTTTATAGTAGCAAAGTTGGAAAATTCAGTTCAAGAACAGCAGGGAGAAAGGTTTAAAACAGTATTCCAGATCCTAAATCCAGGCGGTTTTTAAAAGTTAGAAAAATCCTCCAAGAAGTGCCCTCTTCAGCATCCGCTGGTGACAAGTTTCTAGCAGTGTTTATTGTAGAGATTGATGACTTACGACAACTACTTACTCCCCGACGCTGGCCCCTACCCTTGGATGGGTGGTATTCTTTGTCCCCAATTCTCTTCAGGTGCCTTCTCTAGAGTGCCTTTTCTTGGCTCCAGCTCCCTCTTGTACTTAAGAAGAAATCTGAGGCACTGAGGGCAACTAAGTCTTGAGCAGTTAATTCCAGCTTTTCTCCCTCTACCCAACTAGCCTCACGCTCTTTGGCCCAGGGAAGGAAATTCTGGAATCACTAAACTCTTTTTGTTCATCTTGAGCCCCAGCTGATACTTCCAGCAATTAGAAAATCTGTCCTTCTAGTGAATATATATGATCTTAGTCACCTAGAGGTGAGAAGCTGCCACATTCCTCTTTTCTATATATTTAGCCATTCATTATCTTCTCCCCTCCCACCTCATTTAAGCAAATTAAATAATTAATGCAAAGATAATAATGCAAAATAATTAATGCAAAGACTAACCAGAGTTTTATCTTAATAATGATTTTAAAGGGTAGATGAATAGGAATGTAGAACAAGCTTTATAGAGAAAAAAAAAACTTTGGACAATGACAAAGAGAAGGGGAACAGAATCAGTCTTGGATGTGCATCTCCCTTTTCTCAAATTCAGTAACACAAGGATGCCCTCAGACACTTCTATTGGCGCTGGAGTTTGCTGCTGACCTTAATGCCATACCCCAGCTCTTATACTCGCGGCAATTGATCCCAAGGCTTTTGCTAGCCTTGATCTCTTGATGCTCTAATCAATTTCTGGTGAAGCTGTTGCTAGGGTCCTAGTGACCACTTTCTATGTCAATGAATGCCCCTCTTGGTCTCTCTGCCCTTTCTCCTAGGGGTGGCAGCACAATGTGCTGTACACAGTAGCAGCAGACCAGGTAGAGGGGGCTGAAGGAGTCTGGCTTGTGGACCATCTGACATCATCACCTGTCTTACTCTTCCCCAGTCCCTTAAAGGCAAGAGGTTTAGCTTTCAGTAACAGACTCATGGTTCTCTGGAGGCTCAAGTAAATAAGCATAGAGAATTTCTGTTTGCCACCAGAGATCTTCTCCAACACCTGGTTATACACATACATACATATATATACAGGGATGGGAGAGAAAGCTGCCTGTGTAGATCTCCAAAGTTAGCTATTCTAAAAACTATTCTCAAAAGAGTAAGGATAACAACTAGGACACTCAGAAATTCTTTGGTGACAAAACTCAAGAAAGGAGCCAGTGGTCAAACCATGGTCTCAAGTAGCTCCAAATGCTCAAAGCTTGGGCAACAATCAGGGGACCCACGGGTCTTAATGCCAATGGGCACATTTGACCTCAGAGACATCAATGAGACTGAGCAGGATAAAAACAATGACTGGACTAGGGCTCTGGACAGGTGTTCACCTCTTTCACAAACAACAGGGTCAGTTACTCACATAAGGATGTCTAGGAAACAGAGCAGGGAAGCATTACAGAGAATATGAAAGGTCAATGGAGGTAGAAATGGAAGTGATTGTGTCAATGATGTATCTTACCACCTGACTGGAGAGAAAGAAGGGACGGACAAGGAGTTTGCGGAACAGATTCCAAGCCTGGCACAGAAGCACATAATCCAAAGTGGGGGAAGGGGAAGTCTTCATATGCCCACACAGCTGTTGGAGTTCTTTCTTTTTATTGCTCTACCATGAGCAAAGCAACTTATGACATCCTGACTTGCCTTGGTGATAATTTCAACCTCCAAAAGGTGGAGGAACCAGCAAGGAGAAATTCTATCTTGTCCTGATTCTCAGCAACAAGTAGTAACTTGCTGTTGGGGTGGAAATGATGGGAATCTAGGTGAGGGAACCGGAAAGACCATTCCATCCTAGAATTTATATGGGTATAGTGTGATGTTCACCTCAGGACTGGGGAAGCACATCCTACTGCGTTCAGAGAAATAACAGGGAGATTCTATAGAGTAAAACAGTTTAGAGGAAATTAGCTCAAGGATGAAATTCCAACCAACATGAATTTGATACAGAAACATACAGAAGATGGAAGTAAAGCCAGGTAAGTAATGATGAATGTAAGCTGAGGCCAGGGAGGAACAAGACAACAAAAAGGCATAGGATTCTTCTCTGAAAGCTCTATTGAGAGAAAAGAGAAAACCAATAAGGGGTGAGACCTTTGCCAGAAATATGGAAAGGATTACAGTAACTGGCAGCAGTGAGAAGGTGGAGCTGTGAACTCTTATTATTTTTCTCTACCAGTAAGAATGAACTTTATACTGGGAATGACACAATTACAATCACTGGTGAAGAACTGATACCAACTGAGGTGGAAGATGTTGCCACGAAGTCATCATCTGTGCCAGATGAAAGACCACCAAGAATGAGGAGGGACTCGAAGACCAGACACAAGCTGTTGTGCTGCTGAGTTTCATAGACAGGAAGAGAAGAATCTGCCAACTATAAGCCAGGATTTTAAAGGAGATATTTGGCAAGGAGCTAGAGAGGGAAGCCAACATGACTGTGTTAAGAAAAAAGTGTGTGAGAGTAACTTCATTTCCCTTTTGACAGGATAACCACATTAGGAGATGGAGGGAATGATGTGTGTGCAAAAAGTTTACCTAGATGCTAGCAAAGTTTATGGTAAATTGTATCACACTATTCTAGTAGAGAAGATGGGAGATATATGGATTCCATGACAGTACAATCAAACAAATCAGAACTGGTCAGATGATGGGACCAAAAGAATAGGTGTTCAGTATCAACATGGCAGGAAGTCTATGGTGGAGTACTCCAGAGAGTTGTGCTTGACCCTGCACTGTTTAATATTTTTTATCAGTGACATGGACAAAGGGACAGAAGATATACTCATCCAATTTGCAGAGGACACAATGGTGTTACAGTAGTTAGAATCAAGGAGATCTGAGTACGAATCCTGTCTCAGTCACTTACTAAATCTCCACTCCTCATTTTTCTCATCTGTAAGATGGAGATATGAACAGCATCTTCTTTCCGCGGTTGTTATGAGGATCACATGAGATAACATCAGAAAAGCACCCTGCCTACCATGAACATGACATGTTAATTATTACTGCTACCATTTATCATCTCTGGACTCCTGCTTTCTGCTTGGACCTACACCCCAGCTGTTGACAAGTAGGACCAGCAACATGCCTGATGCTAGAGACCTAATGCCTCACAAAACATTCCCTTAGTTTCAAGTGTCCAGAACCCTAATTAGGTACCTTCCTCATATCATACCATAAGTCTGAAGGTTGGCCCACTGGTTCCTATATGTCATTCTATTGCCCATGGCTTTAATTAGGTAAGTTTCTAGACCATAGACCATATTTCATCTTTATTCTGTGGCTGCAGATTGGTCACAAAATCAAACATTTGTTAATAAGTACTGGGGAAAAGAGAGGGAAGGCTGATAACCTCTCCTGCTTCCAAGTAATCCTCTGAACCTTTTAACACAAATGAGAAGGAAGTCTGAAGTCAGCTGTTGTCAAGACTGTGAAAGGTTTTAAACATTAGACTGAGACTTTGTGAGTTATCTTGGAGACAACTGGGACTCAATCAAGATTCTTGAGCAGGGCACTATTATGGTCAGATCTCTGCACGATGAATATTTTGGCAGATGTGTGGAAGATGAATTGGAACCAGAAGCCAAGAGTGCCATTAGGGAGCTTGTGACATTTGGCTGTATGTCCCTGGGCCAGGCATTAAGCTCTCTGAGTGTCAATTTCCTTTTCCATTAAATAGGGGTAGTACTTAAAACAATCTATTTCCAGGATGGTTGGGAGGATCAAACTAGATGACTGATGAACACTGACATGGCATATAAACGCTAGTGGTCACCATCGCTCTTATTATTATTATAGAGGCATCAGTGGTAGGTAACCCAGAAGAATGAAATTTCAAGGAAATAGAAGGATCAAGCTGTAAGGAGCTGAGAAATGAGCGGGAGGAAAGGAAGTAGAGGCAATGAATACAGGCATGTTTTCCTTGGAGTCTGGCTACAAATAGGAAGAAGGCTCAAGGAAGGCTTTCTTAAGGAGGGATGGGACCTAGGATTGATTATAGATAGCAGGGTAAAAGAAGCTAGGAAATAAGAAAAACAAGAGAAGAAATACAGGATTCCCAAAGCCGCAAATTCTCAGATTGGAAGGGATAGGACGTAAGGCTCTTAATGCCTCTGAACTTCAGTGCCTTCCCTTGGTTCATTATTTCCTATTTAACCTCCACCTAGCTCACTCTGCATAAAACCGTTTGCACATTGTCTCCCTCATTAGATTAGAAGCTCCTTGAGGACAAGGACTGTCTCCCAGCGCTTAGCACAGTGCCTGGCACAGAGTAGGTGCTTAAAAAAATGCTTCCTGATTGACTGAAGTGACTTTGACAAGGAGAACTGCATTGGTTCATTAAGGACTGAAGCAGAAGAGAACTGTGGGCAGGCAAGGAGAAGTTTTAAGACATGGAAATGGAAAGAGAACACTCGTAATGCACAGCTCTGACTTTTTTTCTTTTGCAGTAAAGGAGCAGACAAGATTCTCAGCTGAGCTGGAGTGAGAGGTGGAGAAGTCTGGAATAGGCAGCAAGATGTGAATCAATCTGGGACAAATAAAAGGGTGAGTAGACAGAAGTGAAGACACAGTTAAGATCAGACGACACACATTTGCAAGGGACCCATGGAACACAGTTGTGACTTTCTCCAGGAACAGTGGGGGTAACCCAGTGCTGAGCAATAGCAATGCGTGAGCAGAAGATGACAAGGAGGGCTTCAAGGGTAGAGGACATTAGATAGTTTCAGTGGTTAAATATGGAGCCAACTTTTGCCGCTCTTACTGGGTAAAGACAAATTGTTTTGCACCAACCCTGTATCATTTCATAGTACAACAACATAGCTATTTCTCTCCAATCTGTTTCTGGATTTTAATTTCGTCAAGATTATGTTAGGTGGGATGTCCTATCTATTGTTATTTTAATCTAAGGTGATTAATCAGTCTTTTAGGTGGCAAACAGAATTTGTACTTCTTTTTAAGAACTGCCTCATAGTGTAATGCTTTTATTTATAAGGCAATGGATAAGTGTTACAAAGGTTTATTATGCCAAATCAATTCAATTCAATCCAACTTAAGGGATACAATATGCACACAAGTACAAAATAAGAATGAAGTGATTGGGATCAGGGGACGGTATGTGGCACAGAGCATGGAAACCTGGAGTCATCAGGAAACAATACTGAAATAACCAAGAAATGCCTAATACAGGAGATATGTTTGAGCTATAGATTCTAATTCTATAGATTCCCTCTTTAGAGGGAGAACATTCCAGGTACAGGGGAAACAGCTTGTACAAAGGCACAAAGGAAGGGGATGGGATATCTTCATGGAAGAGAAAGAAGGACAATGTGGTTGGAACATATATAGCATGTAAAGAGGAACAAATGTGAAGTTAATTTGGAAAGACAGGATAGTTTTAGAACACAAAGGGCTTTAAGTGCCCTAAATAGAAGAGGAGAGAACAGGAAGCCACTGAAGACTTTTAAACAGACTTATATCAAGGTCAGGGTTTTGCTTTAAGGGGCTATTCACACAGCACAATCTGTGGTGTACAGATTGGTATATGGAGATACCAGAAACAGGGAGACCAACTGAAAGATTATTCCAAAGGTCTTGTTGATGAACAAGGAAGCCTGGAACTAGGTAGTCAAATGAAGTGAGTGGAAAAGAGCAATGCTAAACATGTTATGAAGGAAAATTTGACAAGATTTATAGACTGATTGGATATGGAATGTGAAGGAAAGATGTTAAGATCTAGAGAGCAATAAAAGGAAACAGCTTTATCACAGAGTAGGAATAACCCTTTTTCTGTGACCCAGAAAAAAGAGGGTGAGCTCCTGTTAGACTGTGACAAAAAAAATATATTAAGAGTCTAAGTCACCTGTAATATAAGTGGGGGAGAAAGGAGGCGCTCCAGGTTTCAGGAGAGAATGAAATGGTTCGGAACTGCTTCTGTAGAAAATTTAACCAGAATTTACTTCTTCTATAGGATTTCTCTCTAGTCCAAAATCATTAATTTTTGGCAAAGTCAGTACTCAGGCTGAAAACCCAACATTCACAAAGCTTTACCTTCATAAGTTGTCTCTCCAATATGAATTCTATAATGCTGAGTAAGCTGCTTGCTCAGACGAAAGTTATTCCCACATTCATTACACTGATATGGTTTCTCTCCAGTATGAATTCGCTGATGTTCAGCAAGCCCTGTCTTTAGACGGAAAGTCTTTCCACATTCATTGCATTCATAAGGTTTCTCTCCAGTATGAATTCTCAGATGTCCAGTAAGACCTGTACTTCGGCTAAAGGCTTTCCCACATTCATTACATTCATAAGGCTTCTCTCCAGTATGAACTATCTGATGTTGAGTTAGATGTGATCTTTGCCCAAAGGCCTTTCCACATTCATTGCATTCATATGGTTTCTCTCCAGTATGAATTCTCTGATGTCGATTAAGCTGTGTACTCTGGCTAAAGGCCTTCCCACAGTCAATGCATTCATATGGTTTCTCTCCTGTATGATTTCTCTGATGTTCAGTAAGTCCTATGCTCAGACGGAAGGCTTTTCCACATTCATTACATTCAAAAGGTTTCTCTCCAGTATGAATTCTCTGATGTTCTGTAAGTGCTGTGCTGAGCCTAAAGGCCTTCCCACATTCTTTACATTCAAAAGGCTTTTCTCCAGTATGAATTGTCTGATGTCGACTAAGCCCGGCACTTCGACGGAAAGCCTTCCCACATTCGTTACATTCATATGGTTTCTCTCCAGTATGAATTATCTGATGTCTAGTAAGCTGTGAGCTCTGGCAGAAAGTCTTCCCACATTCATTACATTCATAAGGTTTCTCTCCAGTATGAATAATCTGATGTTGAGTAAGCTGTGTTCTTACTCGGAAGGCCTTCCCACATTCATTACATTCATAAGGTTTCTCTCCAGTATGAATTCTCTCATGTTGAGTAAGTCCTATTCTCTGGCAAAAAGTCTTCCCACATTCCTTACATTCATAAGGTTTCTCTCTGGTATGAATTCTCTGATGCTGAGTAAGTCCTGCTCTCTGACAAAAGGCTTTCCCACATTCATAACATTCATAAGCTCTTTCTCCAGTATGAATTCTCTGATGTTCAGTAAGTCCTGTTCTATGATGGAAGGCCTTTCCACAGTTCATACATTCATAAGGTTTTTCTCCAGTATGAATTCGCTGATGTATAAATAATCGTGTGCTCAGGCTAAAGGCCTTCCCACATTCATTACATTCATAAGGTTTTTCTCCAGTATGAATAGTTTGATGTTGAGTAAGTGCTGAACTCTGGTGAAAAGCTTTCCCACAGTCACTACATATGTAAATTTTCTCTCTGGTATGAATTATCTGATGTCTAGTAAGCTTTGAGCGCTGTCGAAAGACCTTTCCACATTCACTGCATTCATAAGGTTTCTCTCCAGTATGAATTCTCTTATGTTCAGTAAGCTGTGAATTCCTACAGAAGGCCTTTCCACATTCCTTACACTCATAAGGTTTCTCTCCAGTATGAATTCTTTGATGCTGAATAAGTCCTGGTTTCTGGCAGAAGGCTTTCCCACATTCATAGCATTCATAAGCTCTCTCCCCACTATGAATTCTCTGATGTTCAATAAGTCCTGTTCTATGGTGGAAAGTCTTCCCACAGTCAATACATTCATAAGGCTTCTCTCCAGTATGCATTCGTTGATGTCCTATAAATCTTGAGCTCAAGATTTTCCCAGATTCATTGTCTGCATAAGGTTTCTCTCCAGAATGAATAGTTTGATGTTGATTAAATACTGATCTGTGATGGAAGTCTTTCTCATAGTCATTGTTGCATACATAAGCACTATTTCTAGTATAAATCACTTCATGTTGATCAAGTGTTGAGCACTGGCAGAAAGCCTTCCCACATACTTTACATTTGCAAAGTTTCTCTCCATTATGAACCTCCTTATGTTCAATAAACTGTGAGTTCCTGGAGGCCTTCCCATATTCCTTATATGTAGAACATTTCTCGGTAACATGAAGTGGTTTATACTCCATGAGGTCTGATATGTAATTATAGGGTTTTCCACATGCATTATACTTGCTCTTTCTAGGAACATTCTTCTCACTGGCCTGCTGCCTCTCTAAATGAGCGCCACATTCCTGGGCTTCTCCCCAATGGAAATCACAGGGATTATCCCTTTCAAATCTTCCCTGAGATGGTTGCTGCATTAGAGGTCTCAGCTGTGAAGCTGACTCCTTGGTTTCAAGTCTAGTTTCCCACACTGAAAGAAAGAAACAAAGAGTAAATGTCCTCTGCATTGCTTAGTGTACACAAGGCTTTTACTTACATCTCTGTTGAGCAATGTTCTTGGCAAAAATAACTTTAGCTCTGTAGGAATAAGTAAAGTTCTTTCACAATGCTTCAAGGGCTACATAAATCTGTATTATGGTTGTCACCATTATAATGTGAAGGTCAAGTGTACCTTGGAGGAGTAGACTTGGAGACAGGCCTAGAGACAGCCCTATCCAGTTCTGTGATGCAATTCTTGAGTGTCGATGGTGATAGCAGGAAGAACTGGGTTCAAACCCTGTTTCTGATAGCAGCTGTGGGATTATGGGTGAATTGTGGAGTGAGTCAGCAAGGACATTTTCAAAAGAGGAAACTGAGGCTCAGACTGACATAGGGATTTGCTTAAGACGCCACTAAGAAGTATCACAGTTGAATTGTGACACAAAGTTTTGTGCTCCAACTTCAAGGCCCTTCCTACCATCCCACAGGACTTCTCTACAAATAAAAGTGGCCCTGTTTGGAGTAATTCAAAAGGAGAGAACCAGGACAAACAGATGGAAAATACAGAGGCTCAACAAAAAGAATGTATGTTCTGACAATTGGAACTAGGTAGGCTGATTCACAGACTGTTAGGGCTAGGAGATAATTTAGAGATTATCTAGTTCAGGGGTTTTAAACTTTTTTTATATGTCATAGAACCCTTTGGCAATCCAGTGAAACCTATGGATCACTTCTTACAGTCATGTTTTTAAATGCATAAAATAAAATACATAAGATTGCAAGGAAACCAAGTAGATAGATATACACTTATCAAATTTTTTTTTTTAAAGTTCACAGATCCAGAGGTTAAGGACCTCTGTTATTATCCAAATCCCTCATTTTATAGATAAGGAAATTGAAGCTAAGAGGTTAAATACTTTGACCAGAGTTACAAATAGCATTAAGGGGCAAAAATAGGTCAGTTCACACACCAAACCCTCCCCTCTTCCTAACTTGTACCACCATCATCCCGGTTCCCCATAACCCAAATGTTATCTTTCACTACTCACTCTTATCCTGCACATCCAATCATTTTTCAAGTCCTGTTATTTCTGTCTTCATAACGTTTCTCATACATATCCCCTCCTGTCCTCAAACATTTGTCACCCCCTGGTGCAGACCCTCATCACCTCCTTCCTGCACTACTGCAGTAGCTGCTGGGGTGGGGTCCTGCCTGCCTCAAGTCTCCCCCCTGCTCCATACCATCCTCCAAAGTGATTTTCCTAAAGAGCAGGAGTGACCATGTCACTGTTTTGTCCAATAAACTACAGTAGCTCCTTGTTCCCTCTGGGATCAAACACAAATACAATTCTGTTTGGAGTTCAAAGCTTTTCATAACCTGGATCCTTTCAACTTTTCCAGTCTTCTTCCATGCCTTGTGATAGTGACACTAGCCTCATGGCTTCTTCTAAAACACACTCCATTCTCCCTACTCAGGCATTTCAATGAGCTACCCTCTCTCCCTCACTTGCCTGAGTGTTTGCTGGTCTCAGCTACGGTTCTATCTTCAGCAAGAAGCTTTCCGCAGTCCTCCTTAATCTCAGTGCTTTCTCTCAGACACTTATAGAGCTAGAAAGTGTTGGAGGCTAGATTTGAACTCAGGTCTTTTTGACCTCATCCAGTGCTCTATCCACTGCGTGAATCCTTTTCCAAATATTTGAAAACAGCTATGCTCTACCCACTCCCTCTCTTCTCCAGGCCCTTCCCATCTCTTCACTTTCCTTTCCTCCCTCCCTTCTAAACAGCAAAGGATAAAAGCTTGCAATCACCAATAACTTAACTAATTAAACTGAGCATAATCCTACAAAAAAAACAACTTTCAATGAAATAGAGGACTTCCAGGAATTCTTGAAGACCAGAACTGAATAGAAATTTTGAAATGCAGAGGACTCAAGGTAACTATACAAAGGTAAGTATGAGTGAGCAATCACACTAAAGGAAGACTAAAAGATGAACTGTTTACATTCAAATATGAAGAGAAGACATGTGTCCCTTTAGAACCCCATCAACATTAGGGCTCATAGAAGGAATCTTATGAGAGGGCCTATACATAGTTTTATTATGTTTTGATGATCTTGAAAGAAGAAAAAGGAAGGAAAAATATATATTAGGTTAAAAAAATGAGAGGAGAAAGGGATATCTTATTATAGCTCACAATGGGAATATGCAATCAGAAATCTATTTACAAATGTGAGGGAGTAGGCATTACTTGAACCTCACTTTTATCTAAACTACTGAAAGGAAGGTAGAACAAATAAATATACGTATAATGCTTTTGGTACAGAAGTAAATTATTCAGCTGAAGAAGGAAACAGAAGAGAACACAGACAGACTAAAGGAAGGACTAACAGGAAAGGTAGATTCATATAAGGATTAGTCATAACTAAAACAAACCATAACACCAGAGGGTAGGATCATAAAGAGGAAGGTAAAAATAAACAAGTGTGCATGTGCGTGCATGCGTGCCTGCGTGTGTGTGTGCACGCACGTGAAGGAACAAAATGAAGAGGGGGTAGAGAGAAAAAGCAAGGAAAAAGCATAAAACAATGAGATGGACAGATGTTCAATGAGTCAATACTGTGACTGTGAAATGGAAATGGAAAGCAGATGGATTCATAGGCAGAAACCACCAGTGCTTTTGGCAAAAAAAACACTCAAACAAAGACACATGCAGTGTGCAAAATTTATTACACTTTAGCTGAATTCAAAAGAGCAGTGCTACCGATCATTATTTCAGATTAGGAAATAACAAAAATGGACTTAAAAAAGATATAGAAACTATATTTTGCTAAAAGGTACCATAGACAATAAATCATCTTCAATGCTTAACACAAAATGAAACTAATGACATAGTGCCTAAATGTTTAAAGGAAAACCTAACCAATTTACAGGGAAAAATAGATAGTAAAAGCAAGTATTGTGTGACCTCAATATATCCTTTTCAGAACTAGACAGATCCAATAAAAGTAATAAACTAGAAAGGAATTAAGGCCTGAACTTAATTTAGAGAAGTCAGATATAATAGAATGCTACATCTAGCTAGCATTGAGTTCAAAAGGGAATATATTTTCAGTTGTGAGTAGGACCTTTATAAAAACTGATTAGGCATCAGGGCATAAAAATCATGAAAGTGCAAAAGTATAAAAATTAAACACATTCTTTACTGACAAGAATGAAAAAAAAATTATATGAATTAAGAGGTATTGAAGAAAAAATGGTAAGTCTTTTGGAGACTTAACTTTATCCTCAAGAACTGGCTGCTCAAAGACATCATGGAAATGACCAAAATTTTATTTAAATTTATTATCTACATTATTATATTATATTATCTAAATTTATTAATTAAATTAAATTTATTTAAAATTACCATAACAATGAGACAACATAAAGATATTATGGGGATGTAATGAAGCAATCCCAAGAGGAAAATGTACATCACAGCTGAATAATCAAATGAAAGAAGAGACTAAAATATTGGACATCCAACTTTACAAAAACAAACCTAGAAAATCAACAAATTCTAAAACCTCAATTAAACACCAAAATAGAAATCCTGAAACTCAGAGATAAACAAAACTGAAAGCAAAAACAAACAAAAACCTGACTCTATAAAATTAAGAGTTGTTTTAGCAGGGAAAAAAACCCTAATAGATAAACCATTAAGTGATTTGATTAAAAGAATGAGAAAAACCAAATTACCAGGATCAAAAATGAAAATGGAGAATTCACTACACATGAAGAAATTAAGCACATAATTAGAAATTATTTTGCTTAGCTATATGCCAATAAAACCTACAAAAAATTATTATTTACAAAAACAAAGTACTTAAATTAACAGAGTAAGAAATACAGAATTTAAACAAACTCAGAAAAGCAAACTGAATAAGACATGCATGAACTTTCAAAGGGAAAAAAAGGACAAGACAGATTCACAAGCAAATTCTTATCTTAAAGTGAATGTGACTTAATTTGTCTCTAAGACTATCTGCTTATTAGGGACATTGTTCTGTAGTTTTCTTTCTCTGCTTTGTCTCTCCTTGGTTTATGTATTGAGATCCTAATTGTATCATAGAGACTGAAATGATGTCCTCTTTTCTTATGAGTGCAGATCATTCAAGTAATATCATAATTAATTGTTCTTTGAAAATTTGACAGCTTTCACTTGTAAACGTACCTGGTTCAATAGTATTTTTTTCTCTTTTGGAAGTTCATTTGTAGCTTGTCCAACTTATTTTCCTGACACTGGGTTATTTAAATAGTCAATTTCTTCTTTTGTTAATATTGGTATTTTATATTTTTGTAAATATTCATCTATTTATCAGCTTTGTTGACATAGGATTGGTGAAGGACTTAGTGATAATTCTGATAATTTTATCTCTTCAATTGTGAATTTCCTTATTTTTATTAGTTTGGCATTTTTGATTTGTTGCTCAAGTATTTTAAGTTGTATGCACTTTTCATTTATACTTTCTCCCTTTTGTTGATGAAAGCATTTAGAGATATAAAATTTTCCTCCAGATCTGCTTTAGCTACATCCCACAAGTACTGGAATATTTTCTCATTACTATTATCTTCTTCGATGATGTTTTCTGTTGTTACAATTTGTTTTTTGACTCATCCACCAGTTCTTTAGAATTATGCCACTCCTCCTTAGATTGTATCTTTCTGACCTGTTTTCCAAGTCAATTGCTTTGGATACCCTATTTCCTACATTTTTCTCTTCCTCCTAATCTTTTGGATGTGTTTAGTATTTCTTGTCTAGTGAGTTGCCGTCTTCCATCTGGCTCAATCTAAGTCTGAGGATGTTCAATCTCTGAAAGGATGCCGCCATTCTTTCCTCTCGGCTTCTCCATGCTCCTCCTCCATTAATCTCTCTTATTCCTTCCACTTATTCTATTGTCCCTGGACATTTTTTTTTGGAGACTTTACCTCACTTTCTGTGGGGTTACAATTCTCTTTGGGGTTACTCCTAAAGTTGTGGGATCATAGGCAAGTCACTTAAACTCTCTCTATCACAGTTTTCTCACCTGCAAAAATGGGACCATGATATACCTACCTCACGTATTTGTTGTGAGACGAAATTTTTAAAGTAAGTTCTTAATAAATCCATCCTTCCTTCTTATCTCTTTAACCAAGGGTATTTCCTTAATGTACTGAGTTTTCCTTGGTTTGTTCATCTCAGCATCTAGATTTGAACTTTGTTCAAGCTCTACGATTGACTGGCATGGACAGATTTTACTTGGCCCTGAGAACAACTGACCAGATTAAGTTTCAGGAGGAAGTCCGAAGGAAGGAAGGAGGGAAATAAGCATTTATTAAGTACCTACTATGTGCCACGGACTGTGCTAATGATCCACAAATGTTACCTCATTTGACCCTTGTAATAATTATAATGATCATTTTACAATTGAGGAAAGTGAGGTAGGTTGGGCAAATGACCTGCCCAGTGCCAAACAGTTAAAAGGTCTAAGGATGGATGTCTAACACTCTATCCACTATGCCACCCAGCTGCTGATAAACAAAACTGACCATATTAATAATGACAATAAAAACCACAGGTGTAAGGCAATATCAAAGGTGACAAAAAAAGTGATCCACTGGAGAAGGAAATGTAAACCACTCCAGTATTTCTGCCAAGGAAACCCTATGGATGGTATTAAAATGCTATGGATCACAGAGGTGGACACAACTGAGCAACCAAAAAGGCAATATTTACAGAAAAAGTTTTTGGCAAAACAAAACACTCATTTTTTTTTTTATTAAAAACCCTAGAAAACATATGAATATGTGGACCTTTCCCTAATATGGGAGACAGTATTTATGTAAAATTAAGACCCAGCATTACAGGCAATGAGGATAAACGGGAATTCTTTCCAGTAAGACTGTGTTAAAGTAAGAATGTGTGCTGTCACCACTGTCATTTAATAGAGTCCTAGAAATGCTAGCTACAGCAGTAAGACAAGAAAGAGAAATTGAGGGAAAGAGAAAAAGTGATCATTTTTTCAGATGATGACGGTGCACTTAAGAAAAGAACTCTAGAGTCAACGACAAAGTTAAAACAGCAAAAGTGAAGGACAAATAAATAAACTTACATAAATCATCAACATTTTTTGCATATAACCAACATAATCTATCAAGAAGAAATAAAAAGAGAAATACTTAAAAATATTGGGGAGTCGACCTGCTAAGACACACCGAGGAATTATATGAATCCAGCTATGAAACAATTAACAGCATGGAGGAAGGTAGAGCTGAATAACGGGAGAAATCTCAACTGGTCACAGCCATAAAAATGACAACAATATGTAAATCAAGTCACTTATTCAATGGCATACCAATCAAACTCCAAAAAGGGTTACTTTAAGGAATTAGGAAAAAAGAAGAATAAAATTCATCTGCAGCAACAAAAGGCCAAGAATTGCAAGCGCAATCATGAAAAAAGGTGGGAAGGAAGAAGCCCTGGCAATATGGCAGCAGTCATCAAACTGATTTAGTCGAGGCTGATCAGTGGAACAGACGACACACACAACACAGGCAGTCAACAAACAGTTATTAAGTACCTCTGATTTGCCCAGCACTGTGCTCAGCACCATGGGACACATAAGGAGGTCAGGATTAGAACCATTTCTAACCCTGATTCCAGTAGCCCTTTTCTTAAGAATTCACAGACTAAGGAAGGAGACAACATGAAAAGAACTACGTATAAACAAGCTGTGAGCAGGATAAACTGGAGATGCCCAACACAGGGCAGGTGCTGGAATTAAAGGGGCTTGGGAAAAGCTTCCTGTAGAAGGTGAGATTTTAACTGGGGCCCTGAAGGAAGCCAGGGCAGTCAGCAGACATAGAGAAAGCCTGGAGTTGGGAGACACAGTGTCTTGTTCATGGAACTGCCAGGAGGCCGGTGTCACTGGATTGAAGAATGTGTTAGAGAGTACGGTCTAAGAAGACTGGAAAGGTGGGAGGGGGCAGGTTTCGAGGGGCTCTGACAAAGGACTGAATATTTGGTCCTGGAGGTGACAGGGAGTTTCTGGAGTTTACTGAGTGGGGAGTGGCCTGATCTACCCATGCTTTAAGAAAATCACTTTGATACTGAGTGGTGGGGAGAGATCTGAAGCAGGAAGAGCACTCAGAAGGCTCTTCCTAGTCCCGTGTGAGGTGATGAGGGCCTTATCCTGGGGTGGCAGCAGTGTTGGAGGAGAAGAGGGTAGAAGATGTAAGAATTCTTATCAGTGTAATGATCAGCTATGAATTTAGAAGACGAGATAATGAAAAGCGTTGTTCACATCATGGCAGAGCTGAGACACACATTTATGGACAAGAGCACATGGGATCTCATTTCAACACGTGTGTCCATTACAAGACAAAATTTCCTATTTTTTTTTTCTAGTAGTGGCAAGGGGTGGAAAGGAGGGAAAAAATTGTTGATAATTAAAAAAGTAAAGAAATGCAAACAAGGACATTTCTTCCCAGAACCTCCTTTGTGTGGAAGGGCAGAGACTTGCCATCCCACACTCTCCAGGCTTGCCCAGCAGGCCCGAGGAGGGTGCCTCCCTCTTCTTTTTTGCTTTTCGGAGCCTCATCTGCCTTTGTGGCTTTTCTTGGCAACTCCAGTGCCTCATACGCTGAGCACTTAATAAATGCACGCTGACTTCCTGTGAGTCTGGCCCTTCTCTCCCCTGGTGCCTGCTGTCTGGCTTTCTAGGACCTTCCAAATCTTCCAGACAGCAGCTCAAAGTAAGCTCTCTCAATTGCACCTGGGGCAAGTCACATGAATACACCACAGGCAGTCTGTTGCTAGTGTAAAAGGGCTGTTACTACTTCCTCACCAATGCTGCCAGAGGGATCTGTCTTTGCTTGGAAAAGAGAGTAAGAAATGAGCATTCTCTGTGCATGGGCACCTAGCACAGATCCTCCCTTTATCATATTCCATTAGAATTTCAGATTCTTTTTACCGTTCTCAGGTTTACTTCACAAGATCACCACCCACTACTGGGTCAAGGTAAAGGCCGCACAGGCTCCAGGAGGCAGCTCAGCCCTTCTCCACAGGCCAGGCAGCTGCTAGGAGAGGTCACTGGCCCCATCTGGAAAGAGCTTCCCCTCACGTGACTGACTGACTGACCTGCACAGCTGCTTCCTGGGATGTCTCCCTCAGGCATCCAAGGTCCTTTCCCCCTCTCCAGTTGGCAGATGATGTCTGGACTGGAAACAGCAAGTCCTGCCCATTGGAAACAGGAGAAAGTTGGAGGCCACAGCCCCTTCTGAGACCACTCTTAGCCCTGAAAAGTGGGTGCGCTAGGAGACCCCAGAGGGGACTGAGAAGCCTCCAGAAGGGGGACTTGGAGGGAGAAGCTTGGCCCTTGGCACAGAGAGTCAGGGGACCTCCACCCTTTAAGTTCCCAGTGTCCTAAGCCAAGATCTCTCATCAGTGTCCTGCCCCTTGACCCCTCCTTGGCAAAGCCTCCACACTCCAGACACTCCACAGCATTTACTAAGGGAATGAAGCCAAGATTCTTCCCTGGGTGCCAGGGGCAGCCTGGGGTGCTCACCCAGGCAGACCAGGTGGTCATAGTTTTCCAGCATCACCTCCTGGTACAGCTTCTTCTGGGTAGGGCCCAGCTGCCCCCACTCCTCCCATGTGAAGTTCACGGCCACATCCTGGAAGGTCACTGATCCCTGAAAGATCAAAGACATGTGTGCTCACTCAGGGACCATCCCTTATATAATGTGGAAGAAGGGGGCATTCTGGCAGGAAGCAGAGGGAGTGTCTCTCAGTGGCTAGGCTTCTGAAACATTTAGGGAGCTCCTGCTGTATGCATGGGCTGTCCTGGATTCTGAATCATGCGGCAAGATGGCAATAACAGCAGCCCACATCTCTACTGCACTATCTGGATCATTTAACTTGCAACAGCCGCATGAAGCAGGTGCCACAAGCATCCATTTTCTCCTCAGAAATGGTGGTAATGGATCCAGAATAAGAAGGAAAGAAACTGATGGGAGAAAACCCTTGAAAAATATTTCTACTAAAATTTTGACATTTGGGGCAGCTAGGTGATGCAAGGGATACAGTGCCTATCCTGGAGTCAAGAATTCAAATTCAGCCTCAGATACTATCTGTGTGACCCTGGGGCAAGTCGCTTAACCCCAACTGCCTCCAAAACTCCCCAAAACAAAGAATTCAAAATCCAAGGGAACTGGTGACAATCAGTTTGCCACCCAAACCTATGCAAAGTGACATAGGTAGCCAATGGTCCAAAGTAAGTATAACAATAGACAACTAGAATATCAACAGACATTTCTATAGGTAGAAATAGGACAGGGAACAGATCTGTGCCTTCACTGGTGAGTGAATCCCCAGGGGAGGAAGCAATCAGGTACCAAAGAGACTACTGGCTGTAGGTGACCCTGGGAAAGCCACCTCCCCTCTGGCTGCCTCAGTTTCCTCATCTGTAAAATGAGGGAGATCCCTTCTGGCTCTACTTCAGATCCCACAATTTTCCTCTGTTGTATTAGAACAGAGAGGTGGTAAGAGGGCTGCCCAGGGCCCGGAGTCAGTGTGGACCAGATGCCAGACCTGACCCCAGCTCTGAGACTGGCTCTATGCTTAGTCTCTGCAGGCACAACCAAGGAGCTCTGCCAACCACGCCTCAGGCAAGCTCCAGCGAGAGATGAGATGACTGTGCCTGATGGTGAGCCTGTGTCCGCAGCAGAAGCACCTGAGCCTCAAATCCTTGGCCCACTCCTCCACCTGCGCTCCATGAAGCCTGAAGTCTTGTGTCTTGGTCAGGTCAGCTGGAGGCCAAGGCCAGTTCATCCAAAGGGCTGGTGTGTGCGCGCACAGATGTGTGGGGGTTGTGTGTGTGGGTGTGGAGGGAGATGAGGAGGCATAAACCTAACCTTAAATGTTATGTGTGTGTGTGCTGTGTATGTGTGTGTGTGTGTGTGTGTGTGCACACAGATGTGTGGGGTTGTGTGTACATGTGCCTGTGTGGGTATGGGTACAGAAGAAGACGAGGAGGCAGAAACCTACCCCTAATACATCTCTGACAAAGACCAGGCATATTCTAGTTTTCTGGCCCCCACAGATTCTAAGGGGAGTGACTGACTGAGGATCAGAAAGCTCATCTTTCTTATGAAGGTATGAATTATGGAAAAAGTATCAATGATAGGTTAACTATGTGCTGGGCACTGGGATAGGGACCTCATACCTACAAGAAAGGCTCGAGTGGTAAGGTGGAGGGAGATGCTGCAGAGCTGCCTTTTGGTCATCACCTTCTATCCTGTCTCCCTTGGCTTGGCATTCAAGGACCACTGCAGGGCAGACAGCTCCTCTCCCCTCTGGAGAGGTACCTCCAAGCTTCCTCCTCTCAAGATTCCACCTTGGGGGTCAGGCTAGGAGCAGGGGTCTGGGTGGTGTTTGGGATGGTGGAGGAGCTGTGGTGCCAAGGATGGGGTTGGGCTTAGGACCAGCCTCAGGCATTTACTACCTGGCTGACCCTCAAGTCTCTTCTTCTGTGACGGGAGGAGAATCATGGTGCCTTCTGCACAGGGGCAGGGCTGTAAGCACAGCCAGTGGTCCAAAGGCTGAGACCTCAGTAGTTTAGAGACAGACAGAAAAATAGAGGGGAACAACAAATCGCACAGGTGAGCCAATACTCAGTAGGCCCTTGGATCACAAGGTGGCCCGACCCATCCCATCTTCTCAGTCCCTTCTCAGGGCCTACCTCCTCTTAGCTTGGCTCATAAGGCCCCTCCCAGCTCTAAGGATCCAATATTTTGGGGTACAGTATATGGGAAAGGCAAATTCCTGCTTACCTGAAGTGCCCTGGCTGTCAGGAGCCCTGAGGTCATTCTGTCCTCAAGCCTCCCTTTACTTTGGGAAAAGTAAACTCCTCCAAAAGCCAACCTGAAGAGGAAAAGGCAAACCAGATGAAGAGGTGAGGGCAGGCACATTAACCCCGATGACATTCTGAAATCATCTGGAATTAAGCAAGTGAAGTCCCTAAACTATTCCAACCCTTGGATTCAGTGATCCCCTGACTGGATATGTATCCCAAGAAAGTTGATGATAGAAAGTAAAGCCCTCAGCCTGAAATATTCCCAGCAGTCCCTTTTGTGGTAGAAAAAGCTGGAAATAAACTGGGTGCTCACTGATTGGTTCTTAAAATGAAAGAGAATTCTGAGAAATGTGGGCTGCAAGACACGATGCAAAGTACAGAAGCAGAACCAAGAGAATGGGAGCAAAGGATGACCTGATGAAATAAAGGCAGCAAGGCCTCACGGGAGGAGTTCTCTTGGTCTGATGGGGGTAGAAAGAATAGGGAGAAATTCCCTGTCCACAGTACAAAAGGCAGCAGGAGGACTTTATTAAAAAAGAAAAAGAAACAGCCGTGGGATGTTATTCCAGCCTTCCAGCCCTGATGGAGCAAGAGTGCAGGGAGTGCAGAATGCAGAGCAGGGTGCCAGGACTCATCAGTTGAGGACGTGGCAAGGAGGACTCTTCCTGAGTAGGCTCACAGGGTACTGCAGGGACAGAGTGGTGACAGCTCCCACTGCTCCTTGCTGGTACAGGCTGCACCATTCCCAGCCCTCTTCCACCTTGCCTGTGTTCCATCAGTCCACACGTATTAAGCACCTGCAAGGCAGTCCCTGCCCTCACTATCTAACCATACAAACAACTTGTCCAAAGCAGGATAAATAGGAAGGCTTCCTGGAGGAGGTGAAAGCTGGAGGCCAGCAGCAGGCACGGGGGACAGGCAGAAACATGTCCAGAGAAGCTGCCCAGGGGCAGAGGGTCACTGCATCGGAGAGTGCCTGTGGGGAGGAGGGCACCAGAGGACTGGAAAGGCAGGAGGAGGCACATTATGAGCGGCTCTGAAGGGCAGAGCCTTCTGTATTTGATCCCAGCAGATCCCTGAGTTTGTGTGTGTTGGGGGGGACACGGTGGGACCTGAGCTTCAGCAGAATCACTTTGGGGGCCCAATGGAGGACAGACTGGAGCACCTGGTGGAGATGCCTGGGGTCAGAGGAGAGCAGGGGGTGCGCTGGAGGCCAGGCACCCTAGGGTACGGCTGCTGGGCACGCAGGCATGACTGCTGGGCACCTAGGGCATGGCGGAGGGGCAGACCTGGGAGCTACCAGCCCAGACAGGTCACTCACTCCAAGTGCCAGGGGTGGGGTCTGGAGCCCCGGACTTTGTCAGGCGGCCCAGGCTCGGGTCACTACAAATCTCCTCCACCCCACCCTGGTCTCCGGCTGGAGGCAGGACGTGGCTCCTGCCCTAGACTTTTGGGGTCCCAGCACCCCTAGACCTCCATCGCCAGGCGGGGCAGAGAGCCCAGCGGCCCCCGTGGTGGGAGGGCAGACGGAGGAGGATCCATCGGTCAGAGAGGAGGGCGTGACCGGTCCCGAGCACAGGCCAAGAGGACGCTGACACACGTCACTGACGTCATCGCCCGCCTTCCCAGGAGTGGGCGGGGGACTGGCGGGAGGGGGCGGGGCCGAAGGCACATTGCTCCGGGCCCTGCCCTCTCAAAAAGCCCCGGCCCATCCCGACTCCGAAGGCCGCACCAAGGGAAGCGCTCCGCGGGGAGGCGGGGCGGGGGTCGCGCGGCACACTGGGAGCCTGGGAGGGGTGGGCGTGGGGAAGGAGGGCGCTGGCCAATGGGCGCGCACGCTCGCTGAAGGGGCGGGGCCTGTAGGCTCAGACTGCGCACTCGCAGGGGAAGGGGGGCTGAGCCCCGTCCCCCGTTCCCCGCCCCCTCCCTGAAAGCCCCGAAATGGGGGCCATTGCATTCGCTCCGACTCACCCCGGACTCAGGGTCCGCGGCCCGGGCCCCAGTGGCGGCCGAGGAAGGAGAGGGACCGAGGCGACCGCAAAAACGAACAGAATGGCAGGGCCCTGACGTGACGGAAGTGGCAGGGACCTCCCCTTCCCCCGCCGGAACCCCGCCCGTGCGGCCTTCTGGGAAATGGAGGCGGCCGTCCCGATCCACTGCTGCGCATGCGCGGAGGCTGCCTAGTCAGCCAGCCTGAACAGCGCCCCTAGGGGCGTGCCGTCTGGGCGCTGTCCGCTCCTAAGGGACAGAGGACCAAGGAAGGCAAGGCGTCCCAGGGTCTTGGCCCTGTCCAGCGCCCAGCACGAAACGGATGTGCCTCCGTCAGTGGAAGGGCCCCAGATGTGCACAGCTGGACCCGCGGCACGTGGCCTCCGCGCTGCAGGCCGCGAGGAAGCGCTAAGAGCGGCGCGGCTCCACACCCCTCGAGGCCGAGCGTCGGCCTCTTATCCCTCTAGGAAGTGCTGTGTGGCGCAGAGCGCTGCCTCGGCCACCACGTGCCGAGAAGAGATCTGGAGATACAAAGGGAGGCGTCACGAGGAAATCCGAGGAAGGTGGAACGACGCAACGCCTGTCAGACCTACGGACGGACGAGCGACTCCGAGACAGCGCGCTGAATGCGTACTTCTGATTACGTTGGACCGAAAGTTTTGTACGAGTAAAATACAAGTAAAACCAATGTAGCCAAGATCATAAGGAAGGCAGAAAACGGGGGGAAATTTTATACATAGTTCCTCAGATAAAGGTCTGATACATCAAGTAGATAAAGAACTTTGTCAGTGCTGTAAGAAGGTGAATCGACCCCAGTTGATTTCAAAGGATACACACAGGCAGTTTTCCAGTGAAGAAATCAAAACAACTTACAGACACGTGAAAAACTGCTGTAAATCATTCTTAGAGAAATGCACATAAGAACAGCCTTGAGATATCATTTTACTCCTGTCATACTGACTAAAATGAGAGTAGGGGAAAAGGACAAATGTTGGCAAGGATGTGGAAAAATTGGGCCCCAGTTCTTTTTTGGTGGATTTGTGAGCTCTGAATCATTTTGGAGAGAGATTTGAAACTCTGTTCAAAGAGTTCTTAAACTGCCTATTCCCTTTGACTCAGCAATACACCACTAGGTATGTTTCCCAAGATGATTAGGGATAATGAAAAAGAACCTACATGTCCTAAAATATTTATAGAAGCTCTCTTTGTAGTGCAGAGAACTGGAATTTGCAGGAGTGCCGATCAATTGGGCAAAGGCTGACAAAGCTGTGGTCTATGTTCATGATAGTTCTTGACACTCTCCTCTAAGAAATGATGAGCTCAGTGATTTTAGAAAAGCAAGGAGAGCTGTCCACGAAATAATGAAAAGTGAAATCAGCAGAACCAAGAGAATATTCTATATACTAGCAGTAGTGGTGTTTTAAAAACAACTTTGAGCAACCAAGTCATTCTATTGTAAACACCCAAATTAATTGCAAAGATTCTATAAAGGAAGATGCTGTGTGAATGCAAAAAGGAATATTTGCTAAGGTGCACAAAATGATGAATGGATTGATTTACAAAAACACAGAAAGACTTGGACTCCACCTCAAGAGAAACAGAAGGTTGGAGGAAATAAGCAGAGCATGGTCTTACAAATATGAGTATGAATATATATATGTGTATAAATGCATATGTTTATATCTGTGTATCTATCTCCATACTTAGTTGTAGCCTTCTTTAAGGTGGCAGGAGGAGTGGGGGTGGAGAGAAACAATAAAGGAGAAAGTAGAAAGCACAGCAGAGAAAAAAGGAAAAGCTGGGCAGTTTTGAAAGCAATGGGTAGTAGTTTTATCTAGGTTTTCTTGAAATGGAAATGTAATGTTTTACTTCAAATCCTCTCTTGTGGTTGGCTGTGTGCATGGCAATGGTTTTTACTTTTCTTATTTTGTATTCAAGTATAGAATTAAAAAAAATACCAAAAAAATTTTTGTTACCTGGGATCCTGGGGAAATATTTTGGTGCTGCACAAAAACTAAGAGATATCAATAAAAATTTATTTTTAAAAAGTCTAAAAACCATTCATCAGTTGATAAATGGTCAAAGGATAAGAGACAGTTTTTAGAGGAAGAAATCTAAGCTACCAGCTACTGGATACAAAATGCTCTAAATCTTGAATAAAAATACAAATTAAAACAGCTATGAGATTTCACTTCACACACATAAGACTGGCAAAGTTGACCCACCCCCCATCCCCCCAAAACGGCAAATGATAGGTTAGAGGTATGAGAAAATATCCATACGAATGTCCTTTTGGTGGTACTAGGAATAGTCAAGCCATTCTGGAAAGCAATTTAGAACCGCTGTCAAAGCTATTCAACAGTGTACAAAGCCTCTGACTCACAGATGCAGCTGGTAGGTCTATACCCAAAAGAGAGCAAAGAAAGAAGAAAGGGACCTATATGTGCAAAAAGACTGATAATGGCTTTTTTTATGGTGGCAGAGAATTTGAAAGTGAGGGGTGCCCATCAGTTGCGGAATGGCTGAACAAGCTATGGTATATGTGGACATGATGGAATACTATTGTGCTTTAAGAAATGATGAAAAGGATGCTTCCTAAGAAATCTTGGAAGATTTGTAGGAAGTGATACAGATAGAAGTGAACAGACTCAGGAGAGAAAGTTTTACAGTAACAATAATGTTATAAAAAAAAAAACTTTGAAAAATTAAGAACTCTGATCACAATGACCAACCATGATCCCAGAGCACCCATGATGAGACACGTTATCCACCTCTGTTGAGAGGTGGACTCAGACTGCAGAGGAGACAGACAGACAGACACATACACACACACACACACAGACACATGCACGCACGCACACACATGGCTAATGAGGGAATTTGTTTTTCTCAACTACTTATTTGTTACAAGGGTTTCATTTTTCTTTTTTCAATGGAGGGGAGAGGAGAGGAGGAGAGGAAAAGAGGGCAGATTTTGGCTAACTGAAAACAACAAAATATAATTTTAAAACAAAGTACCTAGGTGAGAACTCTTCTTGATTGAATCAATCAGAACAAGGGATGTCAGGAAGCCTGTTTTGATTGGGTGGGAGGCTTGGTCATAACCTAGGGTTCAGGGGCTAGCTAGAAATAAAGAGGTTTGGCAACTGAGAGGAAAGAGTGGGCACATGAAGAGCTAAGCCAGAAGGAACCAGTAGCCCTGGGACAACCAGCAAAAATACAAAGGAGGGATGTCCTGTGGTGAAGGAAGGAGACAGAAAGGAAGGTCACCAGCCCTAGAGGGATCTCAGTACAGAAGGCCGAAGCCACCAGCAGTGGGTATTGCCCATATTGAGGGCTGAGGGAAGTACCAAGAAAAGGTCTGCTTCTTCCCAATTTCCTTTGCTGGGACCTCTCAAGAGGCATGGGAACATGATCTGTTTCTTTACCCCAAAGTTCCTAGTATACAGAATGTTGTCTGAAACAAAGAGGGGAGGGGATAATTGAAGATGGAGAGAAATGCAAATAAAGGCAGAGGGCCCAAGCTCTGCCTAAATGTTAGGAATTGTCCTAATTGGGAGGATGGAGGAGGTGCTTAGAGGGATGGTGTAAACTCCCCTCAACACGAGAGGAGGGAACTAAGTAGACCTGAGGAGTCACGATATGGCCACTCAGTTTCCAATCTTCTGCTTACTGTAACACAGAACTATACAAAGCCAAGGCAGAGTCCACACCTTCCAGGAGCTGATGTTCTAATGAAAGACAACATGTTTCTAAGTAGGTACACACAAGCTGGGTCCAGGAGCTAGAAGGGCCAAGGGAACCAGGAAAACACTCATGCAGAAGAATCTGACTAGAGTGGAAGGAAGGCCAGTGATTCTCAAGAGCCAGAGAGCATTCTCGCACCTGTGTAGAGATGCTAAGAAGCAGAGGTGAGGTGGACAGCTTGTGCAAAGTACGGAGGTGGGACTTTGGAGGAACAGAAAAGAGAATGCCTAAAGGAAAATATGCAACATGAAAGAAATCTAGAAATGTAGGTTGCAGTCAAAGAGCTGTAAAGGCCAAACAGATGAGGAACAAGGAGCCATTGAAAACAAGGGGTGACATGCACATCTATGCCATAGGGAGATGATTTTGGCTGCTATGGGAAGACTGGAGTGGAGCAAAAAAAAACTGGGGAACAGGGGGCCTATTACAATTGCAGTGATGAGGTCTGAACTAAGCTGCTGTTTATGTGAGTGGAGAAGAGGGTGGAAAGGAGCTAGACTGGAAGAGACTGGTCAGCTGGTTGGACATGGAAAGTAGGAAAATAGCAGAATAGAGGGCCTGGAAAAAGAACTTAACCTGAATAGGGATCTTCTGTTACTGAATTTGTCCTCTGTGAATAAGATAATGAAGAGTGGACTCTTGTCATACTGTCACAACTTCCTCAATAAGTTAAAAGGCTAAGTCATATCCCACAGTATTTGGGAAAGGGAGGTGCCTGGGGGTTTGAGCAGGGATAATGTTAATTAAGAAACTGCTTTGTCTACATAGTTTCATTTTAGGTAGAAATCTCTGCTTCGTGTGTGTTTAGTAAATCTGTACTTTGAAAATATCCTTATATTAATTATATTTAATAAGGCTTTACCTTTTTAAACTTCTCTTCAGTATGAATTTGGTTTTCAGCTTGAAGGCCTTCACAACTTATTTGCATTGCAGAAAGCTTCTCTCCAAGTGAATTCTCAGATATTCATTAAGAACTTTTCTTTGGCTAAAACCTTTTCTACATTTATCACACTTATAAGGTTTCTCTCTAGTATGAATTCTCTGATGTTGAATAAGCTATTTGCTGAGGTGGAACAACTTCCCACATTCCCACATGAAGTTTTTCTCCAGTATGACCAGTCTGATGTTGAGTTGTTAAGGTCCCAAAGGTCTCATGCCTGCATGAGATCTTTCTTCCAGGCACGAAGCAATGAGGCAGGAGCAAGGATGGTATGCACTCCGTTTATTCTCAGCTAGCTCAGAGTATACATGGGTATTCTATTTCTATTTAAGCAAGAAGTTAGCAAATACTGTCTGCTGAGCTTACGTGCTTGGCTGTTGTTCTTACTCAAGGTAATTGTGAAGGTTTGTAATTGTGTAGGGGTGGTCCATCACGTAAATCATGCAAGGACATGGTGTCTCAAAGAGATTTCTCTTGAGGACATCATGACCCTGATAATCTGAGAGTTCCAGACTCCTTACATTAAGTAAGCTGTGAATTTTGGCACAAGGCCTTCCCACATACATTACATTCATAAGGTTTCTCCCATATGAATCAGCTGATGTTTAGCAAGCTCGGAATGCCATCGGAAGGCCTTCTCGCATTAATGACATTCATATGGTTTCTTTGCAGTATGAAATGTATGATACTTAGTAAAACCAAGTTTCTTACCAGAGGGTCTCCAACATTCATTTCTAAGTATGTCCTGCTGTTTCTCTAAAATGGGATCAAGTTTCCAGGCTTCTCCCATCCTGGAGACACAGGGATCAGGCCTTGTTAGTCCTTCTGAAATGATTCTTTAATGGCAACACCCAGCCGTGGCGATGGCTCCTTGGTTTTGTGTGGTGTTTCCCAATCTAAAAGAAATAAAAATGTGAATATTCCTTGTATTCTCTGCTGTAAACACAGACTCCTGACAACAAAAGTGAAACTCCAATCAATTAGGCTCAGCACTTCTCCAAGTGTGGCTTGCAGCCCTTTCAGAGGGTCTGTGAGGTGAAGGCTATTTTTATAATAATATGAGGACATTTTGGCTGTAATTTTCCCCATGCTTATAATACTCTCCTTCCTCATCTCTGCTGACTGACTTCCTTTAAGTCTCAATTAAAATGACTTCTTTTATAGGAATCCCTTTGAATTCCAGTGCCTTCCCTCTGTCACCATTACTAACTGAATCAGTTCAATGTCATCTCCCCAAGAGACTGTAATGTTAATAGAATAGAAAGATCTTCCCCACCCATTAATAGGCCTAACACATGGAGCCTGGGCTTACATGGAGCCTGTGTCACATGGAGCTCACACTAGAAGGAGCTTGCCCAAGGAGCAGAGAGAAAGAGAGAGAGAGAGAGAGAGAGAGAGAGAGAGAGAGAGCGAGCGAGCATGAGTAGAGCGAAAGGAGGAAGAGCAGAGAAGAAGCAAGCTATGAGTGGGCAGAGGGAGGAATTTGTCTAGGGGAACTTATTTTTGTGGGGAGGCCTGACAGAAAAAAGGTTTAAGATGTTGGTGCTCCCTGGATTAGTGATAAATAGCCTGTTAAATGTTACCACTTTGTATTCTAATGATGTCTGAAATAAATATTTTGGTTTTGTCTTTGAGGAAGAGAGTTTATTATATTTTGTGAATTTACCCTGGAAATAGTGGTTGCTATAGGTATTGCATTAGCGTTACAGAGAGACAGAAAATGAATCCCTGGGGATGGGCAGCAAGGCTGGAGACTGGCTACCAGGCACAGGGAAACCCTGGAGAGAGGGAGGAAGACCCCTTCCCAGTTGACTGCCCTTCTCCACAGGCCAGTTGCCAGGAGAGGTCACTGGCCCCTTCTGGAAAGAGCTTCTTCCCCTTACATGACTGACTCACCTGCTTGGACTGACTCACCTGCACAGCTGCTTCCTGGGTTGTCTTCTTTGGGAATCCAAGGTCCTTCCCCCTTCTCCAGCTGGCAGATGATGTCTGGACTGGAGATGGCAAGCCCTACCCATTGGAAACAGAGAAAGTTGGAGGCCACAGTCCCCTCTGAGTCCACTCTTAGCTCTGGAAAGTGGATGGGCTAGGAGGGCTAAGAGGGTGGCCTAGCAGCCTCCAGAAGGGCTTCAGCTCTCAGAATCTTCCTAAGACAGTGCAAATGGAAGCAATTCACAAGCATATAATAATGAGGTCAGCACAACGTCTGGGTGGACCTTCAGTTTGGTAGTCAGTCTAATATCTCTTCTCTCCCAAACTTTTCTTCAGAGCTTCCCAAATACTGAGTTAGCTCTGGCAATGCATCACCCTCAGGGTGAATGTGTACATCCCTGGAAAGTACACTACCAAGGTAAGTGAACTTATCCATAGCGTTCAAAACTCTATTTGTTGTAACCGATGGTTTCACATATGCATGGTGTGGTGGTGGCTGATGGAGCAACTGTGTTTTCTTGGTGTTTATTTTTAGGCCAAAATGAGCCCAGGCAGCAGAGAATTGATCCATACTTTGTTGCATCTCAGCTTCAGAGGCTGCACTGAGTGCACAATTATCTGCAAACAGAAAATCATGCACCAACACTCCTTCCACTTTGGTCTTGGCTTGTACCCTTTTCAAATTGAGGAACTTACCATAAGTATGGTAGTTGACCTTGACGCCATGTTCATCCTCATTGAAAGTATTTGTCAACATGGCTGAAAGCATCATGCTAAAGAATACATGGGAGCAAGCACACAGCCCTGTTTCACTCCATTGGTGACTGGGAAGGCACGAGAGCATTGTCCATTTTCCAGAACCTGGGCAAACATGCCATCATGAAATTGACATACAATACTGATAAACTTCTCTGGGCAACCAAATTTTGATGTAGTTTTCCATAAGCTCTCATGACTAACAGTGTCAAAGGCCTTGGTCAGATCCACAAATGTTATGTACAGAACTCTGCTCTGCTCCTGGCATTTCTCCTGGAGTTGTTGGGTAGCAAACACCATATCAACTGTTCCTTGGCCCTTCCTGAAGCCACACTGCCTCTCAGGTATATGGCCATCTTCCAGGTGATGGATCAACCTATTAAGGTGGACTCTAGCAAGCATTTTGCCAGAAATGACTGAGAGATCCCCCTGTGATTGTCGTAGGACAGTCCATTCCCTTTACCCTTATAGAGTTGGATAATAGAGGCATCCTTGAACTCCTTGGGGATAACCTTTTTTTGCTATATAATGTGGAAAATTTCAGTCAGCTTTTGTATGGGCAATGGTCCCCCTACCTTGTAAATCTCAGCTGGAATAGAATCAGCACCAGGTGCTTTGCCACAAGAAAGGAGTTTAATGGCCCTCAAAACCTCGTCTTCAGTTGAAGTTCAGCTAAGGAGGGATTGACTTCAACCTGAGGTAAATGGTCAATGGCCTCAACATTGATTGATGATGGTCTACTGAGAACACTATGGAAGTGTTCAGGTCATCTCTCTAGGATCATGTCTTTATCACTAATCAATGTGGGTCCGTCAGCACTGAGTAGTTGTGATGCACCATAGATTTTTAGGCCATAAATAGATTTCAGAGAATCATAAAAGGACTTTGGATTGTTACTATCTGCATAATACTGAATTTCATCTGCCTTCTTACTGAGCCAGGAATCCCACATCTCTCTAAGCTTTGCTTGTACTTTACTTTTGCTGCCTTCTCAGAGGTGGATGAACTATCCTGCTGGTAAATCCTGTGGAGTTCTCATTTTTCATTTAGCAGCTTCTGAAGCAGAAAAGGACCAAAACAGAGTAGGAGGAAAACGACCAGAACTGGGTAAGTAGGGGAATACTGTCAAACTTCCTCACATTCAGCAATACTTTTCAACTATCCAGGGACAAGAGGGACTTGGATAACCCCCATTTGTCCCCAAACCTTATCATCTATCTTCCATATTTTTGATCAAGCTTTTATTTATCTTTCCAAATCTTTTGAACCCATTATTCAGACTACTCAACTTCCCTTTATATTTCTACCATAGACTACCATAGACAAGATAGCTCATAAGTTATTACTTTTCACTAACATACTAACATAACATGCACAGTCTTAAACAAAAGAGATTCCTGACATGAAACTCACAACTGAATAGATATACATCATTGTTTCACAAGTTTGTTTATCCTTCTCTGATTACATTCACTCTGGAAGACATACTTCAGAAATTGAATGTTTTATATACAATAAGCTCAAACATTAATTTAACTCTTGTGTAGGCCATGGAATGACTACAAATTTAGATCAAAACAGCAAGCTCTCAAGTACTTACATGGTGCTCATGCCTTTACTGACCACTTGCAATGAGCATAGAAATTTGCTATAAAAGGAAAAAGGCAGGGACATGTGACATACAAAATATGACAGGACGAAACATCCTTAGTTCTGCTTGAATTTAGATGAGTTGAAATTCTATAATCATGCAGTATTCGTTCCACCTCATAGCCACACTCAGGAATAATCAGGTGGGAAACATTCCTTTTCAAAGGAATGCAATGGGGAAGCTGAGCTAGGAAGGTCCCATCCTAGATTGAGGCTAAGATTCTCCACATGGCTTTTTCCCAGATACAGACCTCTCACATTCCCTCTGAGTAGCTTGTGGTATTTCTTTCAGATACTGATTTAATGCAGACAAGTATATTCAAATTCAAACTCAAAACAAAATTAGTTATGGTCCCAAAAGCCTTTTACTTTAAATGGCAAGTTTCCCTAATCACAGCTTAGAGTCAGATAAAGTTATTTGTTACTCTCATGGAGTTTCAATAATCAATAAAGATTTACCAGGACTCACACGCATAAGGGATTCAATTTAAAACCTTTACTTCTCAAATTTAAACTTGTCCTGGTCTAAAAGTTAATCGTTAGAAATCCTTTTTGTCCATTATATGTAAACTTGCAACTTCTCAGCAAGCCAAGTTTGTTATTTAGGAACACCATAACCCAAAAAAGTTCTTTTCCCAGGGCTGATGACCTTGCCCATGCAGATGGTTTCCAGGGTCATTCATAACTTTATAAAATAAGAAGAATTGACATGGATCCCAGGGAGGGGCTAATAGTGGTGCCCCTGCCTGCCGAAACCCATATATATATAGGATTGTTCTAAATGGGCAGTACCAATGCAGATAAGACTTTCATTCAGTCTCTTTTTCATACACAGTAATAAATTAATAATTTTACCTCTTAGCATTGAAACAGTAATGCCAAATAACTTAGTTAACAATCTTACAACTTTCATAAGGGATAGCCAAATTGTTTTAGCTGTAACATCCTCCTTAATTACACGCAAAGTCAAAACACTTGGTTTTCTAAATAGCAGTTATAAAACATTACAATATAGCATTAGCAGGGCTGATAAACTAAGAAAACTGGCTTTACACAATTTTGTCCCCACCATTTTTTCTTCTTTCTTTCCCTTCGTTCTCTTTCCTCTACTGAATCTAGATCTTTCCCTTCATTTTCTTTCCTCTACTACAACTAGATCTCTGCTGTAAAAGATTTCAAAGGCCATCTCCAGTAATTGGACCTGAGATGTTTGGGGTCCCATTGCCAATTTCTGCAGCTTCCTTCTAATATCTGGGGCAGAGAGATTAATGAAATACATGCTAAGGATTTCTGCCCCTTCTATAGAGTGAGGATCTAACTTCATATACTTCTTAATGGCCTCTACCAGTTGGTCTTGGAAAAGGGCAGGATTTTCTTTTCTCCCTGACTAATTTTCCTAATTTTTAAAAAAATTGTAGTGCCAATGCCATATTCACAGCACCTGTGGTGGCCATAAGTATCCTGGCACAATTCTAAATTGTGAAATACAACAGACTCTCCACATGGAAGACAGAACCAAAACATTTATTCAAACACCAGAAAGCCAAATTCATCATAGTAATAAAAATGTATACACAATAACAAAAATCTATACACAATAATAATACAGAGGGCAACACCATCCCCAAGACTTCCCTGGGTAGGCTTCCCACAAACCAGCTCCCTTAAGTAAAATCACAAAGAAGCTCTTTCACTCATGCTAACCAGCTGCCTGCATCCTTTCTAGCTCTGACTGCTCTCATGACTAACTTCCTCTCAGCTCTGTTCTAGTTCTGCCTCTTCCTATTCTACCTGTTCAGCAAACTCCTCCCACCACAGGTTCCATGTGACTTATACACCCATGTGACCCAGCCAGGTCATGTGGGCCTATTAATGAATGGGAAAGATGTTCGCATTTAAATTGCTATTACAAAAATGTATGTGCCAAACAGTGGGGTCTTTTGAGTATTTGCCCAGTTTCTCTTTAAATTGAGTGAGATTTAAAATAGAAAAATGGAACATGCACTCTAAGGAGCCCATTAGGCGAGGCAGGCACTTCCCTCAGGGGAAAAAGCCCTGAAGACTCTGTGGGGACTTGGAAAGGGAGATAGGAAGTCCTGTTTCTTGTGATGAAGGAGCTGGGGAGTGCTGGCAAAACTGGATTAGCCTGCATGTCTGGTGGAATCCAACTGGCAAGGGAAAAGACCAGTTGGCACTTGAGGAGGGGTAAGGGTCTGAGGGGGAGAAACTGAAGTGATGGCTATGGGGATGGGCTGAGGCTGGGACCTAAATGAGCATCACCTGGGGGGAGGGGACAGGGAAAGAGATGCAGGGTAGGAGAAATGGAAGGTGAATGAGGCAGGAAGTGAGGGGTGGGCTAAAGAGGAAAAAGGGAAGGGAAACCAAGGGAAAGGGGGTGGCCAATAAGGGGGGTAAAGGGAAACAGAGGGTGCCAGGAGAGATTGAGGAGCAGGAGGGGCTGGGGGAGATTGGGGTGGGGATAGGAACTGGAAGGGTGGTGGGAACAGAGGCAGGAGAGAGGAAGGGTCCAAAGCCGTAGGGTCCAGGGGTCGTTTAATTGGCCCCCATTCTCCCTTTGCGGGGTGGTTCTAACTACAAGCACCTTATAACGAGGATCCGCCATTATGTAGAGTATTTCTACTCATTTTCTTTCTTAGTGACAGTATAATTCTAACTGTAAGAGAGTGTTATATTGTAAAGTCTCTAAAATGGGCCATACTTTGTGGTCCTGCAGGTGATACTGAGGCTAAACAGCATTGCAAAAGGACACCAACCTTTTCTTTTTACGTTCTTTAGAGAAACTAAATTTTTTCCAATTTTGTAAAAGACAACCCAAAGGCAAATTTTTAGGAATTGAAAAGGATTTACCCATCACAGGCATGGGGGTAGGGTGGGTAGGAGTAAGCCTCAAGAAACACACAAAAAAGTCCCCCAAATTACCTTACATTTTCCTAGTTCCCTAGGGCCAAGAGAACTGGGGCTAGGTTTCTTGGCCCTAGGTTTCCCAATAGGGCATCTGTCTTTGTCCTCTGTGTTTCAGAAGGTGTGCCCAGGTCCATGGCCTTTAACGTAACCATTGGACCAAGAACCTGAGAACATCAAGTGGAGTGCAAGACAGTTCCTTGCTGTCCAACCTAATGGGACCTAAGAGGTCAGGCCTGAAAAGCATCCCCAGAATGGCTGGAGACCAACCCCAACTGTAGGGTCAGAAGTGGTTAAGGAGAGGGGGAGGCTTACATAGCTTCCAGTCTTGACTGGAGAAGAACTTGAAAATAGCATTTTCCTGGTCTCAGGGAACCAAAATGTCAAGGTTTAGGGGTGCTGGAACCCCAAAATAGTGACATGTGGGTCATGCCTGAAATGAATTTGACCCAATCCTTCTTTTAGCCAAAGAAAAAAAATTTATTAAAGATCTGCCATATTAAGTATACTCTTAAGGAATCTGAACATTTGTGACACTTATATTGACAATTAGGTCAGATGGAATCTGAGCTGCAAACTCAATATTAATTAGCTGTGTGATGTGGAAGCAAAAACGGGGGAGGTTTGTAATGTGTTTTGGGGGTACACTGGGGTAGGAGAATTTCCAAGAATATGGAAATGATAATCCCATTGTATAGCACCTTCATCAGACTTCCTCTTAAGCACTGTGTTCATTTCTAGGGACCTTGCTTTAAGGACTTTGAAAACCTAGAGAGCGTTTGAAAAGGACAAACAGCATGGTTAAAGATTGTAGTGAGTAACAATGATGCTGAGGAAGAGATTTCTCTAGGGCAAGATCATTTTAATTTTAATATATATCAAAGATCATACCATTTTAATGTGGCATGTATACTGTTAGTAAAGTGGGTCCGATCAGCACCTTAGCAATAAGCCAGGGTCTTGAACATGATTAATTTATTAGGCCAGCAGTAACCAATAAATTGGGTCAGTGGCCTCTCTCGATGACCAACAGGGCCTTTGAAACCTAGGTGTGTCTTCCTGATTGGCTTGACTATATCATTGGGACCCCTCCTGGCAAGGCAATCCCAACTGATAGACATTTTAATGGAGGTGGCTGGAGTTCTCATCTTCTCCCAATTATTTCATCATGGGGAGATCAGGACTAATCCTCAGATGACAGGATTCGTGTGAAGCTGGGGAAAGTTGGCTGGTCCTTAGAAGTGGCTAAGCTCCAATCTGACTTAGGGCAGCCAGGTGTCACAACTAGGTGGACAGACTGTTGACCTTGGAGTCAGGAAGACTCATTTTCCTTAAAAAAAAGAGTGAAGTGAGATTTTCTTTACTTTTATTCCAAGGCACCTCTGAGTCTGGCCTAACCAAACGTCAGAGCTGCCCACAGTAGACCAGATGCATGGATTACATGCAAACATCAAGAATGTACACAGACAAAATGCATACACCTAACACACAGTAGGCACTTCAAAAGTACCTGCTGGCTGACTGACGGGTCACATGCAAAAACAAAAGATGTGCGTTGACTAGGATAGCTGTATGCAGGATTGATGGGAGTAATAAGAGACTAAGCTGGAAGGTGCACCAATAGAAGAGTTTGCATCCCAGCCCTGCTTCTTACCAACCTGGTGGCCAAGGGAAGAGGCTTAAACTCTGGGGGCCTCAGTTAGCTCAGTCATAAAAGGAAGAGACTAGGTGATGTAGAACTGGAAGTTTCTAATATGAACCAGGAGAAAGCCAGAGAGAGTTGCAAGGTCTGGTGAGGAAAAAGAATTATATAGTGGCTTTTGTTTTTCTTTTGTATCTCTGCTCTTCTGAATGTGATGTTTTTATCCAAAAGCCAGTAAGAGGTCAGTATTAAATGAATGGAATTGTACAATCTTGACATTCTTACTATAAATGAAGCTAGAAGACAGCAAGAATTTCTAGCTAAATGGAAGGATGGCTTAAACTTTGATCAAAAGTTTAAGAGAGTAGCAGTGCTGGTTTTATGTTGTGCCCAGAGGCAACCCAAACCTTCCTCTCCAATTTCTTGGGATATTAGGTAATTTTCTATTGCAAAAAGAGCACCATGGAAATAATTGCTACTTATTTTTGTGAAAGATGAAGTTTCCATGGATAACTCAATGTGACTTCCTAAGGTAACATCACCCTATCTTTTGGTGACTTCTATACAAAATTGGAAATATGTAAGGATGGCATAAAAGGTCAGAAATACAGATCTTTAAAAAAGGAATGAGAGAAACTAGATATTTAGACCCGACTGAACCCTCACTCTTAGAGATCATCATGCCTTGGATGACTTTAAGTCATTTGGTCCAGATAAAATGCATCCATAGGTCCTGAACAAACTGGCAGATGTCATTACTGAGCTACTATCAGTGATCTTAGAAAGACTAGGGGAAGAGAGGTATTACAATACAGAAGGACAAATGCTGTTTCAATTTTTTTAAAAGGGGGAAAAGGTCAGAGTCTACAAACCATAGACCTATGTGACCTTGACTTCATGAGATTGACTTTAATTCTTAGGAAAATTCTACAACAGATGATAAAAGAAATGGTTAGTGAATATTCAAAAAAGGAAGGTGGTGATCACAAGAAGCCAGCAGGGCTTTATCAAGAACAAGTCATTCCAGAATAAACTTGTTTCCTTTCTGGGCAGGATTACTAAATTAGGAGATGAGAGGATGCTGTAGATATAAATTACTCACATTTTAGCAAAGTGTTTGGTAAACTATCTCCTATTATTCTTATGAAGAAGATGGAGAAATATGGATTGGACAACAATACATTAGATGAATTCAGAACTGTCAATAGCCAGACTGGTAATTAATCAGTACATGTCAACCTGATTTTCAGTGGTGTTCTCCAAGTGTTCTTTTATTCTTTTTAAATGTTTTATTGATTTTTTTTTTAACATAGCTGTCAGTTCCCATTAACTCCTCACCCTACTTCCCAATAGAAACCTCCTTTATAACAAATAAGTAGAGTTAAGCAAACCAAATCAAGACACTGGAGATACAGGGTCAAGAGAAGAAAGCAGCGAGCAGGATGGGATTTGTTGATGGGCTAGAGGAAGTAACTCAAAGAGAAAAAAATTTCCTGGAGAAAAGAGGTAGAGGGCCCACTGTAATGGGGGTAGCAAGCTGAAGACAAAAGCTGAATTATTAACGCCCTTAGGAAAGAATTGAAAGGAACCAGATTCTTATATTTCTGAGGAGACTGGGGGTCCAAGTATGAGCCGTAAAGAGTATTTAACTAATTTTCAAAAACTCTGAAGATTTACTGTGTAAGCTCAGAGTTCTGACTCTGGGTCATGGGGCACCAATACTTATTTGCAAAGTAGACATGACTGAACAATAAGAAAACAAAAAAAAATTTGAACATCAGAATGCAAGCATGAGGAGAAAGGCAGCTAAGGTTAGCCTAGGACAAGCTCCAAATGGCAGAGAAGTTTGTATTTTGCACTAGAGGGAAAAGGGAATTACTAAAGATTCTTGACATAGGTCCATGCTTCTGGATGATTATCTTGGAACCCGGGTGGAGAATGGATTGGAACACAGAGAAATTGGAAGCAAGGAGATTAATCATGAAGCCATTGCAACGGTTCAAGTGAAGGATGATAAGGGTGTGAACTAAGGTGGTGGCTACATGAGTAGAGAGGAGGATCAGATGCTAGTCATGTTGTAGAGATAAAATTGACAAGACTTGGCAATGACTTGAAGAATGAATGGAATGATGGGCACAAAAGGGCAATCCAGGAATAGAGATAACTTCCTCTGTGATTATCATGGAAAAGTCCAGTGAGCTCCTTTCAGACTGGAACAAAGTTCTCAGGAAATTAATAGTGAATCATTTGCTGCAGAGGTGGAGGTTAGGGGAGAGTGGTGACTAGGGACTTGAACAGAGAGGAAAAGGTTTGGAACAGTTGTATGAAATTAGATGGGAATTTGATTTGTCTACAGGGTTTCCCTTAGGTCAAAATTTCTACTTTCTGGAAAAGTTTTCTGACTAAAAACCTCAAACTCATTTCTTTCAAAAGGCTCTACCTTCATAAAGCCTGTCTCCAGTGTGAATTCTGTAATGTTGAGTAAGCTGTTTGCTCAGGCGGAAAGCCTTTCCACATTCATTACATGCATATGGTTTCTGTCCAGAATGAATTCGCTGATGTTCAGTAAGTCCTGTCCTCAAACGGAAGGCCTTCCCACATTCATTGCATTCATAAGGTTTCTCTCCAGTATGAATTCTCAGATGTCCAGTAAGTGCTGTGCTTTGGCTAAAAGCTTTCCCACATTCATTACATTCATAAGGTTTCTCACCAGTGTGAACTGTCTGGTGTTGTGTGAGGTTTGCTCTTTGGCAAAAAGCCTTCCCACATTCATTGCATTCATATGGTTTCTCTCCAGTATGAATTCTCTGATGTCGATTAAGCTGTGTACTCTGGCTGAAGGCCTTCCCACATTCACTACATTCATATGGTTTTTCTCCAGTATGATTTCTTTGATGTTCAGTAAGACCTATGCTCAGACGGAAGGCCTTCCCACATTCCTTACACTCAAAAGGTTTCTCTCCAGTGTGAATTCTCTGATGTTCTGTAAGTGCTGTGCTAAGCCTAAAGGCCTTCCCACATTCTTTACATTCAAAAGGTTTCTCTCCAGTATGAATTGTCTGATGTCGACTGAGTCCTGCACTCCAGCGGAAAGCCTTTCCACACTCATTACATTCATAAGGTTTCTCTCCAGTATGAATTCTCTGATGCTCCATAAGCCCTGTGCTCAGGCGAAAGGCCTTCCCACATTCCTTACATTCAAAAGGTTTCTCTCCAGTATGAATTATCTGATGTTGAGTAAGCAGTGTTCTTACTCGAAAGGCCTTACCACATTCCTTACATTCAAACGGTTTTTCTCCAGTGTGAATTCTCTGATGCTGAGTAAGTCTTGTTCTCTGGCAGAAGGCCTTTCCACATTCCTTACATTCATAAGGTTTTTCTCCAGTATGAATTCTCTGATGTTGAGTAAGTCCTGTTCTCTGGCAGAAGGTCTTCCCACATTTGTTACATTCATAAGCTCTCTCTCCAGTATGAATGCGCTCATGTTCAGTCAGTCCTGTTCTCTGATGGAAGGCTTTTCCACATTCATGACATTTGTAAGGTTTCTCTCCAGTATGAATTCGCTGGTGTACAATAAATCGTGTGCTTAGGCTGAAAGCCTTCCCACATTCCTGACATTCATAAGGTTTCTCTCCAGTATGAACTGTTTGATGTTGAATAAGTGCTGAGCTCTGGTGGAAGGCTTTCCCACATTCATTACAAACATGAGTTTTCTCTCCAGTATGAATTCTCTGATGTCGAGTAAGCTTTGAGCGCTGTCGGAATGCTTTGCCACAGTCACTACATTCATAAGGTTTCTCTCCAGTATGAATTCTCTGATGTTCAGTAAGTTGTGAACTACGGCGGAAGGCCTTGCCACATTCATTACATTCATGAGGTTTTTCTCCAGTATGAATTCTCTGATGTTGTCTAAGTTCTGCTTTCTGATTGAAGGCCTTTCCACATCCATGACATTTAAAAGGCTTCTCACTAATGTGAATTGTTTGGTACTCCATAAGGCCTGAATTACAAGTGAAGGGTTTCCCACATTCATTATATTTGCCTTCTCTATAGGTATCATATTTACAGGTACTCCTTTCCTTCTTGATCTGAAGAGTTTCTAAATTGGCTTTAAGTTTCCATGCTTCTTCTAAGTTGGAGACACATATATCAACCCTTGTTAGTGTTTCCTGACAAGATTCTTTAAGAGTAATGCCCAAATTTGGAGCTGAAAATACAGTCTCCCAACCTGAAAGAAAGAAAAAAATTATTACTTCTATATCCTGCTACAGAGAGTATTGATTTTTGTATTGGTCATCCAGAAATGTGATTGGAAAACTTTAAAAAGAACAAATAACCACAATACAATCTTACATTCCTAGGGTAAAGGAAAGTCACAATTCTTCAAATGCTAGATAAATAAGAATTGTTATTATCATTGGAATCAAGTATATTTTATGGAGGCAGCTAGTTAGAGTATACAATTATGTCCTTAAAGTCAGGAAGAAATGAGTCTAAAAATCAGCACTGTGATGTTGACCATGTCATTTAACTTCTATCTATCTCATGCCACTTTCTAGGACTATGTCACAAAGTAGTTGTGATTTGTGTTGGTGGAAGGAGTTTCCTACATTTACAAAATCAGAGACATCTTGAGTTTGTACAAGTTATATACACCCTTTAATACCTGGGCTGTCATAGCTTCTAAGATTTTTTTTACATTCAAACTCACCACCACCTTGGGGGGTAAGTCAGGTTTTATATATTCTTGTATGTGTGTGTGTGGGGGGGAAGCCATCAGGTGACCAGGGTTAAATGACTTGCGCAGGGTCACACAGAGAGTAAGTGTCAGGAATGTGAGGCTGGATTTGAACTCAGTCCTCCTGACTCTAGCACACATACCAGTGCTGTATCCATTGTGCCATCTAGCTGGCACAGTTTTTATAGTTTCTAAAAGAAGAAACTGATGCTCAAATTGGTTTACAGATTTGCTCATGATCTCATTGCTAATGAAGGTCAAAACTCAGATGTAAAGCAAAGTTTTTTTGGTTTTTGTTCTACCCCAAGGCCCTTTTCACTCTTTCATGGCATCTTTTAATAAAACCAAGTATATTTATTTTGCCAAGTTCTAAAGGGGCAGAATTTGAATTTTTACCTTCCAGGATTTTTTTGGCCATGCCAAGGCATCTCTCCATAATGGAATGAAATTGCTATTTCTCAAAATGTTTAAGTAAAGGATGGATGACCAGCAGTTAGGGGTGACATAGAGAAGATTTATTCCTTGGGTGGGCAGTTGGACTGAATTGTTTACTCAAGTTTCTTTTTTTTAAAGTTAAGATTTTAAGATTCTAATGGATCTTTATTCTTCTTACAGGTGAAGAGGACATGGACATAGGGAACAGTGGGAGAATTTTCAACTCTCCAACTTCTCTGGTCTCCTTGGGTGAGGAGAGAGAGAAAAAAGGAGAGAGAAACAGACAGATATAGAGAGGCAGAAATGAGAGAGAGAGAGAGAGAGAGAGAGAGAGAGAGAGAGAGAGAGAGAGAGAGAGAGAGAGAGAGAGAGAGAGAGAGAGAGATTGAGAGAGAGAGGACAGAAACAAAGACACAAAGGGAGAAATTCATTTCCAAAGATTGCAATTGAAAGATAAATTGAAAGAAAAAAGGAAACTAAAAAATAAATCCTCCAAAGATAGCACGGGAATATGACAAAAGGAAAGTAGCAGATGGAAGCCCCATATAAATGTTTTTATCTTTATTACAGAGAAGGAAGATGGACAGGCTCTCCAGGGAAGAAGCCTCCCATGGCTTGACCAGGGTTGAAGCAGTCATCTCCCTAGTCCTGAACACTCATGCTGATGATCACAGGGCACATGACACAGGGAGTGTGCTGGCCATACCTCCCTGTCCTGTGCCTAGGAAGCAGATTTTTCTACACACTCAACTGTTCACCTCTAAATAAGTCCAGTGTGCCATCTCTGCCTTCATTTAAGACAGTAGAGAGGTTGAATGGTAGAAAACCACTTCATGGGGCATGTTGCTGGAGATCTCCCTGTAAGGTGACGTCTACTCACTAACAACTGACTTTGGGTCCTGCCTCTCAGCTAATCCTCCATCTTATCAATCAGTTACCCCAAATCCTCACATTTTACTTATCTTAAAGCAAAGAATGAGAGATTGTATCAAAGCCTTTTGGAAATCCATGTTTAACATTTCTACATCCTTCTCCTGGTCAACCAGTATCTACACTATTCCACCGAGTAAAAACCAAAAAGGGAAGGAGGTTAGTCATTGATACTTTGTGTCAAACTGTCTATCCACAGGCTCTGATTGCTTCTGTATGGAGGAAGGGAACATCTCCAGACAGATCTGTATCAAGTCTTACTAGATCACTTGGGAATCTATACAACATAGCTTTAAGCTGAAAGAGGAAGGGGAGGATGAAAATTGCTTACATTTATTTGCCAAGCTAGATAGCAAAGTGAGCAGCCAAAATAAAGGCAGAAGAGCTCCAGAGCTCCAAATGGAGATGCTCAGTAATTTAAAGGCAAGCTGAGAGAGGAGTCAGCACTGACCCAACTTGTTCATGGCCACAAGCACACACTGCCACGCACTCAACAAGTCTTCCCAGGCCTTTGCCTGTGGGGGAGCACCTCACCTTCCAAGGGGACCTTGTACATTGGCCCACTCTTCTTTTAGCTCATCTATTAACTATTGATACCTCAGGAAACTGGAAGATCCAGATGATATTACTGATGAACCACAGTGAGTGGTTTTAAGAAGTTACTGGGAATAAGATGGGACTGAAGGGAGAGAGTGGGGCAAATGTTTTCAAGATTAGTTAAAAGGGGTAATGAGTGAAATCCATAAAATGAAAGACTAGAGAGTTTGGTTTTGATTCTGAGAAAAATTCCTGCGGACATCATTGAGGACGTTCAGTAAATATCCAAGATGATGCTTGCTTCCAAGATCAGCCTAGCCAAGCTTGCAAAGGCGCATGGACAGTAAGTTGCTCACCGATGATGAACCATTTGGTCTGGATAACCTGGGAAATCACACAAACATGTGATTTAATATCTGCCTTCATTCAGACAATAAAATGAAAGGAAAATCTAAAGTGATCCTTAGTCCCATTGGCCTCCTAAACTTCTGACAGCAGAGAAAGGGGAAGAAGGCACTGAGCACTATACGGTTTTCATGTGGTCTATAATGGAATGGCAGGTATAGTGGGATAAACTGGGCAGCCTTATCTGCTGATGGCAAGGAACCAAACCTGCTCAACTGGGACATTTTCACAACAAAGCAAAAATAAATATGAAATAAAGATGAACCCAATGTAGGCATCAGGATGACAAAATGCTACTGAAACTCACTAGTTTAGAAAGAACCAGAGGCAAGAACATGAAAAGGACAGATTTGATGAAAAGGACGATATTGCCCTGGAGGACCAACCAAAGTAGAGAAAAATGCAGA